>OY757926.1:8315719-8373219 GCA_963585895.1 Sepioteuthis lessoniana
TCTCAGAATAGAATCAACAAACTTTCCTCTTGAAAATTTTGTCTCTACAATATACATTTCATTTTTAACTGAAGGGAATCAGAAAGGAAAAGAAAATCATTTTGAATTTAAGAGTTACTTCTTTTTTGTTTTTGTTTTTTGTTAAGATATCTCATTCTAAAATCAAAATAGCACTTATTTTACTTGTCATCTGAAGTTTATTGTTTCATATATTTAACTATCAGAATATATCACAACTATTCTCATTTTTTTTTCTTATAAAATGAGAATTCATGAAGAACCTCTCAAGAGCTACTCTATGTTTTTTTAAGCTGATATAACATTCTACATATATCTTTCAATGATCCTCAATGTTTTCAAGTGATTGTGTATAAAAGTATTATAATCCACAACTATTTATTTCAAAGGATAGATTACTACCTTAAAAGGTTTAAAACAGTTTTAGGTAGAACAGTAAGATATTGTTTCATTTTCTGCCATTTCTCAAATTATGTGAGAACAGCTTTAGTGACTTTGAAAACCCAGTTAAAATAAAACTCTTAAAATGCCAGAATTTCAATTATTTGTATCCACCATTTTAACTTTTTAAACAAAAGATACTTGATTGATTAATAGATTGATTTTTAACAACATATTAACTCATGTAGGGTTGGGCTCTTATTGGGGTTTTTTTTAATGGCATATCAACCTTAGTAGGTTATCTAATGCCAGAACCATTCTTCTAGAAGAACAGTTGTGGTACTATTTAACTAATAGCTAGGAGGATAATGGGGGTTCATACCTCTCCCAAAGGTATTTGTCTGAAAGTGAACATAATAGCGCAACTGGATTTCACACTCACTACGATTCTGCAGTCCAGTGCTTTAACAATCACACCACGACGACACACCCAACTCATCTAGGGTTTATCTTATGCCAAGTGGTTAGGGAATCATGTTCATTGTATGTTCATAATTACATTTTTTGCCATATTGTTTCTTAAGAGATTTTGGAGAAGTTACACATGATCCTATTAAATAAAAATAATCTTTAAACAGATTTGATCCATAGATGTGACCCCATCAGGTACTACCTCTCCAATTCAGAGTGAGCCTGGAAGTAATGGCAATAAACAGGTAATCTATGCTCACCAGATCTGCAGAAGAGGAGCCTCATTATCAGATGTGGTTTAATGTCTTTTTTGGAAGGTCTTGGCTCTTGGAAGGGGATACAGTCTGTATATTCTAAGTCTTGTTGATATGGTGTACAACTGGGTGGGAATTATGCAAACAACTAAAATCTAACCATACTGACAAATGCAACATGTACAAAAAAGAATCCATCCAAGAAAATGAGATGCACAAATTCTCTGAGACTTGAAGATACAAACAGGTTACCCAATCCAAGCTAGAAGACCAGATCTCATCGTCATCCATAATCAAGTTGAGCTGATAGCACAGAGTTCTGTGACTCTCTCTCTCTCTCTCTCTCTCTCTCTCTCTCTCTCTCTCATCATCTATCCCTATCATTCAATGTTCTTGGCTGGTCCTCTAGACTGCATTAAGTGTCCACACAAAGTTGTTATGTGTACATCTTTGCCAGTTGAACAACATTCGTTCATCCATATGTAGGAGTCCATAAGGTGACATCATTACTTCTCCCCCTCTGTACCCAGCATGAAAAGAAAAAGCAGACAGAACTTTCCCTTAAATCTTATACATCCTGCGGTCATTGTCTATTCTGTTAGTGTGCATAGTTATTGGATGTACTGGTTTCTTCAAATAGACTAATAGATATATACATAAACTAGACTCCATTCCTGAAATGAAACGCATAAAATTCATTGGGATTTTTCAGATATAAACGGATCACCTGATTCCGACCAGAAAACTAGACTTGGTGTTAATTCATGAAAAGAAAAGAATTTTTTATCTCGTGAATTTTGGCCGTTGCAACGAACCTAAGTATGAAAATGAAAGAAAACGAAAAGATAAAGAAATACATGAGGTTGACAGTGATACCAATAGTAGTTGGTGTGCTGGGAACGGTCTCAAATGTTTGGTTAAAAGACTTGAGGAATTGAAAATCAAAGGAAGAATTGAGACTACTCAGACCACAGTATTGTTAAGATCTGCTAAAATACTCAGAAAGGTCCTGGAGACCTCATCAGACTTGCTGTCACTTAAACTCCATTGAAAGAACACAAGCTACTGATGGTGGGAAAATCTCATAAAGAGTAAACTGATGATTTATTAACAATTATATATTATTTATTATCAATTCCTATATGATACATATAATTCATAAATCTTTATAGGTCTTCAAGTAATTATTCCTTTCAATCTTAGTATATATACCACCAAAGCAGCTTATTCTATCAGGGGAAATTTTGGTTTGGTTTTTGGTTTTTGTTGTTTAATGGCATATCAACCTTCTTGGGTTATTTAATACCAAATCCTTCGAGCAGAACAGTATTGAAACTATTTAACCCATAGCTGGGAGGATAAAGGGGTTCATTTCTTTCCCAAGGGTATTTTTCCAAAAGGGAACATAATAGCGTGACAGGAGTTTGAACTCGCTTACTATGATTCCTCAGTCCAGCGCCTTAACCATTACACCATGAGAACACTCCTCAGGAATTTTGTAACTTTTTTCTCTTAATGGCCCAGTCCGTCTACAGTGAATGGATAAATAAGAAATATTAAAAGATGAAAGGAAAAGACCAATGTGTAAAAGGTGCTTGTTAAAAGGTACCAGTCACCAGGTAAAAAGTAACAATAATTGATAAGATTTATCATAAGTAATATGTATGAGGATCATTAAATAAGTTTCCAGACTTTTTTCGTATGGACACTTTTATAGATAGTACACACATGAAACTCTAGTCCCCTTCGAAGTAATCTCCTCCGGCTGCAATGCACTTGTTGTACCATTCCAACAACTTCTGGAAGGCCCAATGGAAGTCCTCTTGTGTGAGCATGTCAATGACCTTCATCACAGCCTCTTTCATCTCCTCAATTGTCTCATAACGACAGCCTCTGAGCTTAGAGAATAAGCAAAAGTTACTGGGAGCAAGGTCTGGACTATAGGGAGGCTGAGAAACTATCTTGGTGCCCATCTTGGTCACTGACCTGATTTCAAGAGTGCTGGCCTCTTCCAAAGGAATCTCTTCCTGAACTCCCTTAAAACCTCAACAAAGTAACCCTAACCCTAACCGTTTGGCCAATCAACTCTGGCCTAATGACATCCTTACTCCTCCCACACCTCTCATCATCCCCCACAGAATCTCTTATGCCACTCAAAAACTGATGCTCGATTCATGCAAGATGGTCGAAAAGCAGT
The DNA here is from genome assembly GCA_963585895.1 of Sepioteuthis lessoniana. Lineage (NCBI taxonomy): Eukaryota > Metazoa > Mollusca > Cephalopoda > Myopsida > Loliginidae > Sepioteuthis > Sepioteuthis lessoniana. The sequence goes on from OY757926.1 coordinate 8,319,041, forward strand.
CTGAAGCATTCCATACATTTCTGTGGCATTTTTTCCAAGTTTAAAACACAATTTTATTGCATATCGTTCTTCTAAAGTGTCCTCACGTATATACAAGATATGAGATCTAAGTCCTTTCAGGTAAAAGATGAATTATGGGTTACTGTTAGAATCTGCTTGACACAAACCAAATGAACAAATCTTGGTAAGTCAAGACAGAAGTCAAATCAAAATTCTTAAAAGAAACAAAATCGGAGAAACATCTAAAGTTGAAAGGAAGCAATGCTTTGTTAAATGATTGTTTTAAATGGATTGAATATAGAAAATATAGGAAAAAAATTAATTTTTTGATGATAAATATAATACTATGTATTTCTTTGCCTATTTTGTAAAGTGACCATGGCTATGACATTATATGACTATATTTCTGTATCACGAAGTTATAAGCACAACAAGCCTTTCGCAAAGCAGCGAAGGGTATGAACATGATAAGTTTGTCAAGAAGTAAAGAAGTCATCTGCTGAAACTAAGAGAAACCCTTGCTAAGCACAGCAAATTCACTAGTATAAACAACTATGACTGTACTTGAGAGTCACATTATATAAGAAGATGAAAATATTCCCGATGTTTAGCTATGCATTAGGTCACATCGTACATAAGTAAATATGGTAAATATTATTTTTTATTCATTTTTTTTCTGAATTTTTCATATTTTAGATTTTTTTCTTTTCTAGTTATTTTATTTATTTTTCATCTTTTGATTTATTTTTAATTTTCTTTTCTTTTTTTTTACTTTTCTTTTTAATTCATTCTACTGACTTATTGATTTTTTTTTTACATTAAGGTTTCTACACTCACATATCCACTCTGGCTGATGTCGAAGAACATGTGCAGGTGAGTTTGATTTATACTTTATTCATCTCTTTCAACACATAAGTCTGATATATCAGTCTTTAAACTCTTTTAATATACACTATAAGCCCAATATTTCAAATATTTGTTATTTTACACTATCCTTTAAGCCCAATATTTCAGCCAGTGCACTGTTTTAATATACACTGTAAGCCCAATATTTCAAGTATTTGTTATTTTACAGTACCCTTTAAGCCCAATATTTCAGCCAGTGCACTGTTTTAATATACACTGTAAGCCCAATATTTCAAGTATTTGTTATTTTACACTGTCCTTTAAGCCCAATATTTCAGCCTATGGACAGTTTTCATATACACTGCAAACCTAATATTTCAAGTATGTGTTATTTTACTCTACCCTTTAATCCCAATATTTCAGCCAGTGCAATTTTGATATGCCCTATAAGTCTAATATTTTAGATTGAAAATTATTTCACAATATACTTCGAACCTAATATTTCAGGTTATACAGTATTTTACTATAAACTGAAAATCCATTCTGATACAGGGAGAATATATCAGACATTAATAATAATAGAAATCTTAATGTAGAATTATTCCCTGTTTTTTTTTCTTTTTTAAATAGAATGGTGGGATAGCTTTAAACAACACTGTCAGTACCCATAAGCAAAATTTAATTTTTGTAATCTCTGTTACTGAGTAAGAATTAACGACATAAAGTTGAAAGGGGTAAGGTAATCAAATTGTTTGTAGAGTTGTAATAATTGTATTGAAAGATCAATATGTTTCTAGTGTAACCTAATACAACCATGAAAAAAGACAACAGGTTTGAGAAATTGGAAAAGGGTCATCTTCCGTTGTTTATAACTACTATGTTTTAACTGATGGTTTTAATCTGCATTCAATCATTTTTTTAATATGAACAAGTTAGTTGGCGACCATAGTCGAGGGTGACCCAAAGGCTCCCTTTTCGATAGCTACTACACCAAGGTGTTGGGGAGGGCGCTACTCCTTTCCCTGGATTGCTCCACTTTACCCTTGATCCATACCTTATAATGCTGAGTGTTAAGCAAGGAGGAATCAAGTACCATTTTTGAGTCTTTGGTATGACTTGACTTGGGATTGAACCCAGGTCTCCCGGGCCATTTGCGAACACTCTAACCACTAGGCCAATGCCAATGCCCGGTATGCTGAACAAGTAAACTCCCAATAATGCACGTACATATACAGTCAATGACAAAATTAATCATAAACCCATAAATATTGAATTTTTTAGACTTTTTTTAGAATTTAAAACTCATATGATGCCAGACTTTTTATATGTTATTTAGGGGGAAAAAAGGAATATAAAACTCAATTTTGAGAAGGTTAAATTTACTAAATTTGTGAAGAAAAATAAACAAAATAGACAAAATTGTTTATTCAGAATGAAAAATTGAAAAAATGGAAGAATTTTCACAATATTATTAGTCAATATCATGACCTTTTATCTTTACAATTTGCTGCAATTGTTTTCAAAAGTCTTTGATGAGATTTGAACAAGTCTTTACTGAGATTTTCTTCTATTCTTCTATGTTTACACATTCTAATTCCAGAAGGTTTTTTTTTTGGTAACCAATGATTTATTCTAACTTTCAATTCTTGTCATAGGATTCAAGTCAGGACTCATTGAAGGTCATGGCAGAACTGTAATCTTCTTTTTCTAAAGGCATGCAGTAACTGATTTGGATGTATGTTTGGGGATCATAATCTTGCTGGAAAGTAAATTGCCGACCAAGATCAAGATTTGGCATCGATACTTGTAGATTTTCATCCAGAATTTTGATATAGTCATCAGATTTCACTTTTCCTCTAATTGCAATTAATTTTCCAGTTTCCTTTTAGCTAAAACAACTCCAAAACATCATCAAGCCACCTCCACGTTTTAATGTTGGCTTTGTGTTTTTTAAGAGGAAAGCCTCATGCTTCTTGTGCCAAATCTTCTATCTATGATCATGTGAAAAAAGCTTGATTTTCGTTTTGTCACTCCATAGTACTTGTTTCCAAAAGCAATTTTCTTTGTCCAATAATGTTTAGGCAAAATTAAACTTTGCAACGTGAAATGGTTTGTGAAGGGTTTGTCCTGGTCAGTTTACATTCAACCCATTTCTATTTAAACAACATCGTATTGTGCAAGTACTTATGCTGACACCCACAATATCCAAATTTTTGGCAACGTCTTTAAAAACAACTCTTGGGCTTATATTAACTTCACAACACAGTTTTCATACAGTTGTTGATGACAATTTGATTTTCCTTCCACACCCAAACAAATTGTCTGTCATGCCAAACTGTTTAAACTTCTTTATGATGGCCTGTAGCATAGATCTAAGGAGAGCCAACTAGTTTAAAATTGTGTGGTCCTATTTACCCAACCCCTCCACTCGGGCAGGATATGACACAAGGTCAATTTTTTTAAGCGGAGTTTAACAGGTTTGAAATCAGAGTTTTCCTTCTCCTAGACTAGTTGCCTCACCAAAGAACCTAGTCTGCCCTACTATTTACCCATAGCTGGAGGGAGAATATTTTGGATTCATACCTTTCCCAAGGATATTAGTGCTATGTGAAATGCAATCGGCCTCGTCCAGGATTTGAACTCGAATCGCCGTGTCCATTTCCTGCGACGATAACCAGTACACCACGGGCACCTCCATAAATTTTGAAATTGTGTGGTAACCATATCTCGACTTATAGAAGTTAATAATTATCTATCTCAGGTCAACACTGAGCTCCTTTGTCCATCATTTTTTTTATGTAAGAATAACAATGGTGACACTTTATACACCATGTGATGTTTCTTTCTAGAATTATCACAAATGTTCAACAGAATAAATAGTCTAGAAGGTTTCACCAATAAAATAATTTTCTAAATTACTTATACTTAAATGAATCAATCTATTTCAAAAAATATTTTCTACTGTATAAATAATTGTGTCTTTTCCAATTTCGCCTAATTTGCTGGTCAAATTTGTTGTGAAAATTGAGTTTTATATTGTTTGTTTTTTTTTACTTATTAGTATATAAAAAACCTGGCATTATACAGAAATTAGATTCTGAGAAATGAATTAAAATATTCAAAACTGATGCGTATACAAATAATTTTGTCATTGACTGTATATCTTGGCATCCCTGAAAAAAATTTATATCCAATATTAACCAGATATATACATACAAATATATATATATATATATATATATATATATATATATATATATATATATATATATATATTTGTATGTATAGTGGGTGGAGAAATCTTTCATTGACATTACTCTTTGGTCCACTTTGACCTGGAGTGAAACTACCTATTCATGGGACATATATATATATGTAAATTATGATGAGAATACTTGATATTATATCACCATCAACCAAAAAACTCCTAAAAACAACTACTTAAAAAAATATATATGTGATTGTACAATTTATGTAATTCTTTGATATCATGACATAAAATAATGCCAGAATGGTTGACATGCTATTAAAATCAATCAATCAACATCTGTGTTCAAATTTCTTTGACAACGTAAAGCCATTTTTTTTTATGAAAGAAAACCTAACAAAAAAATAAATAGTATACATATCCATTCATATTTAAATTGAATTTCTTTCTTCTAAAAAGAAAAATTCAGTTATTTCTCTTCATTTCTCTTTCAATCTTTTTTCCTTGTTTTTAAAAAGCTTGTCATTTTTTCTATTCTACTGAAAAATTGTTACACATATCATTTCATATTAAAGTTAGGTTTCTGACTTAATTCTAAAAGGAAAAGTTAAGCTTTTCTTTATTTTCTCTATTTCTCAAAGTCTTTTTTTTCAATTTTTTTTACTCTTTCCACCATTTTGTCACAGTAGGAGATCTCAGTGTTCACATTGCAAGTTATAATGCAATTCATCACAGTAAGTTGTTAATTAAAAGACTACTGTCACCATTATTAAGAATGGTTACAATAGCTGGCTACTGTAGCCAAGCAAACAAACTACTACAATTATTTAAAAAGGAAAAATTTAAAAAAAAAAAAAACAGATAACAATTCATAAAAAAAACAAGATAACAACAATTATACTGACTGATAGGAAGATATTATCAAATAATAGACAGGCAAATATTATCAAATAATAGATAGGTAGACATTATCAAATAATAGTCAAATATTATCAAATAATAGATAGGTAGATATTATCAAATAATAGATGGGCAGACATGATCAAATGATAGTTGGGCAAATATTATCAAATAATAGATAAGCAAATATCATCAAATAATAGCTAGGTAGATATTATCAAATAATAGATAGGCAAATATTATTAAACAATAGATAGGCAGATCTTATCACATTATAATTTGAAAGAGATAATCAAATAATAGGCAGACATTATCACTTAATGGATCAGCAGATAATATCAAATAATAGATAGGCAGACATTAACCACTAAAGTTAGAATCACTTGAAATTCACTAATGTAGAATCTCCAATCTTTTGGGTGATTTTCATGTTTTCCATGTATAAACTTTTGTGTCTTGGTTATGAGACTAAATTGCATCTGATGAGGCTAATGTCCTGAAGTCTGAGGAATGTGGAGTATCTCTTCAAAACCATTACTCTCAGGGTCCCATCTATGGGGGGATCAAATAGAACTATTCAATTATTTGCTAAGGATTATAATTATTATTTACTTGAAACCATACAGATGTGAGCATATTGTCTGTATTAGATTGGAATACTTGATAAAAGAATTATTAGTGTTAAATAGCAATTTAACTGTGTGCAAAAAGAAGAGTGAATATCAAATAAAATCACTAGTGTTAGATCGCAATATTTGGAACAATTCAACAGTGAACAAACAAATAAGCTCTAAAACACACACACACACACACACACACACACACACACACACACACACACACACACACACATATATATATACATACATATATATATATAAGGATTTGGCATTAAGTTACCCACAGAACACCAACCAACCAACCAAACAAACAATGTATAACCATTCCATTGTAGAAGTTCTTTATATTCTATAAAATTTTTACCAGAGCCCATTTTTTTCTACATTTTCATCATACAACGTGTGAAAGCATGTGCAATACTCTGTCCTCATCAGCCGCCAACCAGGGTGATAACACAGTTTCAGTAGCTCCAGGCAATACTGCCACTCCTGGCACTACTAAGCAGCAGCACCAGGAGTGGCAGTACAACCATTCTATTGTAGAAGTTCTTTATATTCAATAAAATTTTTTACCTGAGCCCATAAGAATACTGTATGCCATAACAAAAGATTTTCTCATTACACTGGTGTTAAAAAATGTTGCATAATATATATATATATACATATATACGAGGATCATTAAACTCTGGTGTATTGACTTACTTACTCCTCCCACTCCTGCCACACCTCTCATCATCTCTCACAGACTGCCTGCCTTCCTTAAATCTCTTATGCCACTCAAAAACTGATGCTCGATTCATGCAAGATGCTCCAAAAGCAGTCTGAAGCATTCCATACGTTTCTCTGGCATCATTTTTTCCAAGTTTAAAACACAATTTTATTGCATACTGCTCTTCCTCAGATCCAGATTGCATTTTTGAAATTCACCAGCAGTGACAATCAGGCTTTAGTAGGATGTATTCCAATTGCTGCTGTAACTGTTCATTTGAACCTGAAATCATAAAAATTGGTTAGTCATCTCATAAGATGTATAGCAATAAGATACTGAATTTTCAAGAGTCTACAACAATTTTTAATATCAGTACAAAAAATGTCTGGAAACCTATTGAAGGCACCACATAATGTCATTGGGTACCCATTTCATATGGCCTTGTGCCACATCTAAGCAAAAAAAAAGCTTAGTAAATTACCACCACATAATGTTGTGAGAGTTTAAGAATAATGAAAATAACACAGAAGCAGTTAAGAAAATTTGAAGTGTTTATGGCTGAGGTGTCATTACTGACCGCCAAGTCCAAAGCTGGTTTTCAAGGTTTCATTCTGGCAATACGTCATTGGGAGATAAACTAAGACTAAGCCACTCATCAGATCTTGATCAAGATGCTTAAAGAGGATTGGTGAAATGCAATCTGTGCAAAAGTACTCAAGAATTAGCACTTGAGACATCCTATTTTACTATCTGACGCCACTTGAAAAAGATAGAAAAGGTGTGCAAGTGGGGCATTCCTCATATTCTAAGGGAGAAGAATTAAGAAGATCACATATTCATAGTAACAAGTCTTCTTTCAAGGCAGAGAAATGACTAAGAAATGATTCAAGGATATCTTCACAGGTGACGAAAAATGGGTCTTTTATGATAATGTTCAATGCAAAATGCAGTGGAGTGACACAAATGAATCTCTGCGGGAGATACGAAAGGCAGAGCTTCTTGGAAGAAAAGTTATGCTTTGTATATGGTAGGATCACCATGGTGTTATTCATTTTGGGTTTTTAAACTGCAGTCAGACAATCAAAGCAGACTTAAACACTCAACAACTAGAACCTGCGCAGGAAAATCTTCCGAGAAACGCCCCCACACTCTGCAATAGGAGAAATGTTTTGCTTTTCCTGGATAACATTAGCAAGAATTCTGCAAGAAAAAATATAAGATTTAGCCTGGTCTGTTTTACCCTATCAACCATATTCCCAAGACCTTACACAAAGTGATTTCCACCTTTTTCATTCTGTACAAAATGCTCTGAATGACAGATTTTCTCAAGAATATCAGGAGAAAACATTTGTGGAAAATTTCTTGAGCTCAAAACCAGCTGAGTTTTAATTGAGAGAAATCAAAAAGTTTTCTGATAAATGGCAAAAGGTGATTCCAGTTGTAAATATGCGACTGATTGAAATTAATTCATTGATAAATTATTCGTGAATAAATTATATTTTACTGAGACAGAAATTATTCATAACTAAATCCAATAGTTTTGAACAATCAATAATAAATAACATAAAAGAAATATTCCTAATTATCTTATATATATATAAAATCACATACTGCTTTATGAGATTATTTGAAGAATGACTGAGTCGCAAAAGAATATTAATTGACTTTTTTAAAGTATTTTAATATTATGTCCAATCATTTCGGTTTAAAACTGAAAAAAATCAAAGTGGAAGAAGAAAAGAAAACATCAATAATGACACCCATAAAACAATGATAATATTAAAATAAAAATGGACACAGAGACACGAGTTCCATTCCTGGATGAGACTGATTGCATTTCACATAGCACTAATACCCTTGGGAAAGGTATGAATCCAATTATTCTCCCTCCAGCTATGGGTAAATAATAGGACAGACTGGGTTTTTCAGCCTTGGTGAGGCAACTATTTTAGGAGAAGGAATACTCTGAACTCAAACCTGTTAAACTCCACTTTAAAAATTGACCTTGTGTCATATCCTGCCCGAGCGGAGGGGTTGGGTAAATATGATGATATTACGTCCAATCATTTCTGTTTAAAACTGAAAAAGAATCAAAGTGGAAGAAGAAAAGAAAACGACAATAATGACACCCATAAAACGATGATAATATTAAAATAAAAATACCATCGTTTTATGAATCAATTAATAGTCTTTTAATTTCATTTCCTCTTTTAATGTTGATATGATTTTCTTTTCAGATTTTAATTAAATTATATTTAACTACATAACCTAGCACATTATTCATTTAACTTCAAGCCTTTTAGTTGTTTGGTTGAATAAAAGTTAATATAATTTGATATAATAAAGCAATCATGGAAAAATGACAAGCATAAATCTTTTATATTCTCATCTTCAAGAAAAAAAAACTTCCCTTCATTTCAGTCATTCACACCCCTCCATTCTTAACAGATGTAGCTATAATTAAGACTCGAAGCAGAACTTATTTTGCATATTCATTTTTCCTGTTTTTCAGAGTTATGTAAAAGTTCTTAGTCAACCCCTTGCCAAACCATCGGCTCATGTACATATAATGTGGACACCAGTTTACGCAGATTTTATTGCTCCAAAAACAACAGAAGAGGTAAGGAGAATTAATCCAAGTTTTCATTCAATTGTATGCTCATGATTATTACAGGTTACTAAGGGACTACAAATCTCCTTAAATCTTAAACACCTTTCATAATTTTTTCATCAGTAAGAGTTTTTGGACTATTGTCTTTGTCTTTATTGTTTTTTTCACAACATTTCAGCTGCTGTATCCTCCAGCCTTCCTCAGGTGTCCCCTGTTTATCTGGGCATAGAAATGATTCAACTTTAAAAATGATTTCCCAGGTTGAATCATTTCTATGTCCAGATAAACAGGGGACACCAGAGGAAGGCCGGAGAATACTGCGGCCGAAACGTTGTGAAAAAAACAATGAAGACAAAGACAATAGTCCAAAAACTCTTACAGATAAAAATCATCAAGCTTTGTCTCAGAAATTTAGACAACCTTTCATGATATCCTCATAAACCCTAGATATGCCATAATATGAACAGTATCAACTCGTCATCAAATTTCTAATTCAGCCAATCTCATCTTTGATATTTTGAAAAAAAATTCTTATCACATCAACTTTTGTGAACATGATTCTAACATTCATATTTCAAATCTTTCTCTACTACTGGGATGAGGGCAAGATTTCGATATTTTTCAGTGTAAGTTTTTTATGACAGTTTTAATTTGTGGTTTTTCACTGGAGTCTGAGTGATAGCAAGTCTCCTCAGATCTTCAAGACTCTTGTACGTAATAGAGCTGATCTAAACAGTGCTGTGATCTGGAAGGTCTCAATTCTTCTTTTGATCTCCAGTTCCTCCAGTCTCCTGTCTAAGTCCTTGGGGAATGTTCCAAGTGCACCATCACCTTCATGTTCCACAGCTTTTTCAACTCTCTGGCAAGATCGAAGTATTTGTCAATCATTTTGCTTTTGATAATTTTCACTCTGTGGTTTGCTGGAAAGGTAAATCCTCCTGATGATGATTTCTCTTTTTCTTATTAATCAACACTAGGTCTGGCCATCTGGCCGAGAGGGGTAATCTATTTATATCTCAAAATCTCAGAATTTTATTGGTCTCATTTTCTAGGACAGATTCTGGTTTGTCATCATCATCATGTTGTGCTGCTAGCACAGATCTCCCTGACCCTCTCTCACCACCTATCTCTAACGTCCATCACTCCTGGTAGGTCCTCCAGGCTACATCCTGTATCGGCACAGAGCTGTTATATATAGGTTCTTGCTGGTTGTCCTACCTTTGCTCATCCATGTGAAGGGGTCAACAGAAGTACATCGCTTTTGAGTTTGTCCTTACTTCTCCTGCAGTGTCACGCACATCTGGTTCATCTAATAACAATAGTTTTTGTGATGGTGGTCGGTGTCCGTACAACTGCTGTTTTGTTGGGAGCTGCCTCCAGGACTTGTTCAATACAGCTTGCAGCATTTTTGGGTAAATGCTGTCAAACTCTTATACCGTTTGTTAGTATAGTCAGATTTAAATCTCTTGTACAATTCCCAGTAGATCACCTTTCCGACCCACTCATGTCTAGTCTTGCATTCTTTTGTGCCAGTTTGTGCATCATTATTATAATTATTATTAGTGTGACTGTTGTATTTTGACCTTCGGCCCGGGCAAACAAGCCATTCCAAAATGATTCACCGGAAGGAAATGACACATTCCAATGGCCAGTAATCAAAAGAGATCGCGTGGGCGGATTTGACTGATGAAATGGGACAAGGTAAAATTCCCATGATACACTCATAGACAGATGCACCGGAAGAGAGTGACCTCTGAACTGCATGACAGTTATTTCCGCTTGATGACGATCAAACACGCCATTCCAAAGATTGAGTGGGCGATTGAGTGGGCGTTGAACTATTATATAACTCGGTCAAGACAAGAAGTCAGACAGTTAGAGATCGGACGGAGTTAGAGACGAGATGTGGTAGGGAAAGTCACACCAGGCCAAAGGGGCCCTTGGGGCCCCCAGTAGTTTCGGAGACTCGTTGGTGACAAGATGTGGTAGAGAAAGCCAGCACTCAGGAGAAAACTGAGTCCCCGGGCCTCCGGTTGAGCAGCCCTGGAGAACGATAAAGACACAACGCTGATGGCCATAAGAGTGGGGGTCAATATATTGCAATTATGTTCGGTCACCAACTCCCTCTCACACGCGAACCTTGAGTAACCCTTTTTGAACCCTTACAATAAAATGAGAGGTACATATTTTTCTAAATAAGTCTTCGTTCGTCATTATTCATTGTGCCATTATGATTCTGCTGCATATGTATATGTATTATGTGTTTGTATAGTTAATCATGGTCATGGCTAAACAACGTGACAATATAAGCACTTCTCTCTCTGAGTACAAATATTTAAGTACAATAATGCATATGCATGTTGGTGTGAGTATGTCTACATGTGTGTGTACGCATATAAGCATAGTGTATATATATATGTAAATGCATGTGGGTGCAAACTTATCTGTATGGATGTATGTGGGCATAAGTAGCATATTTGTACATATGTACGTGGATGTACGAGGATCATTAAATAAGTTTCCAGACTTTTTTCATTTGGGCACTTTTATTGATAGTACACACATGAAACTCTAGTCCCCTTCGAAGTAATCTCCTTCGGCTGCAATGCACTTGTTGTACCATTCCAACAACTTCTGGACAGCCCCAAGTCTTCTTGTGTGAGTGGGTCAATGACTTTCGTCACAGCCTCTTTCATCTCAATTATCTCATAACGACAGCCTCTAAGCTTAGGGAATAACCAAAAATCACAGGGAGCAAGATCTGGACTATAGGGAGGCTGAGGAACTGTCTTGATGCCTATCTTGGTCAGATAGTCTGTGACAAGGATGGAGTTGTGGACTGGTGCATTGTCCTGCTGGAAATGCCACGGACCCAATTTGAAGAGTGCTGGCCTCTTCCCAAGGAATCTCTTCCTGAACTCCCTTAAAACCTCAACATACTCTAACTCTAACCGTTTGGCCAACCAACTCTGGGGTATTGACTTACTTACTCCTCCCACACCTCTCATCATCCCTCACAGACTCTGTACCTTCCTTGAATCTCTTATGCCACTCAAAAACTGATGCTCAATTCATGCAAGATGGTCAAAAAGCAGTCTGAAGCATTCCATACATTTCTGTGACATTTTTTCCAAGTTTAAAACACAATTTTATTACATATTATATTTCTAAAGTGTCCTCACATCCAGATTGCATTTTTGAAATTCACCAGCAGTGACAATCAGGCTTTAGTTGGGTGTATTCCAATTGCTGCTGTAGCTGTTCATTTGAAGCTGCAATCATAAAAATTGGTCAGTCATCTCTTATGATGTATAGCAATAACATAGTGAATTTTCAAGAGTCTATGACAATTCTAAATGCCTGTAAAAAAAAAAGTCTGGAAACTTATTGAATGCACCATGTGTGTATAGTAGTACCAAAAGGATAGCTAAACAAGTTTTGGAGGATGGTAGATCTTAATAGATAATAAAATAGAGAGATAAAATAGAAAGTTTTTAAACATCCATAATGGTCAGAAATCAGTCGACAAGGAATTCTTCTTTTAGGTACTTTAAATCTGGTGGTCCATGTGAGAAGTGCAGTGCTCTTTTCTGGAAATTAGGGTCCCATTTATTAATGGGAGTAGTCAGGAGTTGGTAGCAACCAGGTAGAGTGATAGCAATCAGGTAGACCACTGGACCAGACTGTGGTCACTCATCCACTCACTGTCCTCTATAGATGGTTACAAAAAGAATCAAGTCCTCTCACTTAGACTAAAGAGTTAAGTGTCATACCCACCCCCACTTGACCCCACCATGATAAACCAGAAGAGTGAATAAAACCATACCTGTGTATTCTTGAATTCGTTTTTGTTTTTTGTTTTTTTTTTGTTTGTTTGTGGAGCTGACCCATGACTTGTATAGTTTTAACCAAAACCTGCAGTGGGTTAATCTTTTCTTAAAAACAAACTTGACATATACTCGTAGTTGTTTAGCAGGTGAAACTGGATAATACAGCAATACTTACTTATCTACTTACTTCAGTGGCCATTAATTTACATCCTATTTATATAATTAACAAGAATTAAATGAATAAAAACGACTCTATATTTAACATTTAATTGTTAACTCCTTTGAGAAATTATAATGATTTGGGTAAGTTCAAAAATGACTCTGCCACTATACTCTTATCAAATTGCAAGTAAGTAAAGTTGGCAACCATAGTCGAGGATGATACAAAGGCTCCCTTTTCAATAGCTACTACACCAAGGTGTAGGGGAGGGCACTACTCCTTTCTCTGGATTGCTCAACTTTACTCTTGATCCTTGCCTTATAATGCTCAGTGTTTGGCAAGGAGGCATCAAGTACCATTTTTTGATATGTCTTGACCTGGAATTGAACCCAGGTCTCCTGGGCCATTGGCGAACACTCTAACCATTATGCCAATGTCCAGTCAACTTGCAAACTAGAATGAAAATAGGTTTATTCTTTTGATTTTTTAAAAATCTCATTATATATGGTTTATATGATGGTTATCGTTATGAGAAATGGAATCAGTGACCCAAATTCAAATCCTGTATAAGACTGTTTGCATTTCATTTCATGCTAATGCTATTAAAAAAGGCATGAACCCATCTGCTTCTCCCTGTTGCTATGAGTAAATTGAAAGGAAGAGTTCTTAAAAAAGGCATGAACCCATCTGCTTTTCCCTATTGCTATGGGTAAATTAAAAGGAAGAGCTCTTAAGAAAGGCATGAACCCATCTGCTTCTCCCTGTTGCTATGAGTAAATTGAAAGGAAGAGCTCTTAAGAAAGGCATGAACCCATCTGTTTCTCCCTGTTGCAATGAGTAAATTGAAAGGAAGAGCTCTTAAGAAAGGCATGAACCCATCTGATTCTCCCTGTTGCTATGAGTAAATTGAAAGGAAGAGCTCTTAAGAAAGGCATGAACCCATCTGCTTCTCCCTGTTGCTATGAGTAAATTGAAAGGAAGAGCTCTTAAGAAAGGCATGAATCCATCTGCTTCTCCTCATTGCTATGAGTAAATTGAAAGGAAGAGTTTTTAAGAAAGGCATGAACCCATCTGCTTTTCCCCCTTGCTATGGGTAAATTGAAGAGAAGAATTCTTTAACCTTGGTTAGGCATCCATTCTCGGAAAAGGAAAACTCTAAATTTAAACCAACTGTACTCCACTAAAAAACAGACCGTATGTCACATTCTGCATATGGTGAAGGGGTTGGGTAAATAAAACCCTTGATTTATAGTCATGAATTAATTTATGAAATTAAATTTTGGACCCAAGGATTTCTTCTATTTTTTGATCGGTTAAAATTTCAAATTTACAAAATTATTAATCATAGCAAATTTTGCCTGAAGATGGATTTCAAAATTCCACCTATTCTATAAATATGGTTTGATTTCATTTCTTTATTTAATGGCATATCAACCTTTGCAGATTATTTAATACCAAAGGTACCTTTGTAGAAGAATGGTAGTAGAACTATTTAACCCTTAGCTGGCTGGGGGATAAGGGGTTTCATGCCTTTCCCTAGAATAATACAGTCTAAAAGTGAATATAAAATGCAACTGGAATTTGAGCTCACTCACTCACTTCAATATCACAATCTTGTACGTTAGCAACTATGCCATGAGGACTCCACCCCAGTAAATATAATTGCAGCTAGTTAAACTAGCAATAACATACTTTTTAAAAGAAAAATTTCCGACATTTTATTTTTGATTATTTTCTCTCATCCTGATTTGTACTTTCAAATTCATTTCTTGAGTCAGCTTTGCTTGTTGACACAATTTTGATTCAAAACTTAAAACCAGTTTGATTGACCACAAAGGAAAAATTTTTTGTCGATTTTTATGATTATATTATAATGAGTATGACTTTAACCATCATATGTTTGAACTCCGGTCACACTATTACATGCACTTTCAGGCTAATACCTTTAGAAAAGGATGAACCCCCACAAAACCCCACCAGCTATGTGTTATATCGTACTGTTGCAGTTCTTTTACAATGATAGAGTTGGCATTAAATAAGTAAGTAAAGCTGGCGACTGTAGTCGAGGGCGACCAGAAGGCTCCCTTTTCAATAGCTACTACACCGAGGCATAAGGGAGGCCGCTACTGCTTTCCCAGGATTGCTCCACTTTACCCTTGATACATACCTTATATTGCTGAGTGTTAAGCAAGAAGGTATCAAGTACCATTTTTAAAGTCTTTGGTATGACTTGACCTGGGATTGAACCCAAGTTTCCTGGACCATTGATGAACACTCTACCCACTTGGCCAATGAGCCGGTGTCCAACTGTTTTTTCAGTTCCCAGGCAAGGTATTGGTATTTTTCCCATATATTTTTTATTTATCTTCTCTCTGTTGTCTGCCAGCACAGCTACATCCATCATTTGAAAGGCCTTCTTTTCTTTGTTCAAAAGTTATCATATGATATGTACAAAAGATGATGTACATTGCAGAAAATATGTTTGCCATATGTTTCTTCTCTGTTGTATATTTAATATTGTAGTTGCATTAATTTTTATTTCTTTGGGTTTTACTACAATTAACTTGAACCTTTTATATATTATATTATATTTCAGAATATGCGACTGGTTACCTCAGTATCAATGCCAGTATTCAATACCAAAAATAATTCTGTGAGTATAAGTTAACATCATATTATAGAAAATACACACACACACACACACACACACACAAATATACACACACACACACACACAAATATACACACACACACACACATACACACACACACAAATATACACACACACTCACACACACATACACAAATATACACACACACATACACACACACACAAATACACACACACACACACACACAAATATACACACACACACAAATACACACACACGCACACACAAATATACACACACACACATACATACAGACACACACACACAAATACACACACACGCACACACAAATATACACACACACACATACATACACACACACACACAAATATACACACACACATACACACACACACACACACAAATATACACACACACACATACACACACACACGCAAATATACACACACACACACATACACACACACACAAATATACACACACACACATACACACACACAAATATACACACACACACATACACACACACACACAAATATACACACACACACATACACACACACACAAATATACACACACACAAATATACATACACACACACACACACACACACAAATACACACACACACAAATACACATACACACACACACATACAAACACACAAATATACACACACACTCATGCACACACACAAATATACACACACACACACACAAATATACCCACACACACACACACACATACACAAATACACACACACACACACACACACACAAATATACACACACACACACGCACACAAATATACACACACACACACACACACACACACATATAATTATGATAATTATGTTCCCACACAATTTGCTCAATTTTTCAGAGTTTCATGATTAGCCACAATCATCAGACAGGAAGTGAAGTACAGGGGGCTTGACTTTTGAATTTAATATGGAAAATTATCACATAACATGATGCGTGCACATGTCATTGAAAAAAGAAGAGAATTTTCATTCCAATGACCAAATAAATAAATATTTAATTCATATGTTTCAGGATAATATTGATTTTTTTTTCTATATCTTGTGCTTAATCTGGAGGTAAATGACACAAAGAAAATTTGTTCAAATGTCAGCACTTGGATATGAATTCAGCTTTCTTATTCTTATTTTTAGAGCTTCTGCATATACCAATATACAAATTTTTTTTTCAATACACAATCTTCAGTTCTTTTTACCTCCTCTTTTTTTTTCCTCTCTCTCTCTCTCTCAATTTATATATATATATATATATGCAATTCATAAGCATATGTATACTTATATATATATATATATATATATGTTTGTTGTTGGTCCAAAGAAAGAATAGAAATATATTTTAAAATAGGTAGGTCCATGAAGAGATTTGTATTTTTTTTATTATTTAGACCTTATGCCAGACATGTTCTCAGACAAAAGCATCAAGCTGTGTGTGCATATATATATATATATATGCACACACACAAACATACATAGATATGTGTATACATATTCACAGGCAAATCTAGGAAAAAGAAAAAAAAAAAGAAAATTTAAAACCACACACAAAAAATCCCAGAGACACACACTCATACACACAGAGAAGAAAAATAACTGTTAGTGAAACCCAAAACCACTCCAATATACACACACACAAATACAAATATCAAAGAGGGGTAAAGCAGACCAAAGTAAACACACTCTAAGAAAAGGGAGAATAACCTCTATATAAAACCCACAACCTAAAGGAAAAACATTCAAACTGTGAACAAGGGTGAGTTCAAGTCTCATTCAGAACCCCATTACCAAGGCCTTGTGCCACATACATTCTCTGACAAAAGCAACAAGCTTGAAACATACACATATATAACACTTATGTAAGAACAAAATAAATAAATTCAAAAATATAAATCTCTTCATGGACCTACCTATTTTAATATATATATATACACACACATACATACACACACACACACATATATATATATATATATATATTACACAAAAATGTCAAATTATGAACACTAGTAGTTGATTACTTTAAGTTTCATGATGTGTGCATAATCATCAGACAGAAAATGAGAAGAGATTGATTAGCTACTTTTCTCATTTTTCCATCTAATAATTTTGCCAACTACATGAAACTTAATTGTCATAGACTTCTAGTGTTCATAGTTTATTATTTTTTTGATTATTTATAAATATTTGATTATATATAAATATTTGGTTATATATATTGTGTATAAAACCAAAATAATATCAAATGATGTAAGTGGTTTAGATTTAAGTTAAATCTGAAGATTTTGTGAAAAACAAAGGTAATTTCTGCAATTTTGCACTTGGTGATCTCTAGAAAAGTGACTGCAAAAAATTCTATCGAGGCATCAAATCTTATGGAATAGGAAATATTTTGGTCAGACTAAGCATTTTGAAAGAGAAAAACATAAAAGTTTTGCTGTTTAGGAAAAATTTTTGCCGTAAATAAGGTTACATTTGCATGAAAAATGGGTAAATTTTGCTCTTTGATACCATTTTTTTACCACATTCCTCATATCATATTTTTACCTCATTCCACATATTATACGACCTTGAGATCTTCATGTAATTTCCTGAAATTGCATTCTGTTTGTAACAAAAATAAGCTCTTTTAATTATCTTAGCTATAAGATAAGGAATGTCAGATTCTTTTTCCTGGAAATTGTTGGGCAAACATTGCTAATATCTTGAAACATAATTTATTTGTTCCCATTCCTGGATCAGGCCTTCTTTCTGAGGACAAAGGGTCATTCAAATTGTGGCACATGTGACACTTTCTTCAAGGTGAACTGTGTATCATGTCACTAAGTTTCCAGAAAGATAGATTCTGAATATAACCCACTCCTAGATCAGGATTTCCGATGAAATATGGGAAATCATACTGTTGATTGTGCTTTGTTATAAGTAAAGAACCTGCTTCACAAACAGAACGTCTAAAGTATGAAAGAGTTGACAGTAAGATACCTCCCATTCCTGGAATGGGGCTGAGGATACTCATGATGCATCTCTCACTGGTCCTATACCTTGGTTTTACCACCACATAAATATACAACTCAGAAACATATATATACTCACATATATATATATACATATATATACACACTTGCACACGCACATACACACACACATATATATATATATATATATATAAGTAAAGTTAGCGACCATAGTCAAGGGTGACCCAAAGGCTCCCTTTTCAATAGTTACTACACCAAGGCATAGAGAAGGGTGATACAACATTCCCAGGATTGCTCCACTTTACCCTTGATCTTTACCTTAAAATTCTGAGTGTTAAACAAGGAGGTATCAAGTACCATTTTTTTGAGTCTTTGGTATGGCTTGACCTGGGATTGAACCCCAGTCTCCCAGACCATTGGGGAACACTCTACTCCTTAGGCCAAAAACTCATGTCTTAGGCAAGAATAACCTTACTGAATCCATCCCTTCCTAGGTGTACAACCAGTTTGAAATTCTCCTAGACCAGTTGGCATACCAAGGTAAAAAGCTTAATCTGCCCTACAAATTACCCATAGCTCAATGGAGAATAGTTGGATTATACATTTCCCAAGGACATAAGCACGATCTGAAACACAAAGAGCCTCATTCAGGATTTGTTTCAACTATAATAATCATTATACCCCAAGTGCATACATATATATATATATATATATATATAAAGTTGGCCACGTTAGTCAAGGGTACCCCGAAGGCTCCTTTTCAATAGCTACTACACCGAGGTGTAGGGGAGGGTGTTACTACTTACCCTGGGGATTGCTTCACTTTACCCTTGATCCTTACCTTATAATGGTGAGTGTTAAGCAAGGCAGCATCAAGTACCATTTTTAGAGTCTTTGGTATGACTCCCCTGGGATTGAACCTCAGTCTCCCGGACCATTGTCAAACACTCTGCTCTCTATATATTAATGATATATTTTGCAAAATTTATTAATAAAGAGGGCTCAATAAAAGGGTATGAG
Organism: Sepioteuthis lessoniana; assembly: GCA_963585895.1. Taxonomy (NCBI): domain Eukaryota; kingdom Metazoa; phylum Mollusca; class Cephalopoda; order Myopsida; family Loliginidae; genus Sepioteuthis; species Sepioteuthis lessoniana. The sequence continues at coordinate 8,338,586 of OY757926.1, forward strand.
TGTTAAATGAAATTCAAACAACCTCATTTGAGATTTGAACCCAGGTAGCCAAATCCACTGCCTCCCATGATAACTTTTATGTTACAAACACCTTTTTATGCTCTGAGCACTTTCTTGTGTCAGAAGCACTTTTATTATTTATACTTTTCCAATGAACATTTCAAGATAATATAAGCCAATGTTTTTCAAAGTGTGTTCCCCAGAGTTCTGTGAAACCGTTTTGGAGTTCCATAAGATATGGTGTCTTTTAATAAAAATTCATTTTATAAAAGATTGGTTCCATCATTTGGAAAATAATAAGCTATGCAGTGTAAAATTGAATGCTTTTGCCATCATATTGCATTCACCTCATTAGTGTACTCTGTAAAACTGCTATTCCAAGACTTTTTTTTTGTTTGTTTTAACATTTCTTATCTGAATAAAATCTCTGATAAATTTTTTTATTTCATTTAATTCTTAATAAAGTTATATTTTATAGGAACAAGTCAGCCTTTTGCATCAGACACAATTATCTGCTTGCATGTGTCAAGTGCAATTAGGTGGGCATTTCAATGATGTTAGATGATTACAAGTTGTGCAACCATGTACGTCTTATTAATAACACAGTGGATAAAATATACACGCAATAATCAAAAGCTTTTAAAAATATCCTTTTTTTTAAGATCTTTTGTGTGATAAATAAAAATAACAAAGTAAACATTTTGATTTTTAAAAAATAACAATAAAATCTAAGGGATTTACTTATAATTAAAATATACAGTAACCTACAATATTTCTCATTAGTATTTAAACAAATAAACAATTTTCTTCAAATCACTTGATTTTGAGAGTTTAAAATGAACATTACATAAAAAGTTTTTTAGGAAACAAATAAAAGTCACACAGAGCTAAGTTTGATGGGTATAGAGGCTGTTGCACTTGCATAAGCCTGAGTTTCACAAAACAAATTTCCTTAAAAATGTATTCAGACTGGTTTCATTTTTTTTTCTTTTAAATTGATCCGCATTGGTCTTTTGTAAAAACATTTGCTACGTGAAAGGTAAAGGTACAATTTATCATGGTACAGTAGCCAGGTGGTTCTTGTTATATCGGGGTAAGGAAAAGATACACAGTGTTATAAAGTTAATTGTTTATTAACTCAAGTGGTTTAGTCCGACTAGTATTATAAGTCTCACGCTGTTAGTGTTACATCCAAAGTTGGTCTTACTACTGACCGACGTTCTCCAGAGCTATCTCTCGGCTTCTCTTTCTGCTTCCCCAGCTTAAAAGACATGGCGTCTTTTATACTTCTGCAATACCAGAAGTCACATGGTACGAGCCACTATACAACAGTTCTAGAAATTATGCCTGGATTACAATGATCCAGCATGGTGAGGTTGGCTTATAATCATGGATTCCAAAGGTGTTTATCCAAGCTATCGCAGCAAATCCAGGAGCACTTGCAGAATATCGGGATAGCTCATCATCTTACAAAACAGTGTAATTTTTAACCATCACAAACTTAGCTAAAGCACCCTAGAACTGCCAAATTCTGCTTCGTGTAACCAAAATATTGGAAAACTTTTGACTCTCTCGCTAAGACGGGCTCTATGATTTTGAGAAAATTGTATAAGTCTTCTCAACAAAATAAATTTGTAACCACTGCCATAAACAGTCTCAACCTGAATAGCATATCTTTCATGTATTCTACTTTTACCTTTATAGTGAAGCCTGAGTAAAAGCTATTAAGAAAAAAAAAATCATATCATCAAAAAGAAATGATGAATAGAAGATAAAACCTAGAAATAATTTTTTTTTTTTTAAAACCATGATTTGAAGGATGCCCAGGTAATTTCACAAAATTACGAAAAGGCTTTTTTACCATTTCACAATGCGTAATAATCCAATCTTTTATTCTTGTCTGTCTGTATTCAGTCAGTTTCAAGGAATTATAGTGCTGACTTGCAGAAACTGAATTGTGTTCAATCAATCAATGTATTTTAGAATGTTCATGAACGTGTACAGTATCACTCATAAATAAGTGCACACCTAATATCTTATTATAATGGAGATTATGTGTCTGTTTGTAAACAAAATTATGTCACCACTAACATCGCAATTCCCAAAGTCATTTACATTATAATCTCAACGATTATCAAATAATCATCATCTAATCTTAATTAGCATCTTATTTATTAACAATGTCCCGATTAAAATCTAGCGGAATTAGATTTGCCTCATAACAACCTATATTATTGATGGGATTTAACCGACTACCTACCAAGCTGAAGTATGACACAAGGCTGCTTTATCATGGGGAGTCACACACAAATCGAGACTTATGCATGACTATTATCAAAAAAAGCTTAATCTCTTTGGCCTTCCCTATCTTGGGATGCCTCAGGCACCAAGCTATGAACTCAACCCTGCAAAGCAGGTATTGCCTGAAGGACAGCCCCCAGGACCAAGCAATTCAAACTATTAACATCCACCAGATGTGGACACCAGACAGGCCTGTGTTATTAATGCATTTAAATTCCTGCAATGTATGCTATATATCACAAAAAAACAAAAAGTTTTCTTAGTATATGGTGTGGATAATTTACATACTGGTTTTAACAAAACTGAGCTTGATAATGAATGTATGAATTAAACCAAAACTGTCACCACCAATGTTAGAATTCCATTAGTTATTTACATTACATTAGTCATTATTGTCGTAGGAAATGGACACGGCGACACGAGTTCAAATCCTGAACGAGACTGATTGCATTTCACATAGCACTAATACCCTTGGGAAAGGTATGAATCCAATTATTCTCCCTCCAGCTATGGGTAAATAGTAGGACAGACTAGGTTCTTCAGCCTTGGTTAGGCAACTGGTCTAGGAGAAGGGAAACTCTGAATTCAAACCTGTTAAACTCCGCTTAAAAATTGACCTTGTGTCATATCCTGCCCGAGTGGAGGGGTTGGGTAAATAGTATCTCTTTTAAAGTCTAGCTGAATTAGATTTGCCTGAAAACAGCCCATGTTTTTAATGGGATTTCCTATTTAGCCAATATATGACACAGGGTCGTTTTATTATGGGGAACCACCACAAATTGAGACTCATTCATGGCTATTATCAAAAAATACTTGATCTCTTTGGCATTCCTCATATTGGGGCACCTCAGGTGGCAAGCTATGAACTCAGCTCTGCAAAGTGGGTATTGCCTGGGAGGACGGACCCCAAGGACCAGGCAATTTATATTAATAAAACCCACCTGACACAAACACCAAGCAGGCACGTGTCATTGATATTTATCCGTACCTTCCACCAGGTAGGATTTGACTCAAGGTCATTTTGATATTGGGGCCATGCACAAATCACAATTCATGCATGGCGGGTACAAAAAATGTTTGATCCCTTCAGCATTTTCCTATTGAGATGCTTCGTATGTCAAGCAATCGACTTTACACTACTGAAGTGTGTCTTACCACGCAGGACACCCCCATGGGACCAGATAATTGAAATTAACAACACCCACCCAGCATGAACACTAGGCACACTCATCTTGTTAATGCATTTAAAATCCTGCACTGTGTGTAATATCTTGCTAAGAAATAAAGGTTTTCATAGTATATGCAGTGAATAATTTGCATACTGATTTTAACAAAATCATGTTTAATAGATAATTCATAATCATCATCATCATGTCGTGCTGGTAGCACAGATATCCCTGACCCTCTCTCGCCACTTTTCCCTATCGTTCATCGCCTCTGGCAGATCTTCAGGGCTACATCCCGTATCCTCACATAGTTGCTGAATGTATGTTCGTGTTGGTCGTCCTGCTTTTGCTTGGCCATGTGTGGGGGTCCATAAGAGTACATCACTTATGAGTTCGTCCCTGCTTCTCCAGTAGTGTCCTGCATGTCTGGTTCATCTAACTTGAATAGTTTTCATGATAGGAGGCAGGTGGCACTTAGTGTTATTAATTTCTAATATTGTTTTATTCTAAAACATATTAAAAGCAATCTTATATATATAAGAATTAATTAGAATAAAATAGAAAAAAGTGTAAGCATTCTTATTTAGTTATGTTTGTCTAATTCAATGAATTTTATTACATTAAAACTTAAAAACTTGCACCCAGAGATTTTTATTTGTTTTAAATGAAAAGTAAATTGTCTTCAAAACCAAGACGAGTAATATTTTATCATTTCTAGCAGATTATCATACATCTTCATCATATCGCGCTGGTAGCACGGATATCCCTGACCCTCTCTCGCCACTCCTCCCAATCGTTCATCGCCCTAGGTAGGTCTTCAGGACAACATCCTGTATCCTCACATAGCTGCTGAATGTATGTTCGAGCTGGTCGTCCTGCTTTTGCGTGGCCATGTGTGGGGATCCATAAGAGTACATCTCTTATGAGTTCATCTCTGCTTCTCCAGCAGTGTCCTGCATGTCTGGTTCTTCTAACTTGAATAGTTTTCGTGATAGGGGGCAGGTGGCCGTACAGTTGGTGTCTTGTGGGGTGTTGCTGCCAGGACTTGTTCAGGATTGCATTCTTGTGTAATTGCCATATAGCTTCTTCTCCAGTCGTTTTGTTAGCGTCCATGAAGTGCATCCATATAGCAGTATCGATGTGACCGCTGCCTGGAAGAAACTGCGTTTCATTTTATCGGTTAGGTCTGATTTCCATATAATCGATAGCCTATTGATAGCTGTCCATGCTTTCGTTAACCTCGTTTCGATGTCCTTTTTGGTTGATTCGACGCTGCTTCCTAGGTACGTGAATTTGTCTACTAGTTTAAGTGGGGTTCCTTCTAGAGTGGAGATGTCCCCCGTTTGGTTATAGCACATATATTCCGTTTTGTGTGCATTAACATAGAGGCCTATGCTTGCTGCTGCTCGTTCCAAACTATGCAGAAGTGTTTCGGCTTGGTCAGGTGTGTTTGCCAGTATCGCTATGTCATCGGCATAGTCGGTGTCAGTAATTGTTGTTGCGGGGTATCTTCTGCTTCTTTTCTTCATCAGTTCGAAGCCATTCTCTTTGATTTTGTCACTCGATGTTCTAAATACGTAGTCTAGACAAATGATAAAGAGGTACGGAGCCAGCGTGTCCCCTTGTAGTAGTCCTGCTACAATGTCAAAGTATTCTGTGTCTCCATCCGGTGATCGTACTTTTACTTTAGTGTTTCTATAGAGAATCGTTATTGCCGCTACGGTTTCTTTAGGTATGCCGTACGCTAGTAGGATTTGTTCCATCTTTCCTCTGTGAATGGAGTCGAAAGCCTTGGTAAAGTCGACAAATATTAATGTCGCTTGTAGGTTTTTTGCCCGTACACCTTCAAGGATTCTACGGATGGTTAATATTTGTGAGGTCGTGGATCTATTTCTTCGGAAGCCATTTTGGTTTTTTCTAAGTATGTTGTCGATTTTGGGTTCTATTCGGTTTCGTAGTAGGGCATTGTAGATTTTGGCAGCTATGGATGTAAGTGTTATGCCTCGGTAGTTTTTGGCTAATCCGATGTCCCCCTTTTTAGGGAAGGGGAGTATGCATTCCTTCATCCATCTATCTATCGGATTTTGATTGTATACTGCGTTGCAGTGGCGGAGCAGTATGTCGTCGAATTGTCTGGTCTTCCATACTTCCAGGGGAATTTCATCCAGCCCTGCAGCTTTCCTATTTTTAATTTTCCTGAGAACCGTGTCGAGTTCTTCTTGTGTGAATGGTCGTAGTTTAATGTCTAATTGTTTGCTAATTATTCTGGTGATTGGTTCATGCATTATTTTTGGTGGGTTTCCAAGTAAAAAAAAAAAAAAAAAGATTATTATACAATCAACAGGAATATAATTAGATTTAGACTTATCCTTTAACCTAGTTTAATCATAGGGTAACAACTCATGCAATATGTCTTGGGCAAAAATAATCTGGCAGAGCCCAACCCCTCTCCAGATCTGATACAAATTCAGAGTTTTCCTTCTCCATGCCAAGATTAATAATCTCAGTCTGCCCTACTATTTACCCATTGTTTGATGGGAAAATATTTGGATTCATACCTTTCCTACAGATATTAGTGCAGTGTGAAATGCAAATCGCCTGGTTCAGGATTTGAACTCGGGTTGCCTAGCTCACTTCCTACAATGAAAACCACTACACCACATGCTCCTCCAATAATAAAAGTTTGATTTTCTTCTAAACAAAAGAAAGCAGAATTTTATCCTTTCTATTCAAACATTATACAATTAAAATGTATATTATCAGATATAATTATTTACCAAATGCTACAGCGTGGAAATTCTATAACCAAAAATATCAATACGTATCAATCTAAAAATAAATATACTTCTCTTCTATATTTACGCAATTTTATTTTTGTTTACAGAGTTTCAGTGCAGCAGAGTTTGGTAATAAATAGTACCTAACAATATCCTTTTTGATTGCATAGAAATAATAAAGTCCTTGTGGCTTTAATTTAGAAAAAAATTAACTTTTTATAAAAAGAATTTTTTGGGGTGTACTAATTTATGGATATTACTGTGAATGTATCAACATAACCGCTCTGCTATGAGCAGAATGTGATATAAAATCAGGTTTTTAGTGGAGTAAAGCTGGTTTGAATTCTAAGTTTTCTTTCTCTTATACTGGTTGCCTAACCAAAGCTAAAGAACCTGATCTGCCCTACATTGTTGCATAAAAGGTGTTTAAATCCATTGTTCTGAAATCTCTTTTCACTATTTACTGTGAAAGTCACAAGAAAAGAAGACTTATACCTCAAATACAAGATATCCACAAAATGCTCAACTGAGTACCCCTTTTAGCTGATGAAAACAAGATGGCTGAAAAACAAAAGTGCTTATATAGTGTATGTGGGATGCTGAAAACAGCTTCGTACTGATTTATTAAATTCCTGTAGATAAGTATATAATATACCTTATTAGTCTTTTTCTGTGTACCCAGTAAAAGAAACAAGAAAGAAAAAAAGAAGCATCAACTAGATAGATAGATAGATAGATAGATAGATAGATAGATAGATATTTTCCCTTTTTAAAAAGAAAAAGATTATCTTTTTTTAATCCTCATAAAATAAACATGGATGGGAAGGAAACAAAACAAAACAAAAATGAATCTTTTCAAAGTTTTATCCTAAAAAATTTACAGAGAAGGGAGGAAAAGAACATGAATAAAACACATAAATCTAACTATTTTCTTTCTTTAAAAATGGTCAAAGAAAAAAAATGAAATAGATTTTTATTCCAATGAGTTTTTCCACGTATTTTAAGCCCTATGAACAGGGCATCCAAAAATGAGAAACTATTGCATTTAGTCATAGCTGACTAAATATTTCTGGCTAAAATATAATATATTATGTCTAACTTGAAAATTACAAAGCTGATTGAAATGTATTTTTCTTTGTCTTTTACAGAATGAGGAATATAAATTATTGGGAGTTGCAGGAACTGATGTCCCAATAGAACAAATTTATAATTTGCTTCCAAAATATGCAGTAAGTATAACGGTTCATTTGTGAAGTAGACAAAGTGCAATTTGATGCACTGGTTTATAATGCAATAAAAAAGCAAAAAAATGAAAAGAGAAGTAAATAAAACATAAGAAAGAATACTAAGATATTGAAATGCTTTGTTTTCATGATTTTACCAATATGCACTGTCTTACAGATTAAGCATTTTGAAAAATATTATTTAACTAGTTTAAAAAATGATAGGATTATTTATACATGGATGAGAGTGAAGCAACTGTGCACATTGACCAAGGATCAAAGAGATGTATTTGAGGAATCAGACCCAGATCAAACTATCATTCTTGGGTACTTTGGCCAAGGATCAAAGAGATGTATTTAAGGAATCAGACCCAGATCAAACTATCATTCTTGGGTACTTTGGCCAAGGATCAAAGAGATGTATTTAAGGAATCAGACCCAGATCAAACTATCATTCTTGGGTACTTTGGCCAAGGATCAAAGAGATGTATTTGAGGAATCAGACCCAGATCAAACTATCATTCTTGGGTACTTTGGCCAAGAATCAAAGAGATGTATTTAAGGAATCAGACCCAGATCAAACTATCATTCTTGGGTACTTTGGCCAAGGATCAAAGAGATGTATATAAGGAATCAGACCCAGATCAAACTATCATTCTTGGGTACTTTGGCCAAGGATCAAAGAGATGTATTTAAGGAATCAGACCCAGATCAAACTATCATTCTTGGGTACTTTGGCCAAGGATCAAAGAGATGTATTTGAGGAATCAGACCCAGATCAAACTATCATTCTTGGGTACTTTGGCCAAGGATCAAAGAGATGTATTTAAGGAATCAGACCCAGATCAAACTATCATTCTTGGGTACTTTGGCCAAGCATCAAAGAGATGTATTTGTGGAATTGGTACCAAAGTGTTATTCCCAGATACTTTGGTCTAGCATCAGAGGGTGGGATTTGTCTACTCTATCTTAGATCAAAATGTCTCTCATAGCTGTTTGACACCTTGGATCAAAGAGAAGTATTCATGGAATCAGACCTGGATGAAAGTATCATTCCAGGGTACTTTGGCCAAGGTTCAGAGTGTAGTATCTGTGTACTTTGGCATTAATCAAAAGTTCATTCCCTGGCACTTCAACCTAAGCTCTGAGTGTAGCAAACAAAACATTAAAAAGAATGCCTTTATTTTGTAGTGATAAGTTTTTACAATATTTACATTGCATATTTACTTTCACTTTCATTTTTTTTTTTTTTTTTTTCATTTTCTTTGATAATGATAATGCAAATAGAAATTATAAAAATTAAATTGTATAAGGAGTCTGGGTGACAGCAAGTCTCCAGGATTCTTCTTAAGCTGGTTTTAACAATGCTCTGGTCTGGAAGGTTTTCATCTTTTCTCTGATCTCCAATTCAGTCTCTTTTCTAAACATTTGGTATCTAACAGTTAGTATAACCATCGCCTTCATGTTTCTCAGTTTTTTTCAATTCTCTGCCACAATTCAAGTATTTATCTTTCCGCTTTCTTTCATTTTCACTTTGTGGTTTGATGAGACAGCAAAATCCTCGAGATGACAAGTTTGTTTTTTTTTCTTGTTAATATTCAGTCTGGCTTTCTGACAAGAATTAGGAGATTCCTTTGTATCTCAAAATCTCAGAGAATTTTATGAGTCTTACTTTTTTGGACAGATTCTGGTTTGTGCAAATACCATTTAAGTTTAATTTTGAACTTGGTTGGGTTTTATGGCATATCAACAGTTGTTGGTTATTTGATGCCAAATCTTCTTTATACATATACATTAAATATATATGATTTGGTTTGGTTTAGTTTTATGGCATATCAACCCTTGTCGTTATTTAATGCCAAAGCCTCTTTATACATATATATTAAATATATATGATTTGGTTTGGTGGCATATCAACCATTGTAGGTTATTTAATGCCAAATCCTCTTTATACATATATATATTAAATATATATGATTTGGTTTGGTTGGGTTTTATGGCATATCAAACATTGTTGGTTATTTAATGCGCAATCCTCTTTATATATATATATTAAATTTATTATTTGTAAACATAAGTCAACAAAGTTAAATGGTTAAATGGTTATATTGATATGTATGGCTAACAATTCAATTAACCATCAATTATTTGCTTACACACTGTTAAATGCTCAAACAGTTCTATTTCAAACAATTCAATTTAGCATTAGTCAAAGTTAAATGGTTCCAAGTATTGCTATGTACCACTAACAATCTAATTAAACATCAGTCATTTTTTTACACCCGGGTAAATGCTCAAACAGTTCTATTTCTAACAATTCAATTTAGCATGAGTTATTTGTTTGCACACAGTTTAAATGTCAAACAGTTCTATTTGAGCCATAGATAGGACCCTATCAGGTGCTACCACACCAGACCAGAGTGGACTAGGAGCTATGGTAATGATAGGATACTCTGCATTCCCCAAAGCTCCAGCATTACCGGAGCCTTATCATCAGATTGTTAAGAGCCATATTCAGGACATTCATTGAGTAGGGTTCTTACTCCTCTGTGGAGATGCAGTTGGTGTATTCTACAGCCTCAGCCAACTGGGCAGGCATATACAATTTTGTAGTATGTTCAAATTTCAATCGCTTGCACAATTCCTAGTGAATCACCTTTCCCACTCAACTCTGCCTGGTCTTGTAATCCTTTTGTAATCATTTGCAACATCCACTTATCATGTGATTAATCATTTCATATTTTTCTCCACATAATCTACATTTTGTTGCATACAATCAACTTTTGCTTTAATATAACAAGTCCTTGTGGCATTTTTTTGTGCAGCTATTTGAAGAGATTCAGTCTCTGTCTTAAGGTTTCCTTTTTGTAGCCATGTCCAGATTTTCTCATGAGCAATTTCATCAATTTGTCTCTTGAAATCTCCTTATAGTTGTTTTTCTTTTTGTTTCCTCGTTTTTGTTGTTTTTCTGTCCGGACTTATTTTGCCAATAATGTTACTGGCTGCGGTGATGATTCCTTCTTTATTCTTTTTTAATGTACTCTTCAAGTCTTTGTATTAATGTATCCACACTATCTTCAATGCTGGCAAGTCCTTTTCCGCCTTCTTTTCTTGACACATATAATGTATGTTATCTCTCGTATGTAAGACCTTATGCATAATCATCAATTTCCTTCTCCTTTGGTCCATTTGTCTGAGTTCCACCCTCGTACAATTTAAAAGTGGTTTTTAATATTTTATAAGAGGAACTGACCAGGTGTTAATTGTTTTGATGAGATTTCTGCTTCAGATTTTGGTTTTGGGAAGTTTTCTGATTTGCCTGAAGTACTCTTCTTATTTAACTTTCATAATTTTCCTTTTCTCCAAATGTTCTGACTTTCTTGATTTGGCAGTTCTATTCCTTCCATGATTTGTCAATGTCCAATTTTCATTATAAACATGGCTCATTTTTCAATGTCAAATTCCATTCTAATATCCTGACTGTATATTCTCATTTGAATCAGAGCTTCAAATTCTTTTTCATTTTTTGCAAACAGCTTGATGTCATCTATGTACATAAGGTGATTAATCTTTTCTTGTGATTATGTAAATTTGCAGCCCTTAGTGTACTTCCAAAATATATAATTGAGAAGTATCATTTGCTATTACAAATAGTCATAGTGAGAGCACATCTCCCAGGAAGATGGATTTTCACTTCAGTTAAAGTTTTTCTTCCTGCTGTTATATAATTTTCAGTTTCATTTTTGGTTTCTTACAATCATTTACCCAAGACCTAGCTTGAGGGAAGGTAGGGATAATATGTATTCTGTCTATGTTTTTTCATCCTCTTTTAGATGATATTTTTCAGTCATATTTATTGAACTCTCCTATGGAGATGAACAGTTTCACAAAGTACAATTTTTTGTATTTCATAGAATCTCGGACTGCCAGCACTCGACACCTCTTACATTTGGTGACCTGGTCCTGGAGTGCTGAATTAAACATATCATGTTACAGCTAGCACACTGGAAGAAATGTTGAACTCATGCCCCAGTACTATTTGCTTACAATGCAACATTTTTCTCTAATAAAACTATCAAGAAGCTTCTATGATTGAATCAATGTGTTTATCTGTTTTTTTCTTGATCATACCCAAGGCTCCTACTATTATTGGCACAGTGATTGTTTTAAGATGCCACATTATTATTTCTTTTGAGAGTCTCTCACCCCTGTGTTAGCAAATTGTTTTTCACTAGAGTTTGAATGACAGCAAGTCTCTTCAAGAGTCTCTGGGAATCTTCTGAGTATTCTGGCCAATTCAGCAATTCTCTCCTGATTTCCAATTCCTCCAGTCCCTCCTTCAAGTCCTTAGAGAGACCATTCCAAGTGCACCAGCAATAATTGGTATCACTATCACTCTCATGTTCCATTGATTTTTTTAGTTCTCTGCCACGGCCCAAGTATTTATCTATCGATTCACTTTCTTTCTCTGTGGAATGGCAAAATCTACGTGACAGTCAATTATCTTTCTTTTTCTTTTTTTTTTTGTTAATTATCACTTAGTCTGGTCTTCTGGTGGGGATTAAGGGATTCATTTGTATCTTAAAATCCCAAGGAATTTTATGCATCTCATTCTCTAAGACAGATTCTGGTTTGTGCTTATACCATTGGGGTGTATGGTCAAATTTCAATCTCTGGCACAATTCTAGGTGGATCACTTTTTCCACCCAGTCATGCCTGATCTTGTGATTATCATTATTATTATTATTATAATATTGATAAAATTAGATGTGTTTAAATATTATAGACACATCTGATTTTATCAATATTATAATAATAATCTGTAGTGATGACAGTTTAAATATTATAGACTGTCATCACTAGAGCTGAAAAATAGACCAATAGGGTTTTCATTTTAAGGGAAAAAAGAGAAAATAAGATCATGTTACACACCAGAGAGAAAATGAAACGAAATGTAATAAGAAAGAAAGAAAGAAAGAAAGAAAGAAAGAAAGAAAGCACTATACATCTGATGCATATCATATGCTTCAGTGGAATAGAAGGAAGGAAGGAAGGAAGGAAGAAAGAAAGGAAAGAAAGACGAACGAACGAACAAATGAACAAACGAATGAATGAATGAACAAATGAACAAACGACGGAAGGAAGGAAAGAAAGAAAGAGGAAGGAAGGAAGGAAAGAAGGAAGGAAGAAAGGAAGGAAAGAAAAAAAAGAGGAAGGAAGGAAAGAAAGAGGAAAGAAGGAAGGAAGGAAGGAAAGAAAGAGGAAGGAAAGGAAAGGAAGGAAAGAAGGAAAGAAAGAGGAAGGAAGGAAAAAGGTAAAATTTGAACTGTTGGCAAATTCCATTATCTGTTATTTGTTAGCAATTCAGCCAACATTGCACTTTGTATACATGTGTACTAGCTGAAGTACTCATCTACAAGTTCCTGTATATAATTGCATGTATATCATTTGCCTTACCTACTCCATATAAGTAGGATTCAACACAGGCTACTCTTTAAAGTAGAGATTCTCATGAACAGGTAGTCAGTGCCAAAAATAGCTTAGTGCTATCAGCATTTCACTTTAGGACTGACTCACACATCAGGCTAGACGCATAACTCTACCTCTTTTAAATGAGGGGGTAGATGCAGGCCAGAGATAGAGGAGGCACAGATGTCTCCCTGAAGCTAAGTTCTTTATTTATTTCACCTGATGTGTGCTAGGGAAGTGTATGCATGCCATCCGACTAAAGTAAAGTGTATTTGTATCTCTCTTGTATCTGCAAGTTTTAAATATTTCTTAAATGTTCTAATGTGCTTATATAATTTCAGATAGGAGTTCATGGATATGCTTTTGCAATTACGAAAAAAGGATACATTTTATTCCATCCAGACTTTCGACCTTTTGTAAGTAAAACTTTTTTCTTTTGAGGCATCATCAGCAATGACTGCTATATCAGTGATGGTTATTGATCAACTGGGGAGAAAAAGACCTAACTTGACTTTTAGTATAAAGACCTTTCATTGCTTTATTCTCTCCATTCAATCTCAGAGGCTGTGGAAAAAAAAATAAACAAAAGATACTGTATGGCAAGCTTTTTTGTTTTTCTCTGCAGAGAACACTTCTAATATGTTTGATCCCTCATTTTCAATTTCAGAGCCACCAAAAGAGAAAAACAGAGATCAAATCAAAAATTTGTGATATATATACTGGAGTTCACTGAACACCTCATCCCTACTTCCATTTCAGGTGGGTGTTTTGATCAGCACTCGATACCACTTAGATTTGGTGACCTGGTCCTGGAGTGCTGAATTAAACATATCATGTTACAGCTAGCACACTGGAAGAAATGTTGAGCTCATGCCCCAGTACTATTTGCTTACAATGCAACATTTTTCTCTAATAAAACTATCAAGAAGCTTCTATGATTGAAGCCATAGGTTTTACTCATCTCCAAGGTTTTTTTTAAAGCTAAATTTTTCATCACCAGTCAAGACATTTTTTGCGTAATGAATGATTATCATCTATAGACCATACATAAAATAATGCATGTTATATAATCTCGTCATCATGGTCAAGTATATAATATAATATATAATCTATATATCAATATCATATATATATATCTATATATATATATTTATCAAACATAATACCCATATACATTCATAGTTTGGAACAGCCGCCGCAGGCATTGGCCTCCATGTCAATGCACACAAAACGGAATATATGTGCTATAATCAAACAGGCGACATCTCCACACTAGACGAAACCACTCTGAAACTGGTAGACAAATTCACCTACCTAGGAAGCAGCATCTCATCAACTGAAAAAGACATCAACACACGGCTAACAAAGACATGAACAGCTATCGATAAGCTATCGATCATATGGAAATCAGACCTGACCGATAAAATGAAACGCAGTTTCTTCCAGGCAGCGGTCGCATCGATACTGCTATATGGATGCACTACTTGGACACTTACTAAAGGGCTGGAGAAAAAGCTAGATGGCAATTACACAAGAATGTTGCAAGCAATATTGAACGAGTCCTGGTTGCAACACCCCACAAGGCACCAACTATATGGCCAACTGCCTTCCATCACAAAAACTATTCAAGTCAGACGAACCAGACATGCAAGACACTGCTGGAGAAGCAGGGATGAGCTCATGAGTGATGTACTCCTATGGACCCCCACATATGGCTGGGCAAAAGCAGAACAAACAGCTCGAACATACATACAACAGCTATGTGAGGATACGGGATGTAGTCCTGAAGACCTGCCAGAGGCGATGAACGATAGGGAGAAGTGGCGAGAGAGGGTCAGGGATATCCGGCACAACATGATGATGATCATCATCATGTCTATATAACAAATATATTAATATTGTATCAAAATTAATATCATTTTTATACATCAAAGATATAACTAGTAAATATTATCATATCTCATCATCATCATCAACTCAGGCTGACAACAGGGAGTTCCTTGTCTCTCTCCTGCCATCCATTCCTACCATCCATCACTTCTGATAGGTCTTCTAGTTTGCATCCTGTGTTTGCACAGAGCTGATGTAAGTCCTTGCTAGTCGGCTAAACACTGGCACGTTCATAAGAGAAAATAGTTTACGAGTTTGTCCTTGCTTCTCCTGTTCTAATCCATGTGTCTATTTACCTTATTTGATTGTTTGAGATATGGGAGCTAAAAGGCCATACAGCAACTGTTTTTGAGAGGTACTGCTTCCAGGATTTTTTCAAGACAACATTCAGCATTCTTATGTAGTTCACATCTAGCTTTTTCTATTATAGCTTTATCCAGAACATATTCTTTGGACTCTCTCTTGCCATCCATCCCTATCAGCCATGACAGTTGGTAAGTCCTCTTGACGGCATCCATATATATATATATATGAGTTTTTGCTGGGCATCAACACTAGTGTGTCCATGTGTAGTAGTCCATAGAAGAATGTTGCTCATGACTTCATCCTTGCTTCTTTAGCAGAGTTCAGCATGTCTGGTTCATCTTACTTGGATGTTATTTTGAGATGGGAGGTAAGTGGCCATACAACTGCCATTTTGTAGGGTACTGCTTCCATGATTTGTTCAAAACAGCTCATAGCATTCTTGTGTAGTTCCCATATAGCTTTTTCTCCAAATGTTTTGCAAGAGTCCAAGCAGTGCATCCATACAGTAGAACTGACATGGCTTCAGCTTGGAAGAATTCCCATTTTATTTTATTTTCTGTTTGGTTGATAACCTGTCAATAGCAGACCCCCACCTTTACTTATACTTATGTTGACATTGCTTTATATAGATGAGATATTGCTACCAAGGTGTCATATCTATAAGTGTATCATCTATCTTTTCATATCAAATATACTATATTCTAGACCATATACAATATCCTTTTTTTCTGAAAATATTAGAATTTTATACATTTTTATTCGTAAATTTTTAAACTTATTTCTAACAGGAATTATTTCAAATGGAAATTATGTTGCCTTGTATATATTTTTCAAGCAAATTCCAGATTTTGAATTAATTGTATTTTATCATTTTAATTTATATCCTTTCAGGAAAATGGTGAATTGAAAACAAACTACAACAGTGTTGATTTAACAGAAGTGGAACTCACGACAAATATCAGTGAGGTACGTAGAAGAAAACAATTGTTGTTGTTCTTTCTAACAAGTCTAAACAGGAAATTTAAACAGTTAAAAGAAAGAACACTAAAAATGCAAATCTAGAAACCAAACTAGATTTTTAACAAAAGTGACCCAAAAAGATTTTAAAATGATTTAATTCCATAATGCTCCACTATCCATTCAATGCTATAAACAATTTTCCCCAGACTAAGTATTTCGGTAAGCAGAATGCCTAACTAAACTTTTCGATGCCTGTAAAGAATTCATACACCTTCCTGTGACATAAAGAAACCAGCATGTCATAAAGCTCTTTCTGTGTAAATATTCAAGTTCAAAATGACATAAACGAAAATTCTATAAGATCCTGTTGCGTTCTGGTTAGTGAATGCTTGTAATATTAAATAAAGGACAAACCACGATATGAGAGGAAATAGAGATATATTCTCAGGAAAAAGTATATACAATAGAGAGACTATTCATAGACAAGAACATAGGATTAGTGAACGCTTGTAATATTAAATAAAGGACAAACCACGATATGAGAGGAAATAGAGATATATTCTCAGGAAAAAGTATATACAATAGAGAGACTATTCGTAGACAAGAACATAGGATTAGTGAATACAGAATAAAGATATAGTCCAAAGATAGTATTGGCTTCTGTTATTACGGTAGCAAGTAAGGTGATCAAGTGCGATCTCCAGTCTCCAACACTCTAATACTATTCCTATAAGAAGCCGCTCTTCATCTTCTAGTCTGCCCTGGTATTAGTAGCTACTGCTATATATGGCAGATGGACTAGTTCATTGTGTGGAAAAAGGTGGGTGATACCCAACAGATTCAAAATTTTTAAAAAACTTTAAATAATGCATGCTTTTATTTTTATTTTATGACAGGTGAAAATTCTGGAAACAGCTATGGTTGATGGGCATCATGGAAGTATCTCTATGAATGTTGTTAAACATGATAATTTTGTAAGTAAATTTTCAGTTCTTTACCTTAATATTCATATATATATATATATATATATATATATATATATGAAGACAGAAAAACAAAGTAACCCAAATGTGATGAATTTATTATGATGGAAAGTCAGTGTAAAAACATTTTGGTTTTAATGAACTCTCATCAGGACTTTAAGATGGTAAAAAATGTTGCTTGAATAATAATGGATGCTTTTATTAAAAAATAGATAAATAAATAAATTAAAGGCAATATTTTTCACCATCTTAAAGTCCTGATGAAGGTTTAATAAAACCAAAACATTTTAACGTTGACTTTCCATTATGATAAACTCATCACATTTGGAATACTTTGTCTTTTTATTTTCATACTATCAGATATATTTCCATTATTTACTTATATATATATATATGTGTGTGTGTGTGTGTGTGTGTGTGTGTGTGTGTGTGTGTGTGTATCTATATATATATGAATATATATATATGGAAGTAAATATGGATCTGATTCCAACAGTATGAAGAAAGTAAAAAAACAGTATAATCCAAATAGATGAATTTATTTTGATGTTAAACGTCTTGATTTTAATAACCTTCATCAAAACTTTGATATCGTGAGAATTGTTCACACAGTGATAGATGCTCCTGTTATCTCAACAATCATCCATCGTTGTGTAAACAATCTTCATGATATCAAAATCCTGATGAAGTTTATTAAAATTGAAACGTTTAACATCAAAATAAATTCATCTATTTGGATTATTCTGTTTTTCTCCTTTCTTTATATATATATATATATATATATATATGAGGATCATTCCAGACTTTTTTCGTATGAGCACTTTTATTGGTAGTACACACATGAAACTCTAGTCTCCTTCAAAGTAATCTCCTCCAGCTACAATGCACTTCTTGTACTGTTCCAACAACTTTTCGAAGGCCCCATGGAAGTCCTCTTGTGTGACCATGTCAATGACCTTCGTCACAGCCTCTTTCATCTCCTCAATTATCTCATAACGACAGCCTCTGAGCTTAGGGAATAAGCAAAAGTCTCTGGGAGCAAGGTCTCGACTATAGGGAGGCTGAGGAACTGTCTTGATGCCCATCTTGGTCAAATAGTCTGTGACAAGGAGAGAGTTTTGGACTGGTGCATTATCCTGGTGGAAATACCACTGACCCGATTTTAAGAGTGCTGGCCTCTTCCAACAGAATCTCTTCCTGAACTCCCTTAAAACCTCAACATAGTAACCCTAACCCTAACCCTTTGGCCAATCAACTCTGGTCTATTGACTTCCTTACTCCTCCCACACCTCTCATCATCCCTCACAGACCCTGTGCTTTTCTTGAATCTCTTATGCCACTCAAAAACTGATGCTTGATTCGTGCAAGATGGTTGAAAAGCAGTCTGAAGCATTCCATGCGTTTTTGTGGCATTTTTTCCAAGTTTAAAACACAATTTTATTGCATATCATTCTTCTAAAGTGTCCTCACGTCCAGATTGCATTTTTGAAATTCCCCAGCCCTGACAATCAGGCTTTAGTAGGGTGTATTCCAATGGCTGTTGTAGCTGTTGATTTGAAGCTGAAATCATAAAAATTAGTCAGTCATCTCATAAGATGTATAGTAATAACATACTAAATTTTCAAGTGTCTACGACAATTTTAAATGCCTGTACAAAAAAAGTCTGTAAACTTATTGAATACACCACATATATATTAGTTTTCCCTTCAAAGCAATCTAACCTAAATGCTATTGAGTTATCCAAGGCCCAGTCAGCTGGGGGAGCTGTAGAATACATCAACTGCATCTCTGCAGAGGATTAAGACTCCTCCAACGAGTGTCTTGGATATGGCACTAAACAATCTGATGGTGAGGCTCCAGTAATACTTTGGGAATGCAAAGTACCCCTTTACTGCCATTGCACCCAGGTCCACTCTGGCCTGAAGTGGTAGCACCTGAAAGGGTCCTATCTATGGCTCAAATAGAACTAAACTGTGTACTTATGCTTGTGGGGGTTGTATGTATGTAATTTGGTTGGATCAGTAGATGTGCGTCCGTAATTTACGGGTATTGCTCTCTTAATTATTCCCACCACAAATACAACACAAAACTTTACAATCGCGTGAAAGAAATGGGATAGAACACAATGAACATTAAACAACAAACAATTTAATATGCATATAACAGAATATGACAACAAACAAAATACATGATGTGTAAATGGCCTTTTAGAAATTAAATTTGACAAGAAGAAAATAAATTTGTTTAAAGATGTGTGTATGTTCATATTAACGGAGTCCGTAAATAAGTCGTTCTTACTTACATTAAGTTCATAGCGGGTTTTATGATTGTGGCGACAGCGTGTCGCGTTGATGAAAGAAAGTTTGTCGGGTTTTTCTTTTGAATGTGATTCTCGGCCATCTGAAGCTAGGTCATGAACTTTAGTTGATGAAGGAAAGGAATTTTCCGGACACAGTATCAGCTACTGTTTTACTGGCTTCGTGGCTTGTGGTTTAGTCTTGTCTTCGTCTGTGTGAATGGCTCCCTAACTCTGTGTTATTTATATCCTACAGGTGGATCAAAGAATCGTCCTAAAATTTTGGCACGTAGACATTTATTGACCAATCAGATTTGTATTTTACTATTTTATTTTCGAGCCTAAATATTTTCTGTTAGTTCACTTCCGATCCTATTTTTCTAGAATGTTCTATTCTATGTTTTTAGCTGATTGGTTGAAAAATATGAAAATGTAATTTAAATGGTTTTGATCCTAAATTTCTAGAATGTTCTTAAGTATGTTTTTATTTGCTTATTTTAAGACAAGAAAAAAATGTGTATCCCATATGCTAAACTGAATTGCTTGGAATAGGACTGTTTTGACATTTAAACTGCATACTCATACTAATCTAAGTTGTTTAAAACAGAACTGTTTATATGTATAAAAATAGATTTGGAATTGAATAACCTACAATGGTTGATATGCCATAAAACCTAACCAAATCAAACCAAACATTTCCAATTGTATTTTGAAAACAATGTTCAAAGTATTTGACTGTCTCTTTATTACAAACAAATCAAAGTTTGCTTTCTTTGTTCAACGACATATAACCTTTCATGGGTTATTTAATACCAAAATCATCATCTTAAAAGAATAGCAATGCTACTATTTAACTCATAAATGGGGTGGATAGAGAGGTTTATATCCTTCACAAGAGTATTTGTCTGAAAGTAAATGCTACAATATTGCAGTCCAGCACATTTGCCTCTACAAAAAAACACTTTTCCAATTTTCCATAGTCATCTCAGTAAAAGTTTTGAATTGGTTTGGTTTAGTTTGGTCTTATGGCACATCAACCATTGTAGGTTATTTATTTTTATACATATAAACAGTTCCGTTTCCAATAATTCAGTTGAGTATAAGTATAGTTTTTGTTTACACACAGTTAAATGACAAAACTGTTCTATTTCAAACAGTTCAGTTGAGTATAAGTATGCAGTTTAAATGTCAAAAAAGTCCTATTCCAAGCAATTCAGTTTAGTATGAATACACAATTTAGTTCTATTTGACCCATAGGACCCTATCAGGTGCTACCACTTTGAGCCAGAGTGGATCTGGGAGTGATAGCAATAAAGGGGGACTCTCCATTCCCCAAAGCCCCAGCATTATTGGAGCCTCACCATCAGATTGTTTAGTGTCATATCCAGGACACTTGTTGAAGGAGTCTTAGCCTCAGCAGAGATGCGGTCAGTGTATTCTCAAGTCCCAGCCGACTGGGCCACAGGATACTCGTTTGTGAGGGAGGGGGTTTTTCCCCTCTGCAGAGATGCAGTCGGTGTATTCTACAGCCACCACCACCACCACCACCCCAGCTTACTAGGCAACTTGGGGAAAATAATTTATAATAAACAAAAAAATCTATGAAATAAGATCTGATATGAAAAGTGCATTGTCAAGCAATCAAGAAACAATGAAAACTGACATCTACCATACAGCAACAACAGACATTTGTTTTTTCTAGCTGCCATCTTTGTTACGATGTTGACGCTTTTGACAGCTCCTGAAATTAAAAGAGGAATTGAAAAATCAACTTATTCATTCTGTTGGAATGCTGGTTGGTAGGAAAGATATTTAGTCATTTAGTCACTAACAACCAATATTAGCATTAGTAGGAGGAACATTAAATAAGTTTCCAGACTTTTATCGTATGGACACTTTTATTGATAGTACACACATGAAACTCTACTCCCCTTCGAAGTAATCTCCTCTGGCTGCAATGCACTTGTACTGTCTTGATGCCCATCTTGGTCAAATAGTCTGTGACAAGGATAGAGTTGTGGACTGGTGCATTGTCCTCGTGGAAATGCCACTGACCCAATTTGAAGAGTGCTCGCCTCTTCTGATAGAATCTCTTCCTGAACTCCCTTAAAACCTCAACATAGTAACCCCAACCCTAACCCTTTGGCCAATCAACTCTGGTCTATTGATCATTAAATAAGTTTCCAGACTTTTATCGTATGGGCACTTTTATTGATAGGACACACATGAAACTCTACTCCCCTTCAAAGTAATCTCCTCCAGCTGCAATGCACTTCTTATACCATTCCAACAACTTCTCAAAGGCTCCATGGAAGTCCTCTTGTGTGAGCATGTCAATGACCTTCATCACAGCCTCTTTCATCTCTTCAATTATCTCATAACAACAGCCTCTGAGCTTAGGGAATAAGCAAAAGTCTCTGGGAGCAAGGTCTCGACTATAGGGAGGCTGAGGAACTGTCTTGATGCCCATCTTGGTCAAATAGTCTGTGACAAGGATGGAGTTGTGGACTGGTGCATTATCCTGGTTGAAATGCCACTGACCTGATTTTAAGAGTGCTGGCCTCTTCCAACAGAATCTCTTCCTGAACTCCCTTAAAACCTCAACATAGTAACCCTAAGCCTAACCCTAACCCTTTGGCCAATCAACTCTGGACTTCCTTACTCCTCCCACACCTCTCATCATCCCTCACAGACTCCCGTGCTTTTCTTGAATCTCTTATGCCACTCAAAAACTGATGCTTGATTTATGCAAGATAGTCAAAAAGCAGTCTGAAGCATTCCATACGTTTCTGTGGCATTTTTTTCAAGTTTAAAACAATTTTATTGCATATCGTTCTTCTAAAGTGTCAGATTGCATTTTTGAAATTCCCCAGCTCTGACAATCAGGCTTTAGTAGGGTGTATTCCAATGGCTGCTGTAGCTGTTTATTTAAACCTGAAGTCATAAAAACTGGTCAGTCATCTCATACGATGTATAGCAATAACATACTGAATTTTCAAGAGTCTACGACAATTTTAAATGGCTGTACAAAAAAAGTCTGGAAAAAATATTGAATTCACCACGTCTATGCATACTTTACCAATGCTGAATGAATGAAAAGATTGACATTTCATTTACACATACAGAAACATTTGATAAATACATGATATAGATACAAGTATATATAAAAGAATACACAAGCACATCCCAATGTTACATAGCCTTTTATTTTTACTCGGACTTATATCTTAAATCTTCAATCGTAGTCAATGCCCATCTTTTCACCTGTTCCGTGTTCTTCTGGCTACTATCTTTGTTGTTTTTGTCACCTTGTGTTTCATCTCTATGTCTTCTCTTGTGATCTTGTTCATTGCCATAAACCCAACTGTCTTAGTTTTTCTTTACTTGGATAAATAACAACAATGCAGGCGCTATTCTTATGTGTATATTGTTATTTCATATGACATTCATTTTAGATGTATATTTTTTTTTAAATAGAGGAATTATATTATAAATTTATATTATATCATAGATTTATTATTAAATTCTTCTACTTAAAAAAGAAAATATTCATCCATTTCCTTGCCCATCAGGTCACGATTATGCAGATATGTATCTCCAATCCTCTTAGGAAGACGTAGCCCTAGAAGTGACCGTGTCCTCTGTAAGATCTAACTTTCAAGATGCATCAAGTTAATTGGCAGTGCAATTGCCTTGACTAGTTAATTTGGCAGTGCTTGTGTGCAATGTAGACCAGTGGCTCAGTGTTAGAGTTTCAGTTCTGCATTCTATGGTTGCTGGTTCAATCTCCAGTGGCGTAGATCACAATATACACTGATGGATGAGACCTAATAAGGACGAAACAGCTATCCAGTAGTTCTGTACATCAAATACAAGTGTTTGCCGAATTTTATGGTAATTCAATCTATAACATTCATTTTAGTTCAAATCTTGGACAAGACTGATTGCATTTCACATAGCACTAATACCCTTGGGAAAGGTATGAATCCAATTATTCTCCCTCCAGCTATGGGTAAATAGTAGGGCGAACTAGGTTCTTCAGCCTTGGTGAGGCAACTAGTCTAAGAGAAGGAAAACTCTGAATTCAAACCTTTTAAACTCTGCTTAAAAATTGACCTTGTGTCATATCCTGCCCAAGCGGAGGGGTTGGTAAATATGATAACATTCATTTTACCTACACAGCCTTTTATGGAGAATGACAAGCAACTTTTTTCCTTTCAACAGTCCTTAGCAATTGATTTTCAGGTCTAACTATTTTCTAAACTTCTAGAACCCCTCAGTCACCTGACTGAGATTATCCAATCAAAGCCAAGTTGTCAAATTGATCTTGAGGTTATCATCTATTAATTAAACTTAGTTGACTCATCTTATCTTTCCATCCATTGAACAGTTTATAACTTCATGTCAATAATAGATCTTATAAATCTATTATGCGACACCAACTGATAAGAATCTGTACATGTTGTTCTATGAGTGAGCAGTATATTAAAGGGGTGCAAAAATGGCAAACTGCTCACAAGAGATTAATGGACAGTACAATAGCTTTACTGTTCAATGACCAGGAGGCAGATAACATCTCTATTGGTCAAAGAATTGAGGTAAAAATGTGAGAATGGATTTTTGAGGCTCTCATATGAAATTCCTTGAGCTACCAAACAGACGTACCCCTTTTCCAAGGGAAATGACAATTTATTGTTTCTCCACAATCTGATACTGAAGTTACTGTATACAATTTGACCAAAAATAAACCAGAAATTTTCTTTATGAACTAAATGAAAAAGTAAATCGAATGTTTAGAAAAAAAATGCTTCAAATTAAATGATAACCCTGTAGCAGAAAGAATTTCGCATTTTTGTTTGGTACGTAAATTAATTCGACCATTAGGGTTGACGCATAATTTCACCCAATCAGGATGACTTATCCTATTCAGCCCAGACCATCTTTCCGGGCAACACAAACTGGGAAAATCTGCCAAACACTTTTTTTTCACAGAACAACTTCATTCTGGACAGACGTCTTACTGTATGCTCTTCAATAGCAGCAGCAGCATCACACCACCATGAGGGAAGCAGTCTAATTTATGGACCCCTTGCGTCTATTTCTCTTAGATCAAGGGTTCCCAGTTGAATATGAATTAGATAAATTCAATACGCCACTCACAGGAACAACTTTACATCACCCCCAAAATTGGCTATGTCGACTTTGATGCAAAATTTCGCTCCGACACCTAGCTACTTCTTCACTGGGCAACATTTTCTGGAGACACTCACACTTCTCCCCGAAACAACTAGAACCACAAACTCACAGTGACTTCAATGTTTCTCTCCTCAAACAGCAAACACGACTTTTGCTACACTATGGCGAACATATCTCCCTCGCACATCCAACAATGCCTTAACCTAACAATGCACTTTTCGCTCAGGCAATTAGCTGCTAAAATGCTTTCTCAACTCTTATCATAGCTTCATTTCATTTCCTTACTTCTTTCCTTCCTACGAGACTTGCAGCATAAACGTAAACCCTTTATTCCATGCTGCCATTAAAAACCTTCATATAAAACCTTACGGCATCTTCGTCTTCTTTCTTCTATCTCACTCCTTTATTTTACCAACAACACTTAGCGAGGGAATAACACACACACACGCAAGAACACATTTCTTCACTAAAATGGTAACAAACATTTCTCTCGCTAAAACCCTAGCAAAAAATAAACTTGTAATTTTAAATAGAAATGAATTTACTTCATACTGTTTTATATTCATATTGTTTTCTCTGATCTAAACCTTGTTTTATATGTGATTGACTGATTGATTGATCTTAACAGCATGTCAACTCATTTAGGGTTATTTTATGCCAAAAGGTTAGGGAATCACATTCATTATATGTACACATTTGCATTTTTGTGTAGTCACTTCTCAAGCATTTTTTTTTTGCAAATAGTCCTATTGAATATGAATTATCTTAAAACAGATCTATTTCATGCATAGTTGAGACCCTAACAGATGCAGCCACTCTACGTCAGAGTGGACCTGGGAGTAATGGTAATGAAGGAGTACTCTACATTCCACTGATCTCCATAACTCGAAATACAGTTTATTGTTATACTCAGGACACTCCTATTAAGGTGGGCAGGCTTACCATCTGCAGGGGATACAGACTGTATAATCTAAACTCCAATGTCAAGTCAAACAATTATGTTGAAAAAGAAACTTGTAATATTAAAGAGAAAAAAATTTACTTTATTCTGATACTAGTTTCATTAGTCAATCAGATATGAAGTTTGTCTTATACAGTTGAGGACCTTATTAATCAATCTTCATATACATATTCACCAAAAGTGATAAAAAGGGTAAATATAAATGGTTATATAGAGTGTTTCAATATACATATTATAGAGGGTGTCTCAATTTACATGGGACCCATGTAACTCTACTAATAAAAATGTTGTGTTCTTTTTTGTTTTAGATTTGAAAATAGTATACTATTACAACTATCAGTCCTTGATCATAATGCCAAGAGACAAAAAATATTTTATTTGGAGACAAAAATCATTCAAAACTGTCTCAAAATAGATGCAAACCATTAATATGATAATGATTTATTAATGAGACAAGAAAATTTAAAAAACAGATTTTATGTCCTGAAAGCTGATATAATAACAATTAAAAAAACATTGATTTGATGTCTCTAGCATTTTTTAAAAGACATGTTCCAAATGACCACCATTGCGCTTGTCTCAGTAATAAATCATTTTCATAATCATGGGTTGCATCTATTTTGAAACACTTTGTACTACTTACCAAGTAAAATAAAGACAAACTCGTTAAGCATTATCCAATACCATCCTGTCAGAAGGACTTTGAATACACTGACTGTATTGCCAGCTGCAGGATTAAGGAGTTCCCTAAAAGAGATCCTGAGAGTGTGGAGTACTTCTTGACATTACTCCCAGATCCACTCTTACCAAGAGTGGTAGCATCTGCTTGTGTCCCATCTATGGGTCAAATCCACCAGTTTAAAAATTATTTGTATTCGATAGGACTGAGTGCAAAAAAATCTTGAGAAACAGCGACACAAAAAAATGCAATTCCCTAACCTCTTGGCATAAAATAACCCTAGACAGGTTGTCATTCCATGAAAATCAGTCAATAAATCAATTGATAAATCATTATACTGCAGCAAGGATTTTTAGAACATTAAGAATATTAAGTATAAAATTCTACAAGAATCGCCGGAAATTTCACTAACCAAATCCAAATATTCATTTCAACCCCGACCTCAAGAGAAGAGCAAACCTAACAACAGCAAATCTTGGACTTTTGTCAAGTATTCCAATATATATATATATATATATATATATATTTGAATGTGAAGGTTGGCTGAAAAATTCATAGACAAACAAAGATACTATCCTGGAATGTGACTGAATAAGGTTTATTTTTTGACATAGTCCCCACTTCTTCTATTGGTGTTTCAGTGCTTGAATCCAATTGTTCAAAAAAGTCATCAACAGCAGATATGACATCTTCATATGAACTTTTCAACCCACCATCCTCGAGTAGTCAGTGCGTTTAATCAGGTTTCACCAAGAACAAAAAACAATTCGCCAGGAATACTTGACTAAAAACAAAGATATTTAAATAGGTAAATCCCCCAAAGTGTCTCTAATCCAAATTTTAAAATATTTCTCTAAAAACCTACTTTTCACAGAAAATACAGGTTTGAAGATTCCATCAGGGTGTCTGGTGATTGTTCACAAAAATTCAGGAATTTTTCAGTGCTATCCAGCAGTTTTAAATAACCTGACAGAAATGACACTTACCTGTTTGCAAATCATATATATCTGATATATGTGAATAAACTGGATTTGACATTAAATAACCTACAATGGCTTATATGCCATAAAACCAAACACTTACCAACTCACCAATTGTAGCCAAGTTTCTTTTAACGGCCATCATTAACATAATGTTTGGATGAGTCAAAACCTTTACAACATTTTCTTAACATGAGACACAATTTGACAGTTCTGGATGTTTTTGTTGAGGTCATGACGTAAATGAACCACAATGGATTGTGAGATACCAAGCTTATCTTATACTCTCTAAGTGCCTAGAGCGCTGCTTCAGAATCCAGTCTTAAGCCTACTTGACCATGCCAGATTGATGATGCAAAACAACCAAAAACTTTAATTTACACTGAACACAATAGATATAAAATAACCCAAGACAGATGGACATGCCGTTAAAATCAATCGCTCAATCAAATACTCAGCTATTTAAATATTTAATACAGTTGGCTGGGACAGTGGAATACACCGACTGCTTCTCTGCAGAGGGATAAGATCCTCCAACAAGTGTCCTGGATAAGACACTAAACAATCTGATGGTGAGGTTCCAGTGATGTTGAGGCTTTGGGGAATGCGGAGTACCCCTTCATTGACAACACTCTCAGGTCTGTTCTGACCCAGAGTTGAAGCACCTCATAGAGTCCTATCAATGGGTCAAATAGAACTAAACTGTGTACTTATGCTAAACTGAATTGTTTGAAATTAACTGTTTTGACCTTGACACTGCGTACTTATGCTAAACTGAATTGTTTGAAATAGAACTGTTTTGACATTTTTCTGAACTGTTTTGACATTTAACTGTTTGTAAATAAACCACAATGGATTGTGAGATGCCAAGCTTGTCTTATACTCTCTAAGAGCTTGGAGCACTGCTTCAGAATCCAGTCTTAAGCCTATTTGACCCTGTCGGATTGACAAAGTTCATGCAAACCAACCAAAATTTCTTGAACCATCTGGTTACTGTTCTGTGACTGACAGTGTCTTCACCTTTGGCAAAACAAATTGCAGTCCAGTTGGCCATTTCTGCCGAGGAGTAAAAACCCCCGACAAATGCATGTCCTGTATATGACACTAAACAATCTGATAGTGGGGTTCCAGTAATGCTGAAACTTTGGGGAATGTAGAGAACCCTTTAATTGCCATTGCTCCCGGGTTCACTCTGGCCCTGAGTGGCAGTACCTGATAGGGTCCTATCGATGGGTCAAATAGAACTGTTTGACATTTAAACTCTCTGCAAACAAATGACTAAAGCTAAATTGAATTGTTAGTAATAGAATTGCTTGATCATTTAACTGTGATTAACAAATGACTGATGTTTTATTGAATTCTTAGTGAAACAGAGCAATACTTGGAAACATTTAACTTTGGTGACTCATGCTAAATTGAATTGCTTGAAATAGAACTGTTTGATCCTTTAACTGTGTGTATCTACAAAATCTGTTTACAAATAATAAATTTAATATGTGTATAAAAACAGGATTTGGCATTAAATAACCAACAATGGTTGATATGCCATAAAACCAAAGGAAAAAACAACAAATTGGCCCAGTTCAAATACATTAAGCATAAGTTTCCAAATTAGACTATGTTGCACATTTATCTAGCTTTCAAATCACACACATCATAAAACAATACACAACATGTTAGTGCACCAACTACCACAATACTACCAACCACAGTGGGTACCTTCAATAGCTTGAATTGCTTTGATTACATGATATATGTACTACAAACTAACACATATCAAAATATTGCAAGACTTTTGACTCACCCAAGTATATATTTATTATCTTCAATATATAATGTTCCTCATTGTCATACAAATAATAATACAAATGAGTATTGATCAATACATAAATTCTAAACATTTTAATGCACTGAGTTTAACTCTTAAAACCTGTAAATCTGGTATTTCAAGCTGAGAGATATTTTTCTATACACTATAAGCCCACTACTTCAGGCTTCGGTCAGATACTAATAATAAAAGGAATTAATGTATGGACCATTAAAAGCCTTTCTTTTAATGCAATCATGGGATAGCTTTAAACAAAAATGTCTGCACTCTGTTATCAAGGAGATTCTATCAGATACTAATAATAAAAGGCTTCTTATTGGGATCATTCACAGTATTTCTTTTAATGGAATCATGGGATAGCTTTAAATAAAAATGTCTGCACTTTGAGTGACATTTGAATGTATTTTATGAATTTTTTAGCTTTATCTAAAAATGAATAAAAATATGAACGACTAGTTGACTAGTCAGTCTTAATTTCTAACCTAAAGATCACGTCTACACCAATGAAAAAAATAATATAAATCAAGTAAAAATTAAATACCAGAGATGATCAATCAACATTGAAAGCTCTGTTATAATGTATCTGATGGGGTCAGAGAGTACAAATCAATAAAGATCAGATTCTCCAGTTTGGTGCCAAAACCAGAGACTTTATACACAATGATAATGATGATGTCAGTCATAGACAGGCCTAAAACAAATGAAATATTGCCAAAGATAATTTTTTGTTCTCTGCTGACAATAATGTCAGATATTATGCACTTAACAAAACCATAGACGAAGCAAATACATGTCAATTTCATGGCTGCAACAAACATTAGCTGTCTGTAAAAAAAAAAAAAAAGAAGCTGCACCTGTCAAAATTGCATAATGCTTGATTGGAACAACTGTTTAAGGAGCATTTTAAAAGCATTCAGACCTCACAGGCCATCTACAGTAAACTTGGGCTTCAGTCAGTGCAAGATTAAGATTTTGAGGTCATTAAAAAAGCTTCTCTACCCCTGGGTATTTGTACTGGAGGCGGGGAAGACAAAATTAAAGAATTCAATTTCAAGTGGTCATTTCTCTATGTAGTACTTGCCCCGTCATCTAAAAGGTTAAGGATCAAATCCATCACCTGATACTTACGATGCCCTCTTACTTGGCTTAAAAAAACTTACCTTGTGTCATACCCTGCCCATGGCTGAGCAGTTGAGTAGGATGTGCCCCTGGCATAAAGGTTATAGTCATGAGAAATGGATACAAAAACTAGAGTTAAAATCCTGAATAGCGCTGTTTGCAGTTCATATTGCTCTAATACCTTCCGCCATTTATTCTATTCCTTGCTATGGGTAAATAGTAGGGCAGACTAAGCTCTGTAAACTCTGTAGAGAAACTGATATAGGAGAAGAAAAATTCAAACCAAGTGTATTCCTCTTAAAAATTGACCTAGTGTCACATCCTGTTCGTTTGGAGGAGTCGGGTAAATCCATAACTTTAAAAAAAGGCGGGGAAAGAAGCTGATGTAAGATACCTCATGGCAAAATGAGTACCCCCATGATTCAAATAAAAAGTTACACTTAGAATTTCTGGAAGGTTATTGAGTACAACAAAAGGCACCTAATAAACCTTATGGGGTACAATAGCCAAAAAGCTGTGACTATAGCAACCAATATAAGTATGGAATTGGCAACCCAGGTTCAAATCTTGGTATAGACTTTTTGTGTTTCACTTTGCTTGGGAAAAGAATGAATCCTTCTCTTCTCTCAATTGGAAAATAGCTGGGTAGACTGGATTCTATAGTCTTGGTAAGGACTCCAGTATTGGAGAAAGAAAACTCTAAATACAAACCAATTGTACTCTACTTAAAAATTGACCATGT
Source organism: Sepioteuthis lessoniana (assembly GCA_963585895.1). NCBI lineage: Eukaryota > Metazoa > Mollusca > Cephalopoda > Myopsida > Loliginidae > Sepioteuthis > Sepioteuthis lessoniana. Next base: position 8,369,462 of record OY757926.1, read on the forward strand.
CACTTCCTGTCTAAGATGGAGGGGTCAGGTAAATACATACTTTTATATTATAAAATATTATAAAAGAAAAAAAAACAATGATAAAACTGAACCATTTTTTATTACTGCCATAAGTTTTAATCAAACTTCAATGGCTTAGACACACATAGGAAGTGATTATTTTCCCTGTTTATTGTTGCCAACGTTCCCTAAGTCATAAGGATAAGACATAATTTTCTAAAAACAAAATTCTCAGGAATACCAAAAAAATAGGAAATCCCTTAAAATTTTCATTTCTTTGATTCAATATCCTAATTTGTGATTAGGCTTTTTCTAATGGCTTTTCACTTTTCTGTCTCGATAAAAGCAGCTTCAGTCACAATAATTTTGGAACATAACTCGTACATGTGCAAATTATTACTTACCAGGGCAAAAAAATTTACAAAATGTATATCTCTGCACACAGGAAATGCAAATTTAGTTTATTTCAATTTTAAAACCATAAATCCCTTGTGACGTTATCATCATCATCATCATCATATCGCGCTGGTAGCACGGATATCCCTGACCCTCTCTCGCCACTCCTCCCTACCGTTCATCGCCCTAGGTAGGTCTTCAGGACAACATCCTGTATCCTCACATAGCTGCTGAATGTATGTTCGTGCTAGTCGTCCTGCTTTTCCGCGGCTATGTGCGGGGATCCATAAGAGTACATCTCTTATGAGTTCATCCCTACTTCTCCAGCAGTGTCCTGCATGTCTGGTTCTTCTAACTTGAATAGTTTTCGTGATAGGGGGCAGGTGGCCATACAGTTGGTGTCTTGTGGGGTGTTGCTGCCAGGACTTGTTCAGGATTGCATTCTTGTGTAATTGCCATCTAGCTTCTTCTCCAGCCATTTTGTTAGCGTCCATGTAGTGCATCCATATAGCAGTATCGATATGACCGCTGCCTGGAAGAAACTGCGTTTCATTTTATCGGTTAGGTCTGATTTCCATATAATTGATAGCCTATTGATAGCTGTCCATGCTTTCGTTAACCTCGTGTCGATATCCTTTTCGGTTGATTCGACGCTGCTTCCTAGGTAAGTGAATTTGTCTACTAGTTTAAGAGGGGTTCCTTCTAGAGTGGAGATGTCCCCCGTTTGGTTATAGCACATATATTCCGTCTTGTGTGCATTAACATAGAGGCCTATGCTTGCTGCTGCTCGTTCCAAACTATGCAGTAGTGTTTCGGCTTGGTCAGGTGTATTTGCCAGTATTGCTATGTCATCGGCGTAGTCGGCGTCGGTAATTGTTGTTGCGGGGTACCTTTTGCTTCTTTTCTTCGTCAGTTCGAAGCCATTCTCTTTGATTTTGTCAATCGATGTTCTAAGTACGTAGTCTAGACAAATGATAAAGAAGTACGGAGCCAGCATGTCTCCTTGTAGTACTCCTGCTACAATGTCAAAGTATTCTGTGTCTCCATCCGGTGATCGTACTTTTACTTTAGTGTTTCTATAGAGAATCGTTATTGCCGCTACGGTTTCTTTAGGTATGCCGTATGCTAGTAGGATTTGTTCCATCTTTCCTCTGTGAATGGAATCGAAAGCCTTGGTAAAGTCGACAAATATTAATGTCGCTTGTAGGTTTTTTGCCCGTACACCTTCAAGGATTCTACAGATGGTTAATATTTGTGAGGTCGTGGATCTATTTCTTCAGAAGCCATTTTGGTTTTTTCTAAGTATGTTGTCGATTTTGGGTTCTATGCGGTTTCGTAGTAGGGCATTGTAGATTTTGGCTGCTATGGATGTAAGTGTTATGCCTCGGTAGTTTTTGGCTAATCCGAGGTCCCCCTTTTTAGGGAAGGGGAGTATGCATCCCTTCATCCATCTATCTATCAGATTTTGATTGTATACTGCATTGCAGTGTCGGAGCAGTATGTCGTCGAATTGTCTGGTCTTCCATACTTCCGGGGGAATTTCGTCCAGCCCTGCAGCTTTCCTATTTTTAATTTTTCTGAGAACCGAGTCGAGTTCTTCTTGTGTGAACGGTCCTAGTTTAATGTCTAATTGTTTGCTAATTATTCTGGTGATTGGTTCCTGTGTTATTCTCGGTGGGTTTCCTAGTAGGTTTTCGAAGTGCTGTTTCCACAGTTTTATTCTTTCTTGTTGGTTTGCTGCTTTCAGTTTTGCTTTGGCTGTGTTCTTTCTTCTGCTCACTTCGTTTATTGTTTGCCAGGCTATTCTAGATTGTCTATCTTCCACTGAGTCTCTAATCTTATCTATCTGATTTTGAATGTATTCTGTCTATTCCTTTATATATATGCCTGCTAATTGATATTGTGCCGTTTTTAGTTTTAAGGCATTTGTGTTTGTTGGGTTTTTTCGATAGTTTTTGGAGGCTGTTTTCACTAGTGCACATTTTTCTCTCACCGCTAAAGTTTCCCATGGGACTCTATATTTAGTTTTAAGTTTTGTTGGAATGTATTTTGCTGCTGCCTCGAGGTGTGCATTGACGAAATTTTCATATTCGTCGTTTGGTGTACTTTTTTCCGTCCTTTCTTGTAGTGTTTCGAATCTGTTTCTTAATTCTAATACGTATTTATCTCTTATATCTTTGTTGTTCAATAGGGCCCAGTCATAGTGTTTGGTGGTCGCTGTTTGTTTGGCGTTTTTTCGTAGGCTTAACCGTATTTTCGCCGTGACTATTCGGTGATCGGTGGACACACCCTCAAAAGAGGAGTATGCCTCGCAATTCATTGCACTATTTTTCCATTTCTTGTTTATAAGGACGTAGTCTATCTGAGCTTTAGTATTGTTTGCGTACGTGTATGTCCATAGTTTGCCCTCCCTTTTTTGGTAGTTTGTATTGAGGCATGCTAATCTATTTTCTATCATGAAATCTGTTAGATGTTGACCATTCCTATTTGACGTGTTGTGGAGGCTGTATTTGTTGTTTCCATTTTTCCCGATTTGGGCATTCATGTCTCCGCCAATGACTAACATGTTGTGTTTCGGGATGCTACGCACTAATGAGGATAACTCATCGTAGAAGGTGACTAGTTCAGTTTCTTCACTAACATTAGTGGGGCTGTAGCATGAGATGATTGTTGCTCTGGGGTTGCCGTTAAAAGTAGCTGCCATCATTCTAGGTTGTATTTTCTTAACGCTATTAAGCGTTTTTAATGCTCTAGGTCCTATAAGTAATCCTACCCCTCCTACTGCGGTGTTGACAGAGTTTTTCCATACGGATACAGTGACGAGCGACCAGCCCTTGCCAGTTTCGTGATATTTGATATCTTCGGTGTGCGTGTATCTGTGTTCTTGTATGCATATTATGTCTATCTTATGTTCTTCGGCCGATGCGATTAGCTCTGGTAGTTGTCCTATTCTATTTAAGGTTCTTACGTTAAATGTGGCTATTTGTAGTGTTTGCTTGCATGATAATTCTTCTTAAAAGTATCCACATCAAGTAAGAGAAGTAGATAATCTGGTAAACAATTCCATCTACCAATAATTGGTCAAGAAAAAGAATTTCATAATATTTCATTTATTTATCTCAACATTTTCTTACCTTTTTGGCCAATATACCATGATTGACGGATTTAAATTCAAATAGTTTTTTTTTAAATCATTTGCATTTTTACTATTTTCTAATCTTATTTCACTCAAGAAAGATGGTTTATCATAAATTGATACTTTATCACTTGACTGTGATAAAGCATTAAAAAAAAATGAAACCCTTGAAGAAGATTGAACTGTGTAAAATATTAAAAACTTTAACACTAGTTTAACAACTAAT
>OY757926.1:8378219-8510719 GCA_963585895.1 Sepioteuthis lessoniana
GAAGGTACCACTACTATTATAACAACATAGCAGGATTTCCTTTCAGGTAATTTTGCTCTTTATTTCTTTAGATTTTTAGCTTTCTTGATAATTGTTATCATAGATTTTTTAAATTATTTCATTTGGAATCTTTCAATAATTCACCAATTTTTTTTTTTTAGTTTGGTTTTATTGGGTTTCTTTGTTTTAATGGCATAAAATCAAATAAAATTTTAATGTAATGAAATTCAAATAAAACTTTGATGATAAATTGAATACGACTTTAATGGGATGGAATTAGATAATACTTTAATGGCATAGAATCGAATTAAACTTTAAGGGTATGAATTTCAAACAAAACTTCAATAGGATGGAATTAGATAAAAGTTTAATGGCAAAAGATTTGAATTAAATTTTAATCACATAAAATGTTAATGAAACTTTAACAGGATAGAATTAAATGAAACTTTAATGAGGTGGAATTATTATATTTTAATGGCATAAAATTGATTTAAACTTTAATGGTATAAATTCAAATAAAAATTTAGTGGGGTGGACTCAAATAAAACTTTAATGGGATGGAATTAAATAAAACTTTAATGGGATGCAATCAAATAAAACTTTAATGAGATGGAATCAAATAAAAATTTAATGGGATGGAATCAAATAAAGCATAATGGTATAAAATTCAAATAAAATTTAATTGAATAAATAAATAAATAAAATTTTAATGGCATAAAATTAAAATAAACTTTAATGGGATGGAACTAAATAAAACTTTAATGGCATAAAATTCAAATAAACTTTAATGGGAAGGAATCAAATAAAACTTTTTACTCTATTTTTATTTTACTTACATTTACTTTAATTGAAATGTCACATTTCATCCCATCAATACAAGTTTATGATGTATTTAAGTATAATTTTTCAAGGTTACTCAAATTTAAATTCAATTTAAGTGTTATCTGCTCATAAACTTCTCTATACCATATTCTGGTAGGTTTGGTTTGATTTACTTTTGTCATTTAATGGCATATCAACTTTTGTGGGTTATTTAATACCAATGCCATCCTTGTAGAAGAACAGTAGCTGTACTATTTAACCAATAGTTGAGGGAATAAGGGGTTTCATACTTTTTCCAAGGGGCATTAGTCCACAAGGGAATATAATAACACAACTGGAGTTTGAACTCACACACTATGATGCTGCAATTCAGCACTTTAGCCACGACACTATGGGGAAGGGACTCCCCACAAATTGCATAACTGGACAATAACTAGAACTATTTGACACCAAAAATTCTGTGGTACTCACCAAACATGTGAATTTTTGAAAATCTTAACATTTTTTATATTTTTAGCAAGGAGTTCAAGATATATCACAGAGCATCGGTTGACTAAAATTCATTCAAATCACTCAAGTTAACAGGAGGAAATAAAGAAAAGATAGAATAATTTAGAAGGAAAAATTGTAAAACATAATAACACATATTCTGTAAATCAAGTAAAATCTTGGTTTAAACATCTCTGAACTTTTTCCTGGCATATTTTTTCTCCTTTCTTACACAAGACTCAAGATATGTACATACTTGATTATCAAACAATACTTGTAATGAATCCTCATCATTGTACAAAAATGTGTTTGTCCATTTTTTATCATCCCTAATATGTTGGTTTCCTTAGCAGCAGTTTAAACAAAATGACAATTCATCACTAATTAATACATCAAAATCTTTTTCTTTTATTATTTACTGCTTTAAACATTTCTATTAAGTCACCGAGGACTTTTTGTTTTTAATTTTGTTAAACCTAATTCTTTCAACCTGTCCTAACAACTCATTCAGTTAATGTTATGGCACCCAACTTGCGGTCGGTAATGAACTCTTCCGTGTCTATTAAAACCGGGCTCTGTACTTATTTCCGGTGAACACTTGGCAGTCGGACTGACTTCTAACACTTTGCACATATGTTGTATTATACTTCGTTAATATACTTTGTTCCACGCAAACCGGGGTTGTGTTATTCTTCCGGACTCTTTACTGGTCCACAACGGTAAATTAAAAACTGTCTTGGTTGAACATCCCTGAACTTTTTCTTGCAGATTTTTAATCCATTCAAAGTATAGTGTGTTTTTTGGATAATGCTAGACTAGACCCTTACTTTATGTCCATCGGATGAGCTAAATCGGTCCTTGTGGGTTGAGGTTAACTGTATAATGTAGACTCCAGCAGAAAATTTCTTAACCCAAAAACAGGGTTATAACACTTTTGTTATGACTTTTCTTTCCATCATCTGAAAATCAAGAGCTCAAAAACCCATAGATTTGTAGTATGTGCAATAGACACTAGGGGGCCATAAATGCTGACCTCTCAACATTTCAAATTTTTTATCTTTTATTACATCAAACAATCAGTAAAGATTTACCTTTGAATCAGTTGAAATTTAGTGAAGATAAAAACAAAAATGAAAAATGCTTATAATATTGAATATTAACAAATGATTTCAAAATTTTTATTGATCGAATTAATCAGAAAGCATTATTCGGTTTGATATTATCAGTTTCGAATTCCCTGATAAAATTATTATTTTGTCAAAGTGTCGAAGAAACTGTTTCGATTTTATAAATAATTCCGCTAATATCGCCAACTTCTGACAGAACAGTTTTGCTGTAAGATGATCAAGGGAGAAAACTGCATTTTCACTTTGTCGGAAGTTTTTTTTTCAAGGGAGGCAACTTCATGCCAAATATGCAAGGTCAATCACTCTAAAGTTACTTAAAATAACAATAATTATTTCCCTTTATTATTAATTTTTTTTTTTTATTGATACAAGATGTTTTAAAAAAATCGATATCATTTGAGATGTACAAGATATTTCAGAAAAATTTATATTTTGTTATCAAATAATTCGACCAATTCCTTTCAAATGATCTTAGATTTAACAGCATGAATAGAAACTATGCAAAAATTTCGGATTTTTGGTACTTTTCTTTTCTAAAATGGTATTCACCGAAAAAGAAAAAGTATTTGAAAATTAAAAATTCTATTTTCAGTTGTTTCTATGCATACTGTTAAAATCTGAAATCATTTCAACAAGGATTGGTCAAGTTATTTGTGTCAAACAACTTGTTTGTCTCTAATGATATCATTTGTTGAAACATCTTGTATATACGAATTCGAGCATTTCATTTCAATTTTGTCGGCTATCATTTAATTTCAAATTGATTTAATCTTACTAGATTAGTTCTTTAAAAAAATTGAAAGCAATGGCAACACTGACTTCTTCAACATTGTCCCTAGAGTCTTGCAAGGAGATACATTTATATTATATTTGTTAATACTCAATCTAGACTACATACTTTGCACATCAAAAGATATAATATAAGAAAATGGCTTTACACTAAAAAAAAGCGAGAAGCAGATGATATGCCATAGAAACTATAACAGATGCAGACTGCACAGATAATCTAGCACTTCTTGCAAATACACCTATACATAGCTAGAGTAAGAAGCAAGAGACATTGCCCTTTGCATGAATACAAATAAAAAACAGTCCATGTATTTTGAGCCAGAAGGAGCCATTTCAACTAAAATTAGTAGACAAGTTTGCATACCTCGGCAGCAATATCTTATCAACTGAAAGTGATGTCAACATATGCCTTGTGAAGGCATGAACTGCAATCAACAAGTTATTGATCATATAGAAGTCTAATCTATCGGATAAAATAAAGCAGGATTTTTTTTCCAAGCTGTAGCTGTGGCATTACTACTGTATGGATGCACCACATAGACTTTAACAAAATGCATGGAGAGAAAGCTAGATGGAAACTACACAAAAATGCTCAGGGCTGTTTTGAATAAATCCTGGAAGCAACACCCCACAAAACAGTAGCTGTACAGCTACTCGCTTCCCATCTCAAAAACTATCCTAATAAGACAAACTAGACACTGCTTGTGAAGCAAGGATGATCTCATGTGGTGTTCTTCTATGGACCCCTGTACATGAACATGCCAGTGTTGCCTGACTGGTTTGGTTTGGTTTGGTTTTATGCCATATCAACCATTGTAGGTTACTTAATACCAAATTCATTTTTATACATACAAAGTTTTATTTCAAACAATTCAGTTTATCATAGACCCACAGTTTAACTCTATTTGACCCATAGATAGTACTCTATCAGGTGCTACCACATTGGGCCTGAGTGGACCTGGGAGTGATGGCAATAAATGGGTACTCCACATTCTCCAAAGATCCAGCACTACTGGAACGTCACCATCAGATTATTCAGTGTCATATGCAGGACACTCATTGTGGAAATCTTACCCCTCTGCAGAAATGCAGTCAGTGTATCTGCCATCCAGCAAACTTACTTACATCAGTTCTGTCTGGATACTGGATGCAGTTTGGAAGACCTGCCAAGGGCAATAGATGATAAGAATGGATGAAGAGAGAGAGAGTCAGGGAAATTCATGCTGTCAGTTCTTAATGTTGCACTGAGATTTTTTTTAATGTAGAAATAAGATTGTTCGTGGCATTTAAATCTTCTCAAATATGTATGCACAAAAATTTCCCAAAGAAAAGTCTGTGTTTAACAGTGTATTCAGTCTATAATGTTTCTAAAATGAACACTGGGAACATTTCCATATATAAAGGTTGACTGAAAAATTCACTTGATAACATAATATCTGCTGTTGATAACTTTTTAATCTATAGGATCCAAACACTGCAACATTGATTTATGAAGTGTATGAACTGCAAGGGAGATTATATTGAAAAATAAATCTGATTTGGTCACATTTCATTTTGATCAGCCTGTGAACTTTTCAGCTGACCATCACATCAAATAAATGATGGACTATAAAACCTGCATATTTGATATAGTCAAATACGATGAATTTCTACAAAACAAGGTTTTATATTTATACTTAACCAAAAGAGGTATGGCTCAGTCAGCTTGAGCTGTAGAACTAACTGCATCTTTGCAGAGGGGTAAGACTCCCACAATGAGTATCCAGCATATGACACTAAACAATCTGAGGGTGAGTCTCCAGTAATGCTGGAGCTTTGGGGAATATGGAGTACTCCTTTATTGCCATTGCTCCCAGGTCCACTCTGGCCTGTAATGGTAGCACCTGATAGGGTCCTAACTATACTGTGTTAAACTGAATTTTTTGTTAAACTGAATTGTTTGAAATAGAACTGTTTTTACATTTAACTATGTAAACAAAAATTTATACTTATACTAAACTGAATTCATTGAAATAGAACTGTTTATATGTATAACAATGTATTCTGCATTAAATAAATTATAATGGTTGATATGCCATAAAATCAAACTAAAAAAGGTAATTTTCTATTTTACAATCATCAATTCAAAGCACCAACTGAGATGGCTGTCTTCAAATCAACTGCTATGATGAATACTTGTTTTACTTTTGCACATAGTGCAATACCAGGTTTTACCATTGTTAATATCTGCTTCATCTAGTTCACAAATATTTCAAAGCATTTGACTTGCCTAAGTATTTTTAATAAAATTGATTATAAATTTTTTTTTTTTTTTTTCATTTTTCTAGTCTTGCCCTGGTGTTTCCAGAAAAATATGGAAATTTCAAAATAAGCATTCCAAATCAAAAACAGAATCAACGTAAGTATTTCTTGCTTATAATCTTCTTTTTCGTTCATAGAAAACATATAGAATGTAAAATCCTATATTCTACAATTCATAAGGAAAGTACAAATAACACACACACACACACACACACACACACACACACACACACACACACACACACACACACACACACACAAAGCTGATCAAATTCATAAAAACGCAAATTTTTGTTCAAATTAGAAAAAAATTAATTAAGTGATTTCTGGAACCAGATTGGGCAGAATAGTCACATGATTAAGAAACCTATTTATTCCATGCTTTCAATGGCAACAGATAGACAGACCTTCAGATCTCTCTAAGACAGTATGACACAGTGGCACACAGACTCTCAGACAGTGACTCACAGCAATGCAAAGCCATGCAAGAACACCTTACTCACAAAACAGCCAATAAACGACACATGCTAATATTCACAAACACTCCAGAGTAATGAAGATGGTTATAGCATTCATTTGAATGCCGACCAAAATTCTTCTGTATTACAATGAAACATTATATAAACTATATAATTTTTTTATTTTTGATACAAACTAAATAAAAACTTGAACTAATGTTAAGTTTAGTTTTGACTTAGCTGCAACAAATAGTCAATATATATTACTAACAAGAAACGGGTTTGTTTTTTTTCTGAATTTAAAGCCAAAACTTAGAGATGCATATTATTCAAAAATGTATGTTATACACAACTAATTAATAGAATTAATATGAAATATTTAAATTTTTATTCATGAAACAAAAATATTTAATCCTAAACTGTTCCAATGCTATAAAAGCTTTTTTTCTTTTTCTTATCTCTTTTGAGAAAAGAAAAAGAAAAGAAAAAGAAAAGAAAAACACTACTCACCAAAACGTCAAAAGGCACATACCAAAATGTCTATCACCAAAATCTAGTGACACATTGTTTTTTATCTAAGGTAAAAGAAATATTGAAACTGAGACTTTAGATATTTTTATTTTGAAAATGAAATAAAATGAAGATATGTGTATGGCTAAGCAACTTATTAGAGTGGTAATGTCTAGATGGGGGTGTCCTCGTGATGTAATGATTAAAGTGATGGACTGTGGGATCGTAGTAAGCAAGTTTAAATTCCAGTCTAGCTATATGGACAAATACCCTTGGGAAAGGTATGAACCCCCTTATCCTCCCATTTATGGGTTAAATAGTACCACTACTGTTCTTCTAGGAGAATAGCTTTGGCATTAAATAACCTACAAAGGTTGATATGCCATTAAACAAAGAAACCAAATCAATCTCAAGATGATTCAGTGTCAATTCCCAATATTTGTTGATTAACAATCTCAATACTTTTAAGGAGCAATTTTTAGTGAAAAACAAGATTGTACAAGTGCAGATTCTATGATAGAATAGAAACTGGAGAAGACAGACTTTGACCAAATTATTAGTAACTTTTCTTCGGCAAAAGCTTATTAGGTTAAAATATTTTAACATTTGTTCAGTTAATTTTGAATTTGTTGTTTTTCAAGTACAAATCAATGTCATTAAAAGTATTTCATTTATATTTTTCCTCCTAAAAAAGGGGGTGCTATTATGAATATGGGCCCTGGGTGGCACTTTGCCTCAGTACACCCCTGATTCTATCCATCTCACAAGACCTAGCATCATTTGACTAAACTGAATATTCGCCACAAAGATAATAGATTTATGAGTATATAGACAACAATGAAAGAAATGCAATCACATCATATAAAAAAAGAGGTACTTTGACCAATGCAAAACTCACTGGAATAAGTGTGTTGAATGTTGAGAGGAACATTAATCTTCATTTCTTGGCAAATAGAGTTTCAATTTTAATACTTTTTAAAATGTCTCATATGTATGTACTTGCCCAACCCCTCTGCTATGAGCCAGATTTGACATATGGTGAATTTTTAAGCAGAGTACAGCTGGTTTGAATTCAGTTTTCCTTCTCCTAAACTGATTGTCTAATGAATGCTAAAGAACCCAGACTTCCCTACTATTTACTCATAGCTTGGGAGAGAACGAATGGATCCATGCCTTCTCCAAAATGAAATATAAACACCCTCAGCCAGGAATTGAACTCTGGTTGCAGGGTCCATTTTCAACAATGATAATTGTTATACCATATACACCATATGTTGATACAGTAGTCCTTAACCCTAAGAACCCTGCACCTCTCACGACCATTGGCCTCTCCACCCTTGGCTCCTAGTTTGAAAAAATAGCTGAAAATGTTAAACATTTTAATCTTTTGTATATTGTCCTTAATTGGAAACATTTTTGAGATGAGGCTTTTTAATCTGAGAATTAATTTTTATTTATTTATTTATTGCGGACTTTTCCCCCTCATCTTGGTATTTTTTTTTTTTTGTGTTGTTTCTTCTTTCACTACGTTTCGGCCAAATTCCCTCTGGCCTTCTTCAGGTGATTTAACGCGACCTCGGATAGGAATGCTGAGTCTTGTAACCATATCCCCAGTAATTACTGTCTTCCATAGTTGTTGTCTATCCATCCTTGATCACCCTTCGGGGCCCGTGGCGCAGCGGATAGAGGCGGTGAGTCTCTTCAGTTCCAGGTGAGCATTGTCAGAAGATAGCAGTTTCAAATCCTACCCAAGCCGGCCAGAGGTTTACTTGGTCAAAAACATGGTGCGATAGACAACAACTATGGAAGGCAATAATTACTGGGGATACGGTTACAAGACTCAGCATTCCTATCTGAGGTCGCGTTAAATCACCTGAAGAAGGCCAGAGGGAATTTGGCTGAAACGTAGTGAAAGAAGAAACAACACAAAAAAAACCCCCACCAAGATGAGGAGGAAAAGTCCGCAATAAATAAATAAATAAAAATTAATTCTCATTTTAATCTTTTATTTAACTGCTTTACTGACTACAAATTACAAATTACAAGATTCTGTTTCAATTTAAAACATATAAGGAAATTATAGAATTATACATAAAATATAAAATTGCAAATACATATTGGTGGGGGTCCTTGTGTTGGTGTAATGGTTGAAGCGATGGACTGTGGAATCATAGCAAGCGAGTTTGTACTCCAGTCGTGGTATTACGTTCACTTTCGGGCAAATACCCTTGGGAAAGGTATGAACCCCCTTATTCTCCCAGCTATGGGTTAAATAGTACCACTACTGTTTTTCTTGGAGAATGGCTTTGGCATTAAATAACCTACAAAGGTTGATATGCCATTAAACAAAGAAACCAAACCAAACCAAACCAAACCAAACCAAATTCCTATTGTCAATAACAATAGAGAAGTGGGAAATCCCTAGACACTTGGGTTGAAAGAATTAAGGCACTTCACATGATATAATATCTATTGTGCAAATGAGTTCGATTCTCACTGGGTAACCCATAATTCTAGTCTTGTTCCTCAACTAAGCTGAACTAAGTGACTAATTTATGTTAGTCTTTTATTTCATTATCATTATACATTTTCCAACAACTAAGATCTTTGATTTTCTTTACAGGAGGCGTTAATCTAAGAAATAAAACCTTCCGTCTTTCAAGATGGTAAGTGCTATTCGTTTTCATCTTTCTAATTTTCTTATTATGCTATCTTTAACTATTTTGGGGGAAGTCCCTGTGGTGTAAACAAAAACTGTACTTATGCCAAACTGAATTGTATAACTGGAACTGTTAATATGCATAAACATAGATTTGGCATTAAATAACCTACAATGGTTGATATGCCATAAAACCAAACCAAACCAAATCATTTATATTTAATATATATGTATAAAGAGGATTTGACATTAAATGTGGTTGATATGCCATAAAACCCAACCAAACCAAATCATATATATTTAATATATATGTATAAAGAGGATTTGACATTAAATAACCTACAATGGTTGATATGCCATAAAACACAACCAAACCAAATCGTATATATTTAATATATATGTATAAAGAGGATTTGGCATTAAATAACCTACAATGGTTGATATGCCATAAAACCCAACCAAACCAAATCATATATATTTAATATATATGTATAAAGAGGATTTGACATTAAATAACCGACAATGGTTGATATGCCATAAAACCCAACCAAACCAAATCATATATATTTAATATATATGTATAAAGAGGATTTGACATTAAATAACCTGCAATGGTTGATATGCCATAAAACCCAACTAAACCAAATCGTATATATTTAATATATATGTATAAAGAGGATTTGGCATTAAATAACCTACAATGGTTGATATGCCATAAAACCCAACCAAACCAAATCATATATATTTAATATATATGTATAAAGAGGATTTGGCATTAAATAACCTACAATGGTTGATATGCCATAAAACCCAACCAAACCAAATCATATATATTTAATATATATGTATAAAGAGGATTTGGCATTAAATAACCGACAATGGTTGATATGCCATAAAACCCAACCAAACCAAATCATATATATTTAATATATATGTATAAAGAGGATTTGACATTAAATAACCTACAATGGTTGATATGCCATAAAACCCAACCAAACCAAATCATATATATTTAATATATATGTATAAAGAGGATTTGACATTAAATAACCGACAATGGTTGATATGCCATAAAACCAAACCAAACCAAATCTTAATCATCTGCATATTTTTCCCACCATTACTAATTTTTGATCATTTTGTTCATTGCTTTTTTACTTTATACCTCAACTTCCAATCAGAGGGAATAGAAAAGTTCATATGATGACATCATATCTGGTATTTATGACTTTTTTGCTCAATGAAGCACTGCAACACTGATAAGAAAAGAATGTACATTGCAAATGGACTTATGTTGAAAAATAAATCTCATTCAGTCATATTCAATAAGAGTATCTGAGTTTGCCTATGTGGCATTGACTCTACTTCTTCTCTATCCCAACTTAAATCTACAGGGTGGAACAATAAAATTGCCGTCCTAAAGAAAACAACACTATAGCTTTATTTTAAAACTTTTATTGAAAAAATCAATTCAGCTAACTTGATTATGTAGTAGAGCTGACATCTATTCAATGTAGCCACCTTCAGTCTCAATCACCGCCTCAATACGGATCCGGAACTGGGAGCATGCCTTTTCCACAAGTGCCGGCGGGAGCTTGGCAGATGGCAGCGATCAGGCTGGCTTTGGTGTTGTGGGAGGTCATGTTAATGATGTTCTCGATGTATGACCAAACAAAGTAGTCCAGTGGGTTCAGATCGGGGGAGGAGTGGGGCCAGTGAGAGAAGGGTACAAAGTCGTAGCACTCCTTCCAAAGCCAAGCCTGGGTCTCTTTGGACTTGTGGGCTGGTGCCGAGTCCTGCTGCCACACCCAGGATCTACCACTGGCCACCTGATTGCACCAGGGGATCACCACACTCTTCAGCACATCCAGGTACACTTTGGTGTTGACTTTCAAGCCGACTTCGAAGATGTGAGGTGGCATGATGTGGCCCTCATTTGAAACCACACCAAAGACCATAACCATAGCCAGAAACTTTGTTTACATCTCCCTGGGCACATCCCTATTATTCGTGGCAATCCAGATTTGCATTTTGAGGGTGCTGGCAATGGTCCTGTTGTCATAACTTGGATTGGTAGAGAGCATGAGTTGTACAGCAGTGCATCGCCAATCTCGCTCGTTGAACATTGTGTCACTTTCAGACATGATAGAAGGCTCCTATTGCTCTTGGGATTTGTACACAACTGGCCAACTAGTAGATGATCTGCAACAAAAAAAGAAAACCGGTTTTCATTAAATGGAAATGGAATCATGTCGTCTTTTCTAGGTCAACAATTTTATTGTTCCACCCTGCATATTCTCTCTTACTGATATTGAGCACACTTTATTTAATATAAAAAGTTGTTGGCAATCATAGTTGAGGGCAACCCAAAGGCTTCTTTTTCAATAGCTACAACACTGAGGTTTATGGGAGGGTGCAAGTCCTTTTTCTGGATTGCTCCACTTTACCCTTGATCCTTACCTTATAATGCTGAGTGTTAAGCAAGGAGGCATCAAGTACCATTTTTTGAGTCTTTGGTATAACTCGACCTGGGATTGAACTTCGTTCTCCCGGATCATTGGCAAACACTTTACCGATTAGGCCAATGGGCTGGTTAAATTTATTTATGAATATAGCAAACTATATATATATATATGTATGTATATATATGTATGTATGTATGGCAACCAGTCTAGGAGAAGGAAAACTCTGAATTCAAACATCTAAAACACAACCTAAAAAATTGCCCTTGAGTCAGATCCTGCTTAGGAAAAGGGGTTGGATAGTATATATATATATATATATATAATGCAATTAGAAGAAAACTCAAACCTTGTTAATTGTCATTATAAATTTATTTCGCCGAAGAATATCATTATACTCTTCGTCTCATCAGATATCTTCACACGTTTAATTAGAGGTTGAAAAGCAGCAAATATGGATTAGTCTACATATATATGTATATAAAAAAAACGTTATACAATCCAAACTAGTTTTAAATAAGTAAATAAAGTTTCAGAATATTAACTGTTCCCTTTTTTCCAGTCTTTCTCTCCTTCCAGCATCAAAATAATTATCCCTCTTTAAAATGAATATAAAATGAAATAAGATAAAAAAGTTTCTCAAAATATTTTTCTTTTCTTTATTTGTAAGTCATACAACATCAAATCAATATACAGTCCATATTTTTTTATTCATTTTCCACAAGAAACATTTATAAAATCCAAGAAAATGAAGCTTCTGAACATTAATTGTTCATTTTTTAACATATTCAAAATTTTATCAATCACCCACATTAAATGGCAGCAAGAATACAGCCATTACTTGGACAAATCCAAGAAGATATTTTTGATATAATCTTTCATGTTGGGTCAGAGTTTTTAATTTGGATTATTTTTTAAAATTTCCATTATTTTCTTTATTTTGCAAACAAATTTCCATTATTTCCTTTAATTAAGAGCAGATAGATTTAATGGCTGCCTGTAAAATCCATCTCTTCAGAAAAAAATCTTTTCCATCCTGTAATTAAAGATAATATAACAAAAAAAAAGAAAAAAAATGAATGAGAAGGGAGAGGGAAAATGAGAAAAAAGGTTTGGTTTGGTTTGGTATGTTTGGGCTGGGTTTTATGGCACATCAACCATTGTAGGTTATTTAATGCAAAATCCTCTTTATACATATATATTAAATATATAGAATTTGGTTTGGTTGGGTTTTATGGCATATCAACCATTGTAGATTATTTAAAGCCAAATCGTCTTTATACATAGATATTAAATAATATATATGATTTGGTTTGGTTGGGTTTTATGGCATATCAACCGTTGTAGGTGACTCAATACCAAATCCTTTTTGTACATATATATTAAATATATGATTTCTAAACACATTTTATAGATAACATTTTTAAACGAGCCTGAGCTCATTTTTATCACACAGTTAAATGGTTTCACTTATTTCTATCTAATACAAATAATTCTATGAACTATAAATCATTTGTTTGCACACAGTTCAATATTTTCAATTATTGCTATGTATTGCTAACAATTCAATTAAACATCAATCATTTGTTTACACAGTGGTAAAGGATCAAACAGTTCTATTTCAAACAATTCAATTTAGCATAAGTTCACAGTTTTTTGTTTACACACAGATGAATGTAAAAACAGTTCTATTTCAAATCATTCATTTTAGCATAAGTACACAGTTTAAATGTCAAACAGTTTTATTTGACCCAGAAATAGGACCCTATCAGGTGCTACCACTCCTGGTCAGAGTGGACTTGGTAGCGATGGAAATGAAGGGGTACTCTGCATTCCCCAAAGCTCTACCATTACTGAAACCTCACCATCAGATACCCAGGACATTCATTGGGGGAGTCTTAACCCTCTGCAAAGATGCAGTCGGTGTGTTCAGCAACCCAAGCCAAGAAAAAAGGATAAATAAGAAGTTTTTTTTAATTTTTCTTTTGTTCAAAACTTGTTTTTACTGAGACGTTATCTTTATCTAGTAAATCAATATATTTCAGAATAAATTATCAGTTTTTTAATAGTCTTTGAATATCAACAAAAAAAAAATTATAGTTTCAAAATTATCAAATTAATTATTGTTTTTTTTTAATATTGTTTTTAGTTTAAACAATATTTTTAAAAAAAAGGCCATTTAATTTTATAATTTAAAGACAGTAGTTTTTTTCAAGGTTGTTCTTGGAAGACTCGTAAAAGACGAATGGTGCCCAAAGAGGCCAATCAATTGAATTAACTATTATGTATTTCTATATGTAGCATACATGGTCAATTCTTTCCCCAATGAATAAGATGTGAAACTCGACAAAAAATTTTAGATATTACCGTGTGTAAATATTAGAAAAATCTGAGAAAATCATGTACACTACTTATTAGTTGTCGTTCTTCTTGTGTAGTTGCTGTCACTATGCAAGAATACTGCGAGCAATATTGAGCAAGTCCTAGAGGCAGCACCCAACAAAGCAGCAGCTGTACCGCTACTTACCACTCATCACGTAAAATATCCAAGTTAGACAAACCAGACATGTGTTGAAGACCTTCTAGAAGTGATGGACGATAGAGAGGGGTGGCAGGAAGGGGTGGCAGGAAGGGTGAATTTATAATGTAAATATTATCATTGTGTTTTTATTTCTTTTTTTCAACAGGAAATATTGTGAACACCAAGATGAATCAGATATGTTATCTATGTACAAGAGCATTACAAGATCGAGAAGCTCCAAATGTAAGTATTCAATGTTCAAATTTTCCCTAATACAAAAGAAAGGTTTAACAACTGTATTTAATCAAATATAAGTGCAGTAATATACGAGGTGCATACGATAAGTTTCCAGACTTTTTTCATATGGACATTTAAAATTGTTGTTGACTCTTGAAAATTCAGTATGTTATTGCTATACATCTTATGAGATGACTGACCAATTTTTATGATTTCAGCTTCAAATCAACAGCTACAGCAGGAATTGGAATACACCCTACAAAAACCTGATTGTCACAGCTGGTGAATTGCAAAAATGCAATCTGACACTTTAGAAGAACGATATGCAATAAAATTCTGTTTTAAACTTGGAAAAAATGATGCCACAGAAACGTATGGAATGTTTCAGAGTGCTCTTGGAGCATCTTGTATGAATCGAGCATCAGTTTTTGAGTGGCATAAGAGATTCAAGGAAGGAATGGAGTCTGTGAGGGATGATGAGAGGTGTGGGAGGAGTAAGGAAGTCAATATACCAGAGTTGATTGGCCAAACGGTTAGGGTTAGGGTTACTATGTTGAGGTTTTAAGGGAGTTCAGGAAAAGATTCCTAGGGAAGAGGCCGGCACTCTTCAAATCGGGTCAGTGGCGTTTCCACCAGGATAATGCACCAGTCTACAAGTCCATACTTGTCACAGACTATTTGACCATGATGGGAATCAAGACAGTTCCTCAGCCTCCCTATAGTCCAGAAATTGCTCCCTGTGACTTTTGGTTATTCCCTAAGTTCACAGGCTGTCGTTATGAGACAATTGAGGAGATGAAAGAGGCTGTGATGAAGGTCATTGACACGCTCACACAAGAGGACTTCCATGGGGCCTTCCAGAAGTTGTTGGAACGGTACAACAAGTGCATTGCAGCCGGAGGAGATTACTTCGAAGAGGACTAGAGTTTCATGTGCGTACTATCAATAAAAGTGCCCATACGAAAAAGTCTGGAAACTTATCGGATGCACCTCATATAACCAGTGCAATGCACTCTGCAGAATAAAAATCTTACCCAATATTGTGTTTGTTGGCTGTCTACAAGTTGAGTCAAAATGCATGAGTCCCAGATAACAAAAAGTCGAATAAAGATTTAGAGGAAAATGTTTATGTGACACAACTTGACAATTTGTCATGTCCTCACTTTTAGCTATTTAGTTTCCTTAACTAAAAACTAAAAACTGATAGATTCTCAGCCTTTTTCCTTGGCCCTTCTTTCCTTCGTCTGACTCTTTGCATCTCTGTAGAGGACTGACTTCTTTCTCCTGACTTGTTCATGTGTCTTCTCTCACTGGTGTGTCTCTTCTAATTGCCTGGACTGTTCGAGACGCATCTCAGTGTCTCTTCTCTCTCACTGACTGGCCTCTCTGCATCTCTTCCCCAGCATTGGCCTCTTCCCACTTCTAATTGCAGGTTCCCTCCTTTTTCACTGTCCTCTGGATTACCTCTGCGTTGTCACCTGGTTGACCCCTATATATATAGAGGCGACATTCCTATTTCGAGACCCATATACACACATACTCACACAAACACATATGCATACCCATAACCAACCCACACACACAGACACACATACACACACATATACATGGAGGTAAGCCTGTATATTGTATCACACGAGGCAATCACTTATCACAGATTTTGTTTACACATAGTTAAATGCCAAAAACAGTTCTATATTAAACAATTCAGTTTAGTGTAAGAACAGTTTCAATGTCAAAAACAGTTCCATTACAAACAATTCAGTTTAGCATAAGCATGCAGTTTAAATGTAATTACAGTTTATTTGTCAAAAACATTTCTATTTCAAGCTATTCTGTTTAGTCAATCAGTTCTAATTCAAACAATTCAGTTTAGCATAAGTATGCATTTAGTTCTATTTAACCCACAGATAGGGCTCTGTTAGGTACTACCATTCCAGGCCAGAGTGGACCAGGGAGCAATGGCAATAGAGGGGTGCTCTGCATTTCCCAAAGCTCCAGCATCACTGAAACCTCACCATCAGATTGTTTCATGTCATATTAAAGACACTCTTTGGGGGTGGGTTTTACCCCTCTGCAGAGGTGCTGATGGTGTATTCTACGGCCCCAGCTGAGTGGGTAAAGTAGCATTTGAGTAGGGGAGTAAAATCTAAGGTAAGAGATAAGTGTACAGAGAGTTGTACAGTTGTGTTGCTTATTTTGCTTCCTTCTTTTTATTAATAATAACATTGCCAAATTTAAAATACATTTTATAAAAGCACAAGTTATTTGTTTACTGGTTTGGTCGTCTATCATTCCTAGTAAAAAGGGAGAATGCTTATATATCCATGATGTATTTTTTCTAAAAGTTATAAGAAATAAAAGGAAGGAAGCAAAATAAGTAACACAACTGCATTCCAGCCTTCCCCACTCTCTTAAATTGAATAGCTTGAATAAATTGAATAGCTTGAAATAGAAATGTTTTTGACAAACTGTATACTCATGCTAAACTGAATAAACATAAGCTCTAAGTTCAATTTTACTCTGGCTAGCCAGGTCCTTAGTTGACCACCTCAGCATTTTCTCCATCCTTGAACATTGAAATCATTTTCTTGATTACTATTGTTGGTTTGTTATCATAATACAGCAATTCAAAAAGAAAATTTTGTCTCACATATTTTAACCATTGCCCGGGCCATATCTGCCACTTCCACCTCCATTATATTCTCCCTCACACTGTTGCCCATCACCTTCGTTGTGGGTTTTCAATGCTACTATATCTACTATACACATTTACTCCTGCAGGTGTAAAATGTTACCCCTAATTTTAACCCTATTTTTTTTAGTCTTATGCATAAAGATATTATGTATTTTTGCATTCTTTTGACAGCAAATGATGATAATTTGCTTCTATTTTTCAAGGTGAAAAAGATCTTGTTCAACTTTTGGCATTCGATGCCGAAACAGTTGTTGAAGCGACAAAAAGAAGGTCGAAACGTGATAAAAAAGAAGCAATGAGGTAAGTCTTGTCAGGAGAAAATTATTTATTATCTCCCTTGAAAAGTGAGCTTGTTTATAGGACACCTTACGGTCATACAAGAATCCCAGAATCCATCTCAATCTTTTTTTTCTATTCTTTGAACTAACCCATTACCCCACACACACACAAAAAAAAAGAAACAAATTCATTGTTTTATCATGTTATTACATGAGGGCAATTTGATATTACCATTTAAACATAAATAGCAGTTGACATTGTAGAGTTCTATTGTCTCTTGTTATATTAAAAGAAAGAAAATAAATAATGAAAGAGTTGATATTGATGGTTTTCAATTTTCTTGTTTAATGACAGCTTGAGTGGATGGTTTTCTTTGTGCCATGAGTCGCAGAAGGTAAAAAGACAGTTGTAAATGGCTGTGCGGGAATTTATTTCTTAGCCAGATGCTTTGGAACGTTTGGTTTAGGAGGGAGAAATAATTGACCAGAAAATGGTCTCCTAAAGGAAGCACAGGAACAAATGTTGAAGTGTGCTCTCTTGAGATGAAAAGTCCCTGTCTACTGTTGGAATCGTCCCGGGATAGAGAGAGAGAAATGTTATCTCTCATGTCGGCTGGTCTTACCTTGCTGTCAGCAAGGAGGAAAGGAAAAGAGATGGTGAGCATGGTTAGCGCTGCCTTTTATGGTGCCTGGGGAGGTGTGCCCGGGCAGAATAGCATCGGTCATTCTCATTGGATGAAATGTATAATTTCAAAATTCCAACAGCAAAAACAATTCCCGCACTAAATAATGGTTTGAAATTCTTTCTGCTACAATGTCAGTTTTCCTTGTCACCTGATATTTTGGTTTGTTGGTGTAAACATGACTAAATATAAATAAAGAGGCAATGTAGTAGGAATAAAAACAGCGAATAGCTGTAAGAAAATCCATATACATAGCCAACCTGGAAAAATTTAATTAAATATCCTACATAAAGATTGGTTGATTTGGTGTTACTTGTGTGCAATATGAATTGGTGGGTCAGTTGTAGAGTTTCGGCACTGCAATCTGTGGTCGCTGGTTTGATCTCCAATGATGAAGATTACGGTATACACTGCTGACGAGACCTAATAAGGTCGAAACAGTTGTCCAGTGTTCCCATATATCATGCGTAGGTGTTCAGCGGATTTTCTGGTTATGGTAATTCAATTCCCAATATTAATTCCTCTTCTTAAAAAAATAAAAATATGTACACCTACATACAGAGAATCTAATTGAAATCATCAATGAATTAATGTTTTGGTTTTGGTTTTGTTCTTGTTTTTTGGTGGGGGTATGTGTGGGGGGTATTTGCAGTGGGATGAAATAAATATTTGTACATATGAAAATGAATAAATGGCATTAATTTCTGTAAAATTAATTGTAACCTAAGTTTATATACACATATTATATTATATCCTTATACAGTAAATGTATATAAAAAATTTGTTCAGGCTATGTTTGAAAGATAAAAAATAAAATTTTTCATATGTATGAATATTTATTTCATCCCACTGTATATTTTAGAAAGAATCAAATGCTATATTCTTTTAAATAATAAATGTTTTCATCTCCCTATAGTTTTAAAAATATTGTTTCCATTTGTCAAAAATAAATGAAATAATAATCCATCTCAATCTCTTTTTTCTATTCTTTGAACTAACCCATTACCCCCCCCACACACACACACACACAAAAAGAAACAAATTCATTGTTTTATCATGTTATTACATGAGGGCAATTTGATATTACCATTTAAACATAAATAGCAGTTGACGTTGTAGAGTTCTGTTGCCTCTTGTTATATTAAAAGAAAGAAAATAAATAATGAAAGCGTTGGTATTGATGGTTTTCAATTTTGTAGTTTAATGACAGCTTGAGAGGAAGTTTTCTTTGTGCCGTGAGTCGAAGAAGGTAAAAAGACAGTTGTAAATGGCTGTGTGGGAATTTATTTCTTAGCCAGATGCTTCGGAACGTTTGGTTTAGGAGGGAGAAATAATTGACCAGGAAATGCTATATTCTTTTAAATAATAAATGTTTTCATCTCCCTATAGTTTTAAAAACATTGTTTCCATTTGTCAAAAATAAATGAAATAATAAAATACAATAAAAGGGCTCAGTGTGAATGACTCACTTTTTTGATACATTTGTATTTTCAGTTATAATTTTTATGAAAAGTTGATTTTTCCAAACTGAAAATTGGAATATGTAACAGTCCAAAAATAAATAGACTCATTATATTTTTATGTGATTTTATTTTTGGCTACTGAGTCACAATGCTGTAAGGTTTGGTAATTAATAATAACTAATAACATCCATTTTCACTGCGTAAGGTCTCATTAGAAATGATAAAATTCTTTCATTTTTGGTTTAGAAGAAAATTGACTTTTATAAAAAAAAATTGGTCAGGGTGTACTTATCTATGGGTGATTCTTTTTATATTTAGAGAGATACTTATTTATAGGTGATTCTTTATATATATATATATATATATATATAAGAGAGAGAGAGAAAGAGAGAGAGAGAGAGAGAGTGTTATTTTGGGGTGATTCTTTGTATATATATATTTAGAGGGAGGGAGAGACAGAGAGAGACAGAGAGAGAGAGACCAAGACTGAAAGAAAGAAACTTATTTAAGGGTGATTCTTTTTATATAAATATATTTAGAGAGAGAGAGAGAGAGAGAGAGAGATTTATATCCATTTCATTATCTACTTTATTATCAAAATCTATTTTTAAATTTTCATTTTTAAATTTAATAATGATAAGATGAAAAATATTGATCACAGTATATTTTTGTTTTTTTAACAGGAAAGGAGTCGAAATTGTTTTTGTTGGCACTTCTTCTGGTTTCTTCCTCTATGAACAATTTGTTGATTATTTGACAGATGAGTAAGTATATTCTTTCTTCCTAAATATTTGTAGCTTCTTGGATACATAGATACATAATTACACATGAACAGATGGAGATAGATAGATAGATAGATAAAGTTAATGGTTCCTTTTTAGGAAAATAATTGGTAAGGGTTTGATATGTATATTTTTTAAAACTCAGAGGAAGGTTTTAAAATAATAAAAAGATGGTACTTGTCAAGAATTGGTGTTTCTTTAGGAACTCAAACAAATGTACACAAGTTATGACATCATACATCAAATCGTCTTCAGACCACAGCACAATATGCATCAAGTTGAATTTGGTTGAAAGTGAAAAGTTTTCAGCATGAATGAAATGCACGCGGAATCACCATTCCCGTGTAATTAAGTAACACCAAGAAACGGTTACTGTAAACACGTAATGACATCAACAGCCGAAAGTAAACACGTTTTTAAAAATCACAAACTGCACACTAAAAATGAAGATGAATGTCCAATGTAATGTCTGCTTTTAACTGATCTGGCATATATATATATATATATATATTAATACAAATTTCATTGAACATAATAGATATTTTTTTCTACATATTTTCTTGTTGATCCTTTCATATTGCCGTACTGATTTTATAGTAATCGGCGGGAATCGATTGATATATTTTCCATAATTGTTTATTTCCCAAGTACTTTCTGCCCAACTTTGGGCCATCATCAGGGGTGGGTGTATTACAAAAGTGATGCAACTTTTGTATGTACACTACTACTTTGTAAGAAGAAGAGCATCTGGGCCGTTGCAGTGTGTAGCATTTACTTTTAAAATTGTTCTATAACTAGTATCCTCCCTGGATGATGGCCCCAAAGTCGGACAGAAAGTACTTAGGAAATAAACAATTATGGAAAATACATCAATCAATTCCTGCTGAATACTATAAAATCAGTACGGCAATATGAAAGGATCAACAAGAAAATATGTAGACAAGAAAATGTCTATTATGTTCAACGAAATTTGTATTAATGAAGAAATGCCGCCAAAATATATATATATATATATATATATATGATTCTTTTAAATACCCTGTCCAGTAGCAAAAGCTGCTTGGTAGCGCCAGGAGTGGCAGTACCGCCTTGAGCTACCGAAACTGTGTTATCACCCCTGGTTGGTGGCTGATGAGGGCAGGGTATCGCACGTGCTTTCACACGTCGTATGATGAAAGAAAAAATAGAATAATAAAAAAGTGACGAGTTATCTAATTATTCAATTCAATTGTTATCATAAAGGTGGACACAATTAAGGGTCCAGTTTAACATACATACATTGTTAATTGAGAACTTACTTTAGTGTTCAGTCACTTCAACTTTTAGACTTAATTGTGTTCAACAATGAAACATTTTTGAAAGAAATGATAGTTATTTCCATACCAAGCAGATAAAACTACACTGAAAAATAGATTTTTCGTACAAAAATTGATATCAAAGTTGCTCTGTGACTAAGTTAAGAATATAGTTGTAGAATTTATTCTGTCTCATATGCAGAGAGAATGGGAAAAATTCAGTTGGCCAAGTGAGAGAGAAAACAGAACAAATGTTAGGAGGAATAGAAAGGATTGTGCAAGCAACATGGCTGGATCATTCAAATAAAAATCGACAGCAAATTTACTGCAACAATTACAAAATGGAAATTCATTATCCAAGGGGAAATCAATAAAATCTTTAAACTGAAAAGAAAACTTATTTGTGTGCAGGTTTATGTAAGTGAGAATGTCCTTACAACTGAAAAAGTGTTTGTAGAAGGAAGATATTCCTATGTGAGCATGTGAAGATAGTAATGGAGTTACTTACATGGTAAGAATCTTGTTTTGTTTAGCTTGTTCTACAAGTAAATGTCTGTTTGTCTATGAAATTGTAACTGACATTTCAGCTAAATTGGTACTTTGAGCAAGAATGTTCTTACAACTGAAAAAGTATTTGTAGAAGATAAATCTACTAAGTGAACATGTGGTATGTTTTACTAGTAATGGTAGTTGTCCATTGGATCCAATGATGACGTTAGCATTCTACAACTCATCTATGAATGTGGAGGTGGCTCCGCAGCCCCAGCCCAGAGACACAAAGTCTTGAACAGTGGGGGCACTGGAAGTCAGTTGTTGTGATCACTGCCGAGGCTGCTCTGTGGTGTCTCTCTCTGGCAGCAGTGACTTTCTGGCATCGAGCCTCTTCGAAGTTGGCAGCAGCTCTGTGAACCGAGCCTCACCATTTTGGTCTGTCCATGGCATATCCCTCCAGGTCTCTCGGATTGGTGTGGCACCACTGGAGATTGACTTTGACTGTGTCTTTATACCGCTGTTTTGGTCTACCTTGGTTTCTTTTGCCGGCCTGGAGTTCCCCGTACATCAGGCGTCTTGGCATCCAACACTCCTCCATCGAAGTTGGGCCTTGATGATGGTGGCCTCTATGCTGGTGGAATTAGCTTGATTGAGGACCTTCAGATTGGTGATGTGGTCCTGCCACCTGATTCCCAGGATGGAGCGGAGAGCTCGCATGTGGAAGAGCTCCAGTTTCTTGATATGCCTGCGATACAGTGTCCACATCTCACAACCATAGAGGAGGGAGGGAAAAACCACGGCATTGTAGACCTTCAGTTTCGTAGATAGATGGATGTTGTGTTCGCTGAGAACTCGATTGCGGAGACTGCCCAGCGCCTGACTTGCCTTGCTGATTCTATTGTCAATTTCTCTGTTTGGTTATAATAATGGAGTAACTTACTCAGAGAAAATCTTGCTTTGTTCGTTTTATATGGCCTGTCCATTATTAATTTGTGTCCGCTAACGTTTTTGTGTGAGGTAGTGCAGCAAACTGTAGTTGACCTTCAGCTACATCAATATGTTGGTATCATGTGGGTAACACATGTCATTAGGCTGATTGCCAACTCCTAATTAAGTATTTTCTGTCAATCAGATGGCAGCATAGAATAAACCTCTGCAGATAGAGGCGTTGAGTCTCTACAGTTCCAGGTGAGCATTGTCAGAAGATAGCAGTTTCAATTCCTACCCAAGCCGGCCAGAGGTTTACTTGGTCAAAAATGTGGTGTGATAGAAAACAACTATTGAAAGCAGTAATTACTGGGGATACGGTTACAAGATTCAGCATTCCTATCGGAGGTCGTGGTTAATCACCAGAAGAAGGCCAGAGGTGAAATTTGGCCAAAACGTAGTGAAGAAGAAACAACACAAAAACTACCAAGATGAGGACAAAAAGTCAGCAATAAATTTTTAAAAATTAATTCTCAGATTAAGAAGCCTCATCTCAAAATGATTCCAATTAAAGATAAAATGGCTTTTGTTTATACAGTATTTTCGAGGAAAACACCCATTATAAAATCAAGACTTCCAGTACATTTAGCAATTATTAAATATTGAATATACTCTTTATAATTATAAAGGAATCATAATTATTGATTATGGTGTATACTTGTTGTTATATGCAAGTGTGTGGTTGCAAGAAAAATAAGACTGACAAGAAGATTTAGTTTATTTCGTTTATTGAATAAACAAAATAAACAAGCGAATGGAATATCTGGCCGGCTGACTGGTGGTTATCCGGTCGACAGCAAGCGGTTGCTTTGATCTGGTCTGATGGTGTTATCAGGTGACGCTCTCAGGGGATTAAACTATCCATGTGACCTCCACTTGCCCTATTCCCGGCTTCAAACACCTGCTCCAGAAAACACTATTTGTGGAAAAAAATGATTGGTTGAAAAATAGACCTTTTTTTTATAACTGAGAATTGTCTGGGGATTTGGAATAGACTATGCATGGAGCCTATGTGCAGAAGCTATGATTTTCTCAGTTTGACACTGGCCGTTGTTGTGTCAATATCCGGTAGATGTTATTTTTTTCAGCAGTGTCGATGTCTGTCGGTCTGTGTTTTGTGTGTTTTAGTAGTTAGATATGTGAAGAGTTAAGTGGGTGAATCAGAAGAGATTTGATGTATTTTACAATAACACTGTGTATTGAATAACTTTATAAGACCAATTTTTCACCTCAAAAACAAGAGGTTGTTCATTACTCAAGAAACGTTTTTAAAAAGAAGAAACTTTCTTTATTTCTAAGCCTAACCTTGCCATAACTTTGATCCAAAGTGTCCCCCTCATAGTCAATACCTAAACAAAGGTTATTAGTTAAGATGATAAAGTTTTTACTTAATATTGTATAAACAGTTTCAATCTAACAAAAGAAAGAAGAAGAAGGTACCCCGCAAAAACAATTACCAATGCCAACTATGCTGATGACAAATGCACCTTCCCAAGCCGAAACCCTGCTACATAGTCTAGAATGAGCCACTGCAAGCATTGGCCTCCATGTCAATGCACACAAAATTGAATATATGTGCTTTAATCAAACAGGCAACATATCCACACAAAACGGTAGCCCTCTGAAACTAGTTGACAAGTTCACCTACCAAGGAAGCAGTGTCTAATCAAACAAGACAGACATCAATACTAGCAAAGGCATGGATAGCTATCGATAGGCCATCGGTCATATGGAAGTTAGACCTGACTAATAAAATGAAACGCAGTTTCTTCAAAGCAGTGGTCGTGTCGATACTGCTATATGGATGCACTACATGGACGCTAACTAAATGGATGGAGAAAAAGCTTGATGGCAATTACACATGAAGATGATGATGATGATGTATACTATTTAGAACCAATGAATATAATATATACAATAATTATCAACAGCAAACAAAATTACACGAAACTAAAAACAATTGTTTAGCATGGGCATAGCATCAGTGATCAATTAAGCTTTGTTTAGAAATTTCAAGATGATGTTGTGTGATTTTATCTATGGAAAAAATAATAAATAAAGCCACCCAAGCATACTTGATTAATTACATATGTAATTATCATATTATGAATATTACTGTGTATCAGTGATATGATTGGAATATCCACTTACATTTAGGCTACATCAAGGTTTAGACTACATTGTTTATTGATGTTATTGCATTGATATTGATTGTATTACTGTAGTTTTGAATGAATAAGTAAATGTTTGAATGTTTTCTCTTTATATCATTGGATAAATAAGAAATATTTTAATTAGCATAGCTAAAAGTTTGGGGTCTTTCATTAAACATGATATATGATAAAAAACACCTTTTGCGGCTAAAAATTAGGGGATCATTCATTACTTAAGTATAAACAGTAATGTAAATTTCTGCTTGTCATTTTATTTCAGGACATTTTTGACTGGTATGCAGGACACGATCAACAGCCCTTACTATGAACAGGCCGTAGAAGTGGGCCGAGCCAAAGATGATCAACGCTGTTACAGAATGGCCAACGAAACATATACCTATTCAGTTCCAGTGAATACGGATATGATCAAGAAAAAACGTAAGTTCCTTGGGATTATAAAAACAGTTTTTCTATATTCACCATGTATAAGGATCCGTGAAGGTCACGTTATCAATCCTAAAATCTTTTCCCATTCTTTTTCGGTCACATTTTTTGAATAGTTAGAACAAGCTTTTTTATCTCTGTTCATTGAACAGAAGAGAGACTTTGTCTCTAATCCTGGCATAGGACTTTGTCTTGCCTTAAAAGGTAAAGCCAACGTATCTAAACTACGGAAGACTAATAAAACTTTTACTGTTTTTGTTCCCTTTCATGTGCTGCTTATTCATAGAACAATTTGTGCACATTTCGTTTTCTGAGATTTGTTATGTATTCTTATTAATCCTATTTACCAACCCCTCCGCTCGGGCAGGATATGACACAAGGTCAATTTTTAAGCGGAGTTTAACAGATTTAAATTCAGAGTTTTCCTTCTCCTAGACTAGTTGCCTAACCAAGGCTGAAGGACCTAGTCTGTCCTACTATTTACCCATAGCTGGAGGGAGAATAATTGGATTCATACCTTTCCCAAGGGTATTAGTGCTATGTGAAATGCAATCAGTCTCGTCCAGGATTTGAACTCATGTCGCCGTGTCCATTTCCTACGACGATAACCATTACACCACGAGCACCTCCTTTTCAACCCCTCTGCTCGGGCAGGATATGACACAAGGTCAATTTTTAAGCGGAGTTTAACAGGTTTGAACTCAGATGTTTTCCTTCTCCTAGACTAGTTGCCTCACCAAGGCTGAAGAACCCAGTCTGTCCTACTATTTACCCATAGCTGGGGGGAGAATAATTGGATTCATACCTTTCCCAACGGTATAATTATGTATTCTTATTAATAGTTCTTGTATGTATATCATGTATGTATCAAACATATATGTGCAAATGCGCTTATATTTTCTTTCTTTCCATTTGTTCACCATGAGTTCTATGAGAGTTCTTTCAAGATATGATTTTAAAGTCTCCACCTGTTCATCATCTCTGTCAATAAATTATTGGAATTTTCTTCAGGTAGTTTTCCGTAATATCAGTTCTGTTTTATAATAACAATACTCCCATGGAAATATTTAAAAATTTTCATCACCTGTCGGAGATTCCAAGAAACTGTTGATAGCGATAGTGAACATACGAGATGCACACGATAAGTTTCCAGACTTTTTTCGTAAGGGCACTTTTATTGATAGTACACACATGATACTCTCGTCCCCTTCGAAGTAATCTCCCCTGGCTGCAATGCATTTGTTGTACCGTTCCAACAACTTCTCGAAGGCCACATGGAAGTCCTCTTGTGTGAGCGTGTCAATGACCTTCGTCATAGCCTCTTTCATCTCCTCAATTGTCTCATAACGACAGCCTCTGAGCTTAGGGGATAACCAAAAGTCACAAGGAGCAAATTTTGGGCAATAGAGAGAGTGACAAACTGTCTTGATGCCCATTTTGGTCAAATAGTCTGTGACAAGGATGGAGTTGTGGACTGGTGTATTGTCCTGGTGGAAATGCCACTGACCCGATTTGAAGAGTGCTGGCATCTCCCGACGGAATCTCTTCCTGAACTCCCTTAAAACCTCAACATAGTAACCCTAACCGTAACCCTTTGGCCAATCAACTCTGGTGTATTGATTTCCTTACTCCTGCCACACCTCTCATCATCCCTCACAGACTCCGTTCCTTCCTTGAATCTCTTATGCCACTCAAAAACTGATGCTCGATTCATCCAAGATGCTCCAAGAGCAGTCTGAAGCATTCCATACGCTTCTGTGGCATTATTTCCAAGTTTAAAACAGAATTTTATTGCATATCGTTCTTCTAAAGTGTCCTCACGTCCAGATTGCATTTTTTGAAATTCACCAGCTGTGATAATCAGGCTTTAGTAGGGTGTTTTCCAATTCCTGTTGTAGCTGTTCATTTGAACCTGAAATCATTAAAATTGGTCAGTCATCTCATAAGATGTATAGCAATAACATACTGAATTTTCAAGAGTCTACGACAATTTTAAATGCCTGCACAAAAAAGTCTGGAAACTTATTAAAGGCACCGCGTATATCATAAAGGTACTCCCCTAAGTGTGTTAAAAATTTTTTTAATTCCCGCCTCCCAAAAAAAATGTCATTCTTTCCCTAAACTGAAGAAAGAATCAGTGAAAATGTTGTTTAACAACATTTAGGAAAATTCACTCATATCTTCTTTTTTTTTTTTTTTCAGAGGTTTATGGTTTTTTGAACCTGAATGTCACCGCAGTTACAGTCAGCGTCCCAATTATCGTATGTGACAGTGCAAGA
Source organism: Sepioteuthis lessoniana (assembly GCA_963585895.1). Lineage (NCBI taxonomy): Eukaryota > Metazoa > Mollusca > Cephalopoda > Myopsida > Loliginidae > Sepioteuthis > Sepioteuthis lessoniana. The sequence continues at coordinate 8,406,149 of OY757926.1, forward strand.
AATTACATAGTAGCTGCTGTGAGTGGCTACCAAATGCCTTTTCACAAGTTTGATGAACTTGTTAGTGAAACATTTGGATGCCCAGATGGAAAATTCTGTCCAATATATAACAGTGATAACGTAAGGAAAATATGATTATGAATATCCACGGATACTTTTAAGGGTTTTTTAGGGGGTAAAGGCGGGTTGGGGGGGATAATTTTGTTTGTTTTTTTTTTTAGGGGGCGGCTTAGGGGGGTCTTTGGGGGCGTCGGGGTTTTTGTTTGTTTGTTTGGTGTTTGGGGGGGCAGGGTTTTGTTGGCTTGGGGGGGGTCTTTGTTTTTTTTTATTGTTGTTTTTTAGGGGTTTTAAGGGTTCAGGGTTTTTTGGGGGTCGGGATTTTATGTTTTTGGTGAGGGTCGGGGGAGTTGGCGAGTTGGGGGGAGTTGGAATTTTTTGTTTGTTTGTTTTTGTCGTTTTGTTTTTGTCTTTTTGTTTTTTGTTTTGTTCTGTTTTTTTGTTAGGGTGTTGTAGAGAAGAGGAAAATCTCGTATTTTGTTTTGGCGCGTAATTTAATTCAACACTGAATTTCACCCAATCAGGATGACATATCCTATTCAGCCCGGACCTTCATTTCCGGCTAGCAAAACGGGTGAGCGGCCAAACACACTCTCTTCGGCTTGAGACGGCGACCAGAACAGTCGTGCCTCTGGTCGTCCCTGCTTAGCGATGCTTTTTAGCTAAACAAGCCACCCAGTGTGGACATCTCACTGTGGCTTTAACACTAGCAGCAGCAACATGGACACTCAACGAGGGAACCATCTAATTTATGGATTCTTTACGAGGAATCCCAGTGGAACATAAATTAGAAACATTCAGCATGCCTTCCACAGGCACCACTTCTTGTCACCCCAAAAATTTACTATGTCGATCGGAGCGTCACTCCGCTCTCGACACGCAAAACCACACGGTGACTTTGAATACTTCCCTCACACGTCCAACGACACGCTGCCATCTCAACATCCCGCTAAGCTATCGCGTCTCCAAAACTAACAAGCCTAAACACCACGAGTCTTGCAGCACCAAGAACAAACTATATTCAAAACTGCAAATAAAGAACTTTCGTTGTTGTGTTGTATAAAGAATAGTTTCGTAATTCATTTGTGTGCCTAAAAACAATAGTGTAATTCCTCAAGAACCGCTATAATGTTACTAACATAAACAACAGACCTGCTCATAATTTAACTTTTTACATTTTAATCTCAGGAGTTCTTACAGAATAGAAAAAAAAACAGTAAAAAAAAGCTAAATCATTTTTTATCATTATTACGGCGAATTTTTATAGAGCTTCTCTGGCTTAGACTCACATAGAAAGTAATTTTTTCTTTGATTTGTGTTGTCAAAATTCCCTTTGATGTAGCGAAAAGTCATAATTTTTTTTTAATTTGATCACCGAACTTAATGATTAATTCATAACTGTATGCCACAATTTGACTTTTTTTCAAACTCGACCAACTGTTTACTATTAGCAAAGGACTTATACGTAACTTTCGAATTTTAACAGAGTGTAAAATAATCCCTCCGATTGTGATAACAGTTAATCTTTAACAAAATTAAAACTTTAAAAATAGTTTTTTTTAACTCGAAAGTTATGATTATAATAATAATGAAAATAATAATTTTGCAATGATGGTGAATGAATTAACAATAATAATAACATTTATACTTTTTTGTGTTTTCAGTCTAATTACACAGTTTTCTTGATAGATCACAATGGTATAATTATAGCATCCAGCACAAAAACAACGGTAAGTATCGGATCATTTTTTAATCAATATCCACTGTAATTATTTGGGGGTACATTTTTGCAACTTTTCTTTTTAAAAAAATTGCATGAAAACCTACGGAAAATATCATATGCACAATTTAGTACGAACATTTATTACCATGATTATTTTCTCCAGAATTTTCGGCCCAAAATTTAGGGGTGTGTATAATTCACGATACCAGCTCATTGGTCTAGCGGTTAGAGTATTTGGCAATGGCGTTTGTTGGGGTACTGTAGTTTGGTGAATATTTTTGGTCCCCACTATTTAAGTTGGTTTATTATTGAAAGGCAAATGGAGCATACCATGTGAACGGCGCGGGACAAAATCAAAGTTGCGAATGTCGTGGTGAGCCCTAACCACATGATTTTCCTGACCAATAGGTTCCCAAAACTGATTAGTTTACCGACGTCCGACATCTTTGTTTCGGGAACAAGTGGTATCAAGGCCATTTTAAAATATAGGAGTGTAAATCCTATACGTTCAATCCCAGGTCGAGTCATACTAAAGACTTAAAAATAGTACTTGATGCTACCTTGCTTAACACTCAGCATTATAAGGTACGTATCAAAGGTAAAGTGGAACAATCCAGGGAAACGAGTACCGCCCTTCCCAACACTTCGGTGTAGTAGCTATTGAAAAGGGAACCTCCGAGTCGCCCTTGACTACGGTCGCCAACTTTACTTTACTAATTATACACGAAAAATAATTATTAACTTTTTTATCCAAACCATGTGTGCTGCTATATTTAGGACAGCATGACCAGAAATAAGTTATATCTATTGTCAAAACTACCTGTGTAACAAAAACTTCTGTTTTATCGGGTGTTTCATAATTTTTGAAACAAAATAATCGGACACAAATCAAGGAATACAAATGATAGAGTAATGAAAATTACATTTATTAAAAGATAGAATAATAATATTTTAGAACCTGCAACCATTTAGTCTTAAACGTGAACCTGAAACGTCAAGAGGATCTCAAGAGTACATGCCCCAGATGTGTGCTGTTCAGTTGAAAATACTGTTGAATACGGTGTGCTAAGTCGTTGATAATGTATACACATTCCTCCTGGACGATCACTTGAATTCTCTCAGTGATGGCTGCCTTCAAAGCAGCAATGGTGTGGGGGGTGGCTTCGAAATTCTTGACTAACTCGAAAATCTGACTCCTTTTTGGAAATATCTCAAAATTGAATTTTCTTCAGTATCTTGCTTGAACAATCTTGAAAGATTTAGTTTCGTAATAAGTCTTCTCACAAAAAATCTTCTGCTCCATCGTCCAGACATGATTTTGCAATATTTGGTTAAATATACCAAAATTATAACTATTTCTCAGCAATAATCAGAAATGAGAAAAAGAATAAAGTCAACAGGGTAGACATGAGAGGTCGACGCTTTGTTTTAACAGTTGTGAAACAGCTTGTGTATGGCTATAGAGAAATAACCACTAAAATTATGGAAATTTGTTAAGGAACTGGTGATCCTGTTTCACCGAATATCAGCAGCCCCTTGGAGTCACGTGGTGTCCACTATAAAAAGAGCACCATCTGAAGATTCTGCCTCTTTTTTCCACTCCCACCGCTGTTAGCAACAGGTCCATATCGTAGCAGCCCTCGACGGCAAACGTATTTGGTACCCTCATCACCAGCCAGGAGCCAAGAGCGACGAACGCACGTGCTGAGATAAAAGGAACCAGGATCACAGCTAAGTTCCCGCCGGCATTTTATCTACAAACCTTACACCTTATAACCTAACCCTACAAAACCCTACATAACCTAACCTTATAACCTTACAACCTAAACTTACAACCTCACCTAATCCTAACATAACCTGACAAAACCTTACAAAACCTTACCTAACCTTACTCTTATACACCTACCACCTATCAGAACATTGAACTCTTTTTTGAACTCTTACAAATTCGTTGTTTGTTCCATTTGGTGTTTAAAACCCTGTTTGTTGTTTGTTGTATATAACTTTTATTACACAAAAAGTCGTTCGTCTCCTTTCTTCAAAAGCTGCCACCCATCTCCCTAATGCGGTCGAAGTACGGTTTATTCCTTTACAAAACACAGGAATTAAATCGGGCTTTTCGGGGCTTGTAAAAATCCCCATAAAATAAACACATCTATTGTGAACTTATTTTCACCGAAAGTTTGTTAAATTTTCGTGTAAACATACCCTTGCTTTGCTCTAAATACTGTATAGTCTTTGAGTTTGTGGGGTATGTTGTTTGCTGAATATTTTGGTTGATATAGATTGGTCCCACATATTATGTTGGTTCATTATTGAAAAGCAAATGATGTAAAACGACGCGGACAAAAGAACTTTCAAAACAAAACAGTACAAACAAAATTAAATTTATATATCAAATACATAAAAAGGAAACATTACAAAACATAACGAATATTTTAATATAGTCTGTTAAATATTCCTCTCTGTGTGTGCGTGTGTATATGAAACGAACACGAATATAATGTAAAATATAATGTATAATATAACATGTATGTTGACTAAGTATTTCATGCGAGGTATTAATATACAGAAATATAGCAATGTATTCTAGAAGGAACGTGTCTTCTTCCATGTTGGTTGTTTGTCTCTTTCGGGATTTGACGAAATTTCTGAGGCTGGGTTCGAGGCTGGAACAAGTCTAACCGAAAAGGTAGAACAGGTAAAAAAAAGGTCGCAGAATATATATCCATCCATGTTACGCGTATTGAACTATATAGCAAAGTAGCAAGGTCAAGGTGTTTCTGGAAGTCAAAATGAAGAGAGAGAGTGCTGTCTCTGGAAATCAAAATGTGAGAGAGAGGGTTCTTGGAAGACGAGAATATATATAGGCAATCCTTGTCATGTGGTCGGCTCCAAATGCGCGAGATAAAAACCAAAGGTGCGGACGTAGTTGTGAGCACAAATCACCTGACTTTCCTGACCAATAGGTTCCCGCGATAGATTAGTTTACCGACGTCCACCATCTTTGTTTCAGGAACAAGTGGTATCACGGCCATTTTAGAATATAGGAGTGTAAATCCTATAAATTTCTTAACATTATATAAATGCTTATTTTTAGTTGATATTAACCAGATAAAATTAGTTTAGTTTGGTTTCTTTGTTTAATGACATATCGACTTTCGTTTCTTATCTAGCGCCAATGTCATCCGTGTAGAACAGCAAATGTTAAATTTAATTTAAATTTGAATGCCACAGATTCCAAAAAGTCAATGCGTATTAACAAGAGAGTTTTTCCTGAATTTCGTTGGCAAAATTTCGTTGCGTGTTATACACAACTAATTACGGTATATACAAAAAGACCTGTACTGAATTAAATAAAAAAGTGAGACAACAATACAGCAAATAATTTTAAGTTCTTCCTCCTTGCAGCGAAAACAATTAAGGTCCAAAGCGCAATTTAGCGTTCTTCCCCTTTGACTTCGAAACCTTGGGTCGGAGCTTCTCACGTCTAAATACTCCCAAAGTTTTAGAACAACAAACGCACATAAATATCACTGTGAGGACAACAAACGCACATAAATATCACTGTGAGAACAACAAACACACAGCCGCTACCCTATAGACTTGAATGGCCAAACAAGAAAATATAGGTGAACGACTACTCACATTAAAACCAGTGCAACAGGAGAAAAATGTGTTTTCGGTTCGGCAACTTCTGCATCACGAGGTTGCCGCGACTTCCTCCTCTCTGTTTCCGCGTCTTCTCCTCTTCACCTCTTGAACGAAAAAGGGTCCAACAGCACCCCGAGAAGGCTCGTTGAGATTCTCGCACCATCACTTCGAACATAAGCACAAGACCCATCCTATTTGTGGAATACTGGCAGAATCTAAACTTTGTAAATATTCCATAAATGGAAGATTGGGTTAAATAATTCTTTAAGGTGTGAAGTTATTTGCTAAGCTTTGCTGTGACACAAAGCCTGAAGTATGGGTCACCTTGTAAAAATCGAATTCATTTATAATTATCTGCTCAGTTTTGTCAAGAATCCAATGCAACAAAGTTAATTTTTTTTACCTTGAAGAGGCCAATCAGCCAGTCAGCAGAACTTAGAATATGCTGACTGTATTCTTTGCTGAGGAATAAAGTTTGCCCACCAAAAAATGTGTGTCCTAGGTAAATCATTCGTATTTGATAGAACTGTGTGCAAAGAAAAACCTTAAGAAATGACTACGCAAAAAATGTAAATATAAATGTACAATGAATACGATTCCCAAACTTTTAGGCATAAAATAACCCTAGACAGGTTGACATGCCAGTAAAATCAATCAATCAATAGCAATATCAATTGTTGACAAGCAGCTGGGGTTCTACATGTTAATATTTCTTGTTTCTTCAATTATTATTTTTTTGTTCAAGAATATCACCAAACGTTTTTAGACATTTTAAACATCATGTCAAGAAGGTAGCTGTTGTATAGCCACATACAACTACACAATACATATGCGGAAACATAATCAAACATAATGACGAACTTCAATGAACGAACGAACACACTTCTTTATAAAAATATATCTCTCACACTTTATTCTCGAAAGGGTTGATGTTGGTTGTGTGTGAGAGGTGAGTTGGAGACGGGGACAGGCTGCTACATATTGACCCAAGTTCTTCTGACCATAGCAGCACTTCTTTCTCCTCACTGAGAGCCCAAAGCCCTCTGTCTGCCGCTGTCTTTCACTTCGGTATCTTGTCCCCAGCTGACTCCAACTGCAACTCGGGCATCTGGTTATATAATTGACTCACGGTCACCTACTTCCGCTGTTCTTCCACTTATTTACACAGGTGCATCTCTTGATTGATGGCTCGGTCGAGGATCAATATGTTACATAGCGACAAAGACTTAAAAATAGAACCGATGACATCTACACCTACTGGAGCCAATGGCACGTAATTTAAATATTTTAACAGAGGATAAAATATTCTCTCCATTGTAAATATCAGTAAATCTTTCACTAGATTATAACTTTTAAAAAATAAGTACTTTTTCACTTGAAAACTATGATGATTGTAATAATAATAAAAATAATAGAATAACGCTGGCAAATGAATTAACAAAAATATCATTAATACTTATTTCTATTTTCAGTCAAATTACAGTTTTCTTGGTAGATCATAAATATATGAACACAGTATCCAGCAAAAAAACATCATTGAATTACATTTTTAGTACCTAAAAGAAAAAAAAAGAAAAAAAAAAAGACATCGACACACGACTAACGAAAGCATGGACAGCTATCGATAGGCTCTCGATCATATGGAAATCAGACCTGACCGATAAAATGAAACACAGTTTCTTCCAGGCAGTGGTTGTATCGATACTGCTATATGGATGCACTACATTGACGCTAGCTAAATGACTGGAGAAGAAACTAGACGGCAATTACACAAGAATGTTGAGAGCAATATTGAACAAGTCCTGGCGACAACACCCCACAAGACACCAACTATACGGCCACTTGCCTTCCATCACGAAAACTATACAAGTTAGACGAACCAGACACGCAGGACACTGCTGGAGAAGCAAGGACAAGCTCATAAGTGATGTACTCCGATGGACCCCCACATATGGCCAAGCAAAAGCAGGATGACCAACTCGAACTTACATACAGCAGCTATGTGAGGACACAGGATGTAACCCTGAAGACCTGCCAGAGGCGATGAATAATAGGGAGAAGTGGCGAGAGAGGGTCAGGGATATCCGTGCTGGCGGCACGACATGATGAGGATGATCTTTTTGTAAAATCTGTACCAATAAATATGAATTTACAATGAATCAAATAATCACTCTTTAGCGAGGAAGAGTGTTACGTTACCTCCAAGCTATACTCGAAGGAAAATAAAGGAGAAGAACGAAGATGCCGTAAGGTTTTCAAGAAGGTTAAATGGCAGCCAGAATAAAGGGTACCTTTATGCAGCAAGTCTCGTAGGAAGGGAGGAAAGAAATAGTTATTGGGTTGAGAAGGAATTATAGTGGCTAAATGCCAGAGCAGAATGTGCGTCGCTACAGTCAAACCAATGCTGATTGTCTGAGCGGAGTATGTGTCGCTATAGACATAGCAAAAGTCATGTTTGCTGTTTGAGGACAGGAATGGTGTAGTCACCCATAAATGTGTGGTCCTGGTTGCTGTAGGAGAGAGGCATGAAGGGAAAATAGAGGATGCTGCAGTTTCACGCTGTCAATAGGCGAATCGCCATTTATCGGGAGGGGTGCTTCAGTTCTACTCTGTCCATAGATGACCCACCACTGATTGGGAGAAAATAGGGAGGTACTACAGATCCATACTGCCTATAGGTGAACCAATGTAAGTGTGTTAAATTGTGGGATAAACAAGTGGAAGAAGTGTGTATATCCCCTTGTTCTGTGTTATTGCAATTTCACCTACCTTTCATTCATCCATAGATCTGTGGCAGAAAGAACTTCATATTTTTGTTTAGCGCATAAATTAATTTGACCGTTATGGTCGTTGCATATTTTCACCCAATGAGGATGACTTATCCTATTAAGTCAGGACCTTTTTTCCTGGCAGCACCAAAATGGGGAAAGCCCGCCAAACTATCTCTTCCTCAGAACCTTTCGAAAAGGACAGACGTACTTACTGTCCGCTCCCTTCATAGCAGCAGCATCACAACACCATGGGGAAAGCCATCTAATTTATGGACCTCTTGAGTCTACTCTCTTAGACCAAGGGTTCCCAGTTAAATATGAATTAGATGCTTGAAATCAGCCACACACAGGAACACCTTTATGTTGCCTCCAACTTTTGCTATGTCGACAGCAACGCGTAATTCTGCTCAGACATCCAGCTACTTCATCCCTGGGCAACATTTTCTCGAGACTTTCATGCTTCTCTCCTACAACAACCAGGACCGCACATTAATGGGTGACTACATCATTCCTGTCCTTAACCAGCAAACACGACCTTTGCTACACCTATGGCGACCATATCTCACTCAGACATTCAACAATGCCTTAACGTAGCGACGAACATTTTGCTCAGGCATTTAGCTGCTAAAATTCCTTCTCAACTCCATAACTATTTCCTTCCTTCCTTCCTACGAGACTTGCAGCATAGAGGTACCCCTTGTTCACGCTGTCATTAAAACTATGATAAAAACTTTTCGACATCTCGTTCCAATTCCTTTATTAACTACAACATTTAGCGAGGAAGTAACAACGTAACAACACGTAACAATATTTCTTTGCTAAAGATCTATACTCGTGTGCATAAAAAAAATCCATAACGTTTTGAAGAAAAAAAAGGTTTATTTTACTTAAAAGTATTCTTCAACTTTTTTTCTAGGTGGGCTTGTTCCTAGGCAACACCTTTGAGCCAATTGTGATGGAGAAACTGTGGGACATGGGAGTGTACAGAGAGTAAGTTTTCTTTAATCTTCTCAATCTATTATTCATTACGTATTCAGTTTATTACAGTTTTTGTACAAATATTCCATTTCAAGGGAATCCAAGTTTTTTTGTGACTTATTTCAGGGCGGCTACATTTATTTTATTGGGTTTTTGGAAGGGAGAAAAGATCTTGAGAAAAAAATGATATTTTTGTTTAGCTTATGTGATGAGATATAGTTATATAAAAATTGCTTTCATCACCTGTCCAAAAGTGAACTATATTCCATTGTGAATATATATATATATATATATATATATATATATATATATATATATATATATATATATACGAGAATCATTAAATAAGTTTCCAGACTTTTTTTCGTATGGGCACTTTTATTGATAGTACACACATGAAACACTAGTCCCCTTCGAAGTAATCTCCTCCGGCTGCAATACACTTGTACCTTTCCAACAACTTCTGGAAGGCCCCATGGAAGTCTTCTTGTGTGAGCGTGTCAATGACCTTCGTAACAGCCTCTTTCATCTCATAACGACAGCATCTGAGCTTAGGGAATAAGCAAAAGTCACAGGGAGCAAGGTCTGGACTATAGAGAGGGTGAGGAATTGTCTTGATGTCCATCTTGGTTAAATAGTCTGTGACAAGGATGGAGTTGTGGACTGGTGCATTGTCCTGGTGGAAATGCCACTGATCCGATTTGAAGAGTACTGGCCTCTTGCGACGGAATCTCTTGCTGAAGTCCCTTAAAACCTCAACATAGTAACCCTAACCCTAACCGTTTGGCCAATCAACTCTGGTGTACTGACTTCCTTACTCCTCCCACACCTCTCATCATCCCTCACAGACTCCCTGCCTTCTTTGAATCTCTTATGCCACTCAAAAACCGATGCTCATCCAGGTTTCATTTTAGAAATTCACCAGCTGTGACAATCAGGCTTTAGTAGGGTGTATTCCAATTCCTGCTGTAGCCGTTCATTTGAACCTGAAATTATAAAGATTGGTCAGTCATCTCATAAGATGTATAGTAATAACATACTGAATTTTCAAGAGTCTACGACCATTTTAAATGCCTGTACAAAAAAAAGTCTGGAAACTTATTGAATGCACTATATATATATATATATATATATATATATATATATATATATATATATATGCTGACTTTAATTGGGACACACAGCTTTGGTTTGGTTTCTTTGTTTTAATGTCATATCAGCTTTTGGGGGTTATTTAATGCCAAAACTACCATTGTAGAAGAATAATAGTGGTACTATTTAAAATATAGCTGGAGGGACGAAAGGTTTCTTTGGGTTTTTTTCTTTGTGGATTATTTAATGCCCAAGCCATCCCTCTAGAAGAACAGTAGTGGTACTATTTAACCCATAGCTGGGAGGATAATGGGGTTCATACCTTTTCCAAGGGTATTTGTCCGAAAGTGAATGCAATAGCGCGACTGGAGTTCGAACTCGCTTATTACGATTCCGGAGTCCATCACTTTAACCATTACACCACGGGGACATCCTGCGGGATGAAAGGGTTCGTACATTTCCGAAAATGAACGTTATGGAACCACTGAAGTTTGAAGTCGCTTTCAATGATGTTGCAGTCCAGCATGTCGGCCGCTATACTATTGGGGGGTGTCCTCGTGGTGTAATGGTTAAAGCGATGGACTGCGCAATCGTAGTAAGCGAGTTCGTACTCCAGTCGCGCTATTACATTGACTTTCGGGCGAATACCCTAGGGAAAGGTATGAACCCCCTTATCCTCCCAGCTATAGGTTAAATAGTACCACAACTGTTCTTCTAGGAGAATACTTTGGCATTAAATGACCTACAATGGTTGATATGCCATTAAACAAAGAAACCAAACTACACCATTGAGACTCTTTCCAGGACAAATAGTATTTGTTTTTTATCAGTAAGTTTTGGGACTATTGTCTTCGTCTTTATTGGTTTTTTTCACAATGTTTCAGCCGCTGTATCATCCGGCCTTCCTCGGGCGTCCTCTGTTTATCTGGGCATAGAAATGATTCAACCAGGGAAATCCTTTTTAAAGTTTGACTGTTGATAAAACAAGGCGTTCAAGAAATATGACGTCATTGATTTTCACGCTTATCCGAGAAGCATTACAGGAAGTTTTATGAGATGATTTTTATCAGTAAGAGTTTTCGGACTATTGTCTTCATCTTTATTGTTATTTTTTTTAAATCTAACCTTTTTAATTATCGGTTCCCCTATTGTATTCATCTCTATACTTGGTCTTCTCAGCAGGTTATTGCAGCCCAACATATGTGCCGATTCCTTTAGGCGTCTAATCCTCCAATGTTCAGCTCTATCGATTATTTATGAAAAAAAACAATAAAGATGAAGACAATAGTCCGAAAACTCTTACTGATAAAAATCATCAAGCTTCGTCTCAGAAATTTAAACAACCTTTTATAATATCTTCACAAACCCCAGATATGCCATAATATCATACAGTATCAACTTGTATTTGTTTTATTCATTTAACTATCCAATTCTTTTACATTCGAAGAGTATATTAGATATTGTGATTGATCAAAGTCGTTATTGATTTGTTATACAGTTGTTTTGTTTTGTGTTGTGTTGTTTTTGTTTTTGATTTAGTTCTGGTTTCTTTGTTTAATGGCATATCAACCTTTGTATGTTATTTAATGCGAAAACCACCATTGTAGGAGAAGAGTTGCGATACTATTTAACCCATAGCAAGGGGATGAGGGAGTTTATACTTTTCCTAAAGGTATCAGTGTGAAAGTGAATGTAATAGTGCGACTGGAGTTGAACTCGCTTACTTTGTGGCTGAAGTTCAGCATTTTAGCCATTATGTCACAGGAATTGAATACCGGTAGAAGAAAAGACGACAACAATTATTTATAAAAATATAATCTGCTTCTTCTTCATTCTCCTTCCGGGAGACTGGTACCAGTCGACTCATGGTGGTGTAACGGTTTGCAAGCTAAACTAGCAAACCTACACGAGTGAGTTCGAGTCTCATCGGGCGCCCTATTCATTCGGCCTTGTGCCACATCAAAGCAAAAATCTTTGTAAACAATCATTTCAGCGTCTGTATGTTTTTCAACAACGGGGCTTTCGCAAGGCTCTCTTTTGTTCTTTCTTCTGGGATCATTCCCATTTTCGACTTAAGCGAGAGTCGTATATTTCAATCCTTTCTCTACCTCTCAGCCCTGAGCTGTCTGGCACAAGGCCAGCGCCTAGAGCATCGTAACGTCTAGTCACTCTTCTGCTGGCTCTCTTCTTCTCTCTCTGGGGTCGAAAATCTTTAGTCGTGATCTAATTTTCCGGACGCCACGCACAATGTGGTCACTCTTCTTTCCGGCATGCCACCCACACGATTCACGTAGCATTTCCGCCGTGTTTATTTACCTAAAGATACAGGTGCATATCTTGTTTTAATATCCATATAAATTTACGCGGCCTGTTTAAAAAATATCTAACGCAGGGACTCACCTTTTTCTGTTTAAAAAAGAAAAAAAAAGAAGAAATTAACTGGCCAACTTCAATCTCTTCCTATACTTACCCGGCCTTAGCTGGGCCGTTTGGCATTCGTGCCAGATGGGGTATCGAAACCAATGGCAGATTTGAGGCTGGGCCACGTTCGGGTAGGCAAGCTGCAACACTGACACCTTTTTCTCCTATGTATAGCACTAGACCTTGCTGTCTAGTTTAAGCTATAACCTGGCATCTGTGCCTGGACCCAGATTTGGATCCAAGAAACAGCTTGGCTCATTAGACCCACATTGCACTAAGTAGGTCGATGAACAGCACAGACCAGCAGGGTTCGAGCCTCAGTTCGTGCCCAACCTTCCCCTCCCCTAATTTCCCACTATAATTGACTTTCGGGTCATTGACCTTGTGTCAAGTCCTGTCTAGTGGGAAGCAGCGACAAATATCTTCAATCTCTTCCTATTTTTTTTCTTTTCTTCACTCTAACTTATATTAAAGGGATTCTTCTGAAAAAATAACAATATACGAGTATTTAATAAACGTGAAAAGACATTTATTTATTATGGAAACTTTGGTGTAGGCTGAAATCTGCTTCAGATCAAGCAGTAAAGCCTCATACAATACAAATAAAACCGTTACAAACAAGGTTACCTTCCAATTCATTAAGGTAGGTAGCATAAAAGTTATTGTCTTAGGAAATGAACTCGAGTTCAAACCCTGGATGAGGCTGTTGGTGTTTAACTTTGAACAAATGCCCTTGGGAAAAATATGAATCCATATCGTCACCTGTCTCCAACCAAATATGGATAAATAGTTGGGTAGACTGGACTCTTTAACCTTGCTATGGTCTAGGTTATGGAAAACTCTGAATTCAAACCAGCACAAAAAATTGATCTTGTGTCATATCCTGCCTATTGCTGGATGCAATACCTTCATACTGTTCTTTGGTGCTTCTGCTCGAATAATGACAGCTTTATGGCTAGGCTTTAAACACACCGACTGTATCTCCTGCAGCGATGAAAGACCTCTAACACATAAAAAAAGGCATGTCCTGGGTATGACACTAAACTGCATCAGATGGTGAGGCTCCAGTTCTTGAGCACTGTAGATTGTGGAGTACTACTCCATTGTCATTACTCACAGTACCTGTTAGGGTCTCACTTATTAGTCAAATTAATCTGTTAGGGTCTCACTTATTGGTCAAATAAATCTATTGGGGTCTCACTTATTGGTCAAATAAATCTATTGGGGTCTCACTTATTGGTCAAATAAATCTATGAGGGTCTGACCTATTGATCAAATTAATCTGTTAAGGTCTTACTTATTGGTCAAATAAATCTATTAGGGCCTCACTTATTGGTCAAATAAATCTGTTAGGGTCTCACTTATTGGTCAAATAAATCAATTAGGGTCTCACTTATTGGTCAAATAAATCTGTTAGGGTCTCACTTATTGGTCAAATAAATCTGTTAGGGTCTCACTTATTGGTCAAATAAATCTGTTAGGGTCTCACTTATTGGTCAAATAAATCTATTAGGGTCTCACTTATTGGTCAAATAAATCTGTTAAGGTATTACTTATTGGTCAAATAAATCTATTAGGGCCTCACTAATTGGTCAAATAAATCTATTAGGGTCTGACTTATTAATCAAATAAATCTATTATGGCCTCACTTATTGGTCAAATAAATCTGTTAGGGTCTCACTTATTGGTCAAATTAATCTTTTAGGGTCTCACGTATTGGTCAAATTAATCTATTAGGGTCTCACTTATTGGTCAAATAAATCTGTTTAAGAATTATTCATATTTAACTGGACCCTGTGAAAAAAAAAAGAAATTACCAGACAAAAAATGTAAATATGACCATACAATGAATATAATTTTCTAACCAATAGATATAAAATAACCCTACACGAGTTGACATTAAAATTAACCAACAAAAATCTTGGTCTGAGCATTGCATCTTGTTTTCCACGTTTTCTTGCCCAATGTCAAACCCTTCCAACATCCAAGCATTTTATGTTGTCCTAGACTTTGGCTTTATAGTACAGGAAAGAATGTCCAATGCAATAATAAGAATAATAATAATAATGATAAAGAGAAATCGCAAAATTGTCGACTTTGCTCTCCCGGCTGACTACAGATTAAAACTTAAAGAATGTGAAAAGAAAGATAAGTACCTCGACCTTTCTAGAGAATTGAAAAACAATGGAAAATGAATCTGACAATTATACCAATCGTGATTGGTGCTTTTGGTACAGTAACTAAAGGATTACTAAAGGAACCAGAGGTCTTGGAAGTTGGCGGACAAGTGGAGACCATCCAAACGACAGCATTATTGAGAACGGCCAGAATACTGAGAAGAGTCCTGGAGACTTGAGGAGACTTGCTGTTACTCAAGCTCCAGGGAAAAAATATGATAATAGTAAATAGAAATTTTTGGGTTAGATAAAAATACTTGAAACCATTTAATTGTGTACAAAAGAATGAGCTCAGGCTCATTCAAAAATATATCTACAAAATGTCTTTACAAATTATATATATTTAATAGATATGTAAAAACAGAATTTGGCATTAAATAACCAACAATGGTTGATATGCCATAAAACTCAACCAAACCAAATCAAACAATTTTATACCAAGGATATTACAACTGGAAAAAAAAACAACTTAATTACTGAATTTTCCCTGCTAAGATATTTTGTACCATTGTCTTAGGTAAGATTTTAAAAAATGAATGATATTAAAAGAAATAATATGATACAGCTACATAAAGGTGTTAATTCAGAATTGCTTTAATTGTTGTATACGATATTTGTCGCTGTCTCCTACCAGACAGGACTTGACACAAGGTCAAAAGCCCGAAGGCCGATTAAAGTGGGGATAAAGGGGAGGGGAAGGTCGGGAAAGAGCCAAGACTCGAACCCTGCTAATCATTGACCCACTAAGTGCAATGTGGGTCTAATGAGTCAAGCAGTATCACGGACCTAAATCTAGATCCGGACACGTATGCTTGAACTAGACCGTGAGGTTTAATGCTATACAAGGGGTGCATAGGGGACAAAAAAGCAGCTCACCCACCCGAAGGTGGCCCAACCGAAATTGGGGGCCTTTCGGCCTCGAATCTGCCTTTGGTTTCGATACCCCATCCAACACGAATGCCAGACGGCCCAGCCAAAAGGCCCGGGGAGTATGCTTTAACTGTTGTATACGCACGATAATCATCTCAGTCACAACTGTGATACAATACATTAACAAATGCATGCAGATACAAAACACAGGCGTATGTAAATACACATACAGGCGGAATATATGGAATAAAAGAAACGTCCCGTGGAACATTTCAAAATAAACACGTCATAGCATCACCTGTTCGCGAATGCGCAACAATATTCTAATTACGCGAGCAAATTTGAAAATTTTTACATTTCGCCGTTAGATGTTGATTTGTCAGGATGGTTTAATGGGGCCTCATATCAGTGAGGGAGGGGGGGCGATGTGCAAATAAAACCGTCGAAAGGAAGGCCTTTAAACGGTCCACATTCTCTCCTGATGACCCCAAAACAAGCATGGAGTTAAAACGGCTCAGTGGAAATGAGAATGGCTAAAGGAGCGTTTTCCACCCGCTCACTTTTTGGTGAGTTTTTGTTACTTGGTAAGAGACTTCCCTCCCACATGCAGGCGGGTACAAATACTCAGGCGACTCCGTTGTTCAGGTACAAACCATTTATTAACTTCTGACTTTGGTTCTTCGACACGAGGAGAGAGACACAATTCTTAAAAGTCCCAACTGCCTGTTCGGACCCCAACTTCTCAACATCATGGTCGGAACTCAACTTCTCAACCGTCTGCATCAATGGCAGACAACCCAACTGTCTGTCTACATGGGCCAATGTCAACTTTCAAACTCTCAACTCCATGGCAGAGAACTCAGTTCTCTATGCCATAATGGCAGAGACCAAATTGTCTCCTACCTGGCCCCCAGTCAACTCCCAACTAACTCTTTTTCAAAATCTTCAAATTCTCGGGACCATCGCTTCCGAGCATGACGTCATTCACACTCCAAACCACATTTCCTATCTGGGGTTTATTATGACAATTGTGATTGTCATATCCTTTGCGTGCAAGT
This sequence comes from Sepioteuthis lessoniana, assembly GCA_963585895.1. NCBI lineage: Eukaryota > Metazoa > Mollusca > Cephalopoda > Myopsida > Loliginidae > Sepioteuthis > Sepioteuthis lessoniana. The sequence goes on from OY757926.1 coordinate 8,422,950, forward strand.
GTAAACCGTACCTAATACTATGCACCTGAACTAAGAGCCGAATAGTTCAAAGCCCAACCAAACTGAATGATAATATATAATTAACGAAAAATGATTAATATAAAAAAATCATTCTGTAATTATATAACATAACCAATGGAAAACTCACTGAAATTAGTGTGCTGAATGCTAAGGTGACTATTTTGAAAAAAATAATGTTTTATTTGTTGTTAATTTCTATCATGGTAAATACAGTTTCAGTCTTTTTAGACATGTCTGTATCTCATACATTAAATGTAACTACTATTATGGGATATGAGTAGTTTTTATTTTTTTACTTTTGTTTTTCCTAATTCCATTTTATTTAAAATAATTATTACAACTGCTTTTTGTTTTTCTTTTCATTCCAGTTATTCCATCACAGACTATCAAGCCGAATGCAAACCAAAGGATAATGGTGGTCCTAATTCTGCAGAAAGTTTGATAAATGTAAATAAAGCAACTCACCAAATACACACACACACACACACATACACACACACACACACACACACACACACATTAACAAAATACCTGGGTGTCCTAACCAACAAGAAATACAAAAAACTGCTCTTTTGTGTAAATGCTCGTTTCCTTAACAGAATATTATCAACGTGACAGAAAAATATCACCCAAAAGAGACAACAACAAAAAAATAGAATCCATCTAATCACTAATAGGTCTGGAGAAAAGACCCAGTGAACGATAATAAGAACTGGAAAGCAAAGCTAAAAATTCAATAATAATAATAATAGTAAGAGTACAAGGTGACACACTTGAGTGAGGAAGGGGATTCACTAGGAATCGTGCAAGAAATTGAAATTTGACCATACGAACAAATGGTGTATGCACAACCCAAAATCCATCTTGGAGAATAAGATGCTCAAAATTCTCTAGGATTTTGAGATACAAAGAGATCACCTAATCCCAGCCAGAAGACCAGACCTGGTAATAATTAACAAAAAAAAAGAGAATAGTGGACATTCCCGTCCCAGCAGACCACAGAGTAAAAAAAAAATTTTTTTAAAACGAAAATAGAGACAAGTACGTAGACCTTGCCAGAGAACTAAAAAAACTATGGAACATTAAGGTGACAGTGATGCCAATTGTAATTGGTGCACATGGAACGATCCTCAAAGACTTCATGAAAAACAAACCAAGACCATCCAAACTATAGCATTGCTAAGATAGACCAGAATACTGAGAAGAGTCCTGGAAACTTAGGGAGACTTGCTATCACTTACAAAATCTCACAAATACTCACAAATAATAATAATAATAATAATAATAATAATAATAATAATAATAATAATTTGGGAGATAATGAAGAAAAAATGTTTACAAACAAATTAAAAACTAATTTCTGTCTTGTTTGATTTTTTCTTTTTTCAAGTTGTTTCTTCTTTCTTACATTGCAGCCTATCAAAAAACTTCTTTTTGCTGTCATATGGATATTTAACGAGTTGATAATGTAAGTGACATTTTCGTTTTTTCTTTAAAAATAAAAGAATGTAGTTTTTTTTTTCTGACTAATTTATAAAAATATATATAAATGTATACTCACAATTAGTTTTGGTTTTGTGTCTTTGTTTAATGGCGTACAAACCTTCGTGGATTATTTAATACCAAAGCTATCTTTGTAGAAGAACAGTAGTGGTACTATTTAAGAAGTTTTCAGCATGAAGGAAATACACGCAGAACTACCATTCCCGTGTGATTACGTAAGAAACGGTTACTGTAAACGCGTAATAACATTAACGGCCGAAAGTAAACGTGTTTTTTGCTTGTTTGTTTTTTTTTTTTGTTTTTTTTTGTAAATCACAAACTTCACACTAAAAAGGAAGATTAACGTCCAATGTAGTCTCTGCTCTGACATATATATATATATATATATATATATATATAATTCTCTTAAAACCTTGTCCGGTGGCAAAAGCTGCTTGGTAGCGCCAGGAGTGGCTGCATCGCCTTGAGCTCCCGAAACTGTGTTATCACCCCTGGTTGGCAGCGGATGAGGACAGGATATCGCACATGCTTTCACACGTTGTATGATGAAATATATATATATATATATATATATATATATATATATATATATATATATGTGTGTATGTATAGGGGTTTCTAAGGATTGTTATTATTACTAACTACATGAAACCCTATAACAAAAGATTATTATTATATAGGAATCATCATCATCATGTCATGCTGCTAGCATGGATTTCCCTGACCCTCTCTCACTCCCCATTTCTTTCATCTATCACTCCTGGCAGGTCCTCTAGGCTACATCCTGTATCGGCACAGAGCTGTTGTAGATAGGTTCTAGCTGGTTGTCCAACGTTTGCTCATTCATGTGAAGGGGTTCACATGAGTACATCACTTATGAGTTCATCTTTACTTCCCCAGCAGTGACATGCATGTCTGGTTCATCTAACTTGGATAGTTTTTATGATGGGTGGTAGGTGGCCATACAGTGTGGTTTTGTTAGGTGTTGGTTCCTGAACTTGTTCAATACAGTTCGCAGCATTCTTGTGTAAGTACCCAGACCTGACCGATAAAATAAAACACATTTTTTTCCAAGCAGCGGTCATATTAATACTGCTATATGGAAATTAGAATAGTTGCATTAAACCATATTCTTTTGTGTAAATTATTAATATTAGAAAGGAATACCTGAAACCATTCAACTGCATGCAAATAATTTATATTACGTAAAACTAAATATCATGTAACTGTATGCAAATAAATGATTGGTTTGGTTTCTTTGTTTAATGATATATCAACCTTTGTGGATTATTTTATGCCAAAGGGGTTACTCTTGACTACACTGAGCTCCAGAACTGCAGTCAGTATATTCTAGATCCCACTGAAAGTACAGGCAACTAACATTGTTCATTAAATAAAAATAATCATTTCCCTATCTATGTTGCCCAGTTGGCTGGGGCTGTAGATCACTCTGACTGCTTCTCTGCAGAGTACTCCTTCTTTGCCATCACTCCCAGGTCCACTGTGGCCCAGAGTGGTAGCGCCTGATAGGGTCCTATCTATGGGTCAAATAGAACTAAACTGTGTACTTATGCTAAACTGAATTGTTTGAATAGAACTGTTTTTGACATTAAAACTGTTTACTTATGCTTATTTAAAATAGAACTGTTTTGACATTTAACTGTTTGTAAACAAAAAAACTATGCTTATACTAAACTGAATTGTTTGAAATTTAATTTGGCATTAAAAAGGGTTGATACACCGTAAAACAAAACAACTAACCAACCAACCCAAACTTATGTTCTTCAATTTTTGCATCTGTATTTTTCTATAAATAAATTTTACTTACAAAAACTCATTCCTTCTTCCACACTGACATCAAAATAGGTGTGTGGTATAATGGTTAGTAAGCAAAGCTTGCAAACCCTTGTTAGTAAGTTAGACTCTCACGGAGTGTTTCATACTTCTGAGGCACACTTAGGGCACTGATTATCAACAAGGGGATCCAGGTGCTGCAAGACCAATAGAAGAAGTATGTGAACCACAAGAGGAACTATGCAGAAAAATAAACTTCATTGGGTCACATTCCATGATAATATTTTGGTCTGCCTATGAACTTTTTAGCCAACACTCCCAAGCAGTATGTTCTGTAGAATGATAGTTACAATTAAAAAATTGTAGTTGCAATTAAAAAAATGATAGTTGTAATTAAAAAAATGATAGTTGCAATTTAAAAAAATGATAGTTGCAATTAAAAAAAATGATAGTTGTAATTAAAAAAAAATGATAGTTGCAATTTAAAAAAATGATAGTTGCAATTAAAAAAATGATAGTTGTAATTAAAAAAATGATAGTTGCAATTAAAAAAGATGATAGTTACAATTTAAAAAAATGATAGTTGCAATTGAAAAAATTATAGTTGTAATTAAAAAGATGATAGTTGTTATTAAAAAAATGATAGTTGTAATTAAAAAAATTATAGTTGTTATTAAAAAAATGATAGTTGTAATTAAAAAAAATAATAGTTGCAATTAAAAAAATGATAGTTGCAATTTAAAAAATGATAGTTGCAATTAAAAAGAATGATAGTAACAATTTAAAAAAATGATAGTTGCAATTAAAAAAATGATAGTTGCAATTAAAAAAGTGATAGTTGCAATTAAAAAAATTATAGTTGTAATTTTAAAAAAATGATAGTTGCAATTAAAAAAATGATAGTTGTAATTAAAAAGAATGATAGTAACAATTAAAAAAAATGATAGTTACAATTAAAAATGATAGTTGCAATAAAAAAAATGATAGTTACAATTTAAAAAAATGATAATTGCAATTTAGATTATAGTTGCAATTAAAAAAATGATAGTTGTAATTTTTAAAAAATGATAGTCGCAATTAAAAAAAATGATAGTTACAATAAAAAAAAATGATAGTTTCAATTAAAAAAGCCACTGAAATTAAGATGAAAAAAATACTAGTCTAAAAATTATAATAACAGTTAATATTTCTTCAAAGAAATTTATTGATACAAAATTTTTGTTTAATCTTTTAGGTTTCTAACAGAATTTTTCTGTTTAATCTTTTAGGTTTCTAACAGAATGGAGTTTTGCAAACTGGATGAGTAAAAGTAATAGAGTTTATGGTAAGTAAATTAATTGTTTTTTGTTTTGGTTTCCTTATTTCTTGAAAGAACACCGAAAAAACTTACAATAAGCTTTGAAAAATGACCACAATGCTCATAAATACAAAAAGGGATTTTTCTAAAATTATGATAAATATATATTTGCTGGTCATTGTAGCTTGAAGATTAAGAACATTATTTTATTAACAATATATAGTAAAGAATTCATATCCCTTACAGATCAATGATGTATTATTTTATAGATTATCCAAACGTTTAGATTTACAACTAAATTTGTGTTTCACCAAGAAATATACTTTTTCTCTTAAGTTTCCGGCTTATATGCATCACATTAGGTTTTTTAATAATTTTGATAATTTTTACAATTTTGATAATTTTAATAATTTTAATAATTTTGATATCTTTAATAATTTTGATAATTTTAATAATTTTGATAATTCTAATAATTTTAATATTTTTAATAATTTTGATAATTTTAATAGTTTTGATATTTTTAATAATTTTGATAATTTTAATAATTCTGATATTTTTAATAATTTTGATAATCTTAACAATTTTGATAATTTTGATAATTTTAATAATTTTGATATTTTTAATAATTTTATTAATTTTGATATTTTTAATAATTTTGATATCTTTAATAATTTTGATATTTTTGATAATTCTGATATTTTTAATGATTTTGATAATTTTAATAACTTATGTATTAAAGCATTAATGTTTATGCGTATATTCAACAACCAGATTGAATACAGTTTTATTTAATATTTGCTTTTGTATTTATCATCATCATCATCATCATCATCATCATCATCATCATCATGTTGCACTGCTAGCATGGATTTCCTTAACTCTCTCTCTCCAACCATTCATCTTTATAATCCATCACTTCCAGCAGGTTTTTAAGACTAAATCCCATGTCCATACAGAGCTATTGGCTTCTAATATTTGTTGTCTTTTTTTATCTAAAAAAAATTATGAATATGATAAATATAAACAAGAGCTGTGAGGGAGAGAGGGGAAAGAGATATGTTTTCAAGTGGCACCCCAAAAAGAAAAACTTTTCCCCAGAAAAAAACTTATTCTTTTACCAACATCTTCATAGAACTCGTTGTCTTTTAAAGAATCTTCTCCATTGATTATACTGTTCCAAGCATTTTTTCCATATTTGGAAGTCATTTCAAAAGATAATATATAAACATCATTGGGCTCTCTATCTCTCTCTATCTCTCTCTAAGATAATTTTAGCCCAAACAAAAGAAAGCAGATGATAGGAAGTTATGGTGCACCAATCTTTGAAAAGGAGAGCCCCTGCTTGAAAATAAAGTTAGCATTCAAACTCAAAACATTCATTTGGTATTCGTGTTAAAAGTCATTTTTTGAATACAAATTTCATTGTAGTTATAATATGAGGTGTGCCAAAAAGAAACTCAACTTTTTCCCAGAAATACACTTATTGTTTTACCTACAAATTAATAAAGACAATCTCCTTCAATATTTTTCCCTCCACTGTTGGTCAAAATTGAGACAGCACTTTCAATTTTGATCAAAAAATTGTTCTCACTTGAATTTGTAAAAATGGTCTCTATAAACCACCCCAAATTGTAATCAACAGATAATTAAAATGGATTTAGTTTTTTGTATCTAATAAATTAATAATATCCTGAATAATTGTCTCCCTGTCAAACTTTGTCGTGACAATTCTTCATTGGATTCAAAACACCAGAATTTAAATTACAAAATCTTCAGTGACCCAATTACTAGGGTGAGTCAAAAGGAAATTATATTGCGCCAATCTTTGAAAAAGTGGGGGGCTGCATGCAAAGAAACTCGACTTTTCCCTAGAAATACAAATACTAATATTGGTCCTTGGGGAGTGGGGACTTGACAAACTATTTTCCCTACTTCAAAGCAACCCAATAAAATCATCATCACTATTTTTATCTTGTTATGTTGTACAGTTGTAAATCTACTTTCAAATATTTCTATTTTTCCTTCCAGGGGAAGAAGACTATGCAAACGCTCCTCCCTTTTATGATTACCCAATGGGAGAGTCAGCCATCATCGAGGACATAGAGAAAAAACCCTGTGAGACAAGTGTCTCCCTGTTTTTAGCTGAATTTAATGCCGTGCCTTCAGATGGAATAAATGGATCCTACAGCTATTTTGATTCATGCAAAGTACAGCTAGACCCGGATTCAAAGTCACAAATGTGAGAATTTGATAGGAATTCTTTTCTTTGGATTCTAAAAAGAAACTCAATTCTTTAACTATATCAATTAAACAAAAAATAATCAAAATAATTTTATATAATTGACGTATACATGCAGAACCTGTTACAAGAGTAGAATGGATATTGTTGCAAATTATGCTTAACAATTTTAAAATGAAATGCAACTTAAAATCCTTATAGAAGAGGAGCTCCTCTTGATAATGAAATAAAAACATCAATGCTGAAATGAATTATAAATAAAATAAGCAAGCAAAAAAACAGACAGTTGGATATTTATCTGACCTCAGGTCAATTTTATTGAGGGAGATTAGGCATGAATCAAAACTCATGCATGGCCATCATGAAAAATGCTTGATCCCAATGGTATTCCCTTTTTGAGGTGCCTCAGGTGCCAAGCAGAAATTGCCTGGGTGGATTGCTCTCTCAGACCAGGCAGTCAGCATAATAGCACCTGTTTAAAACAGGTCATTGAGTTGAAATAGACATTATCTTTGTAGATATTATTTCTTTGGTAATAAGCAATAGTTTGCAAAGTCTTTTTTGTGTGTGTATTAATCTTTCCATGTGTACAGGGTGGAATGATAAAATTGTCGTCCTAAAGAAAACAACACAACAGCTTTATTTTAAAACTTTTATTGAAAAAATCAATTCAGGTAACTTGATTATGTAGTAGAGCTGACATCTATTCAATGTAGCCGCTTTCAGCCTCAAGCACCGCCTCAATACGGATCCAGAACTGGGAGCATGCCTTTTCCACAAGCGCCGGCAGGAGCTCGGTGAATACTTGGCAGATGGCACCGATCAGGCTGGCTTTGGTGTTGTGGGAGGTCATGTTTGTAATGTTCTCGACGTATGACCGTTCATCGCCTCTGGCAGGTCTTCAGGGCTACATCCCGTATCCTCACATAGCTGCTGTATGTTCAAGCTGGTCGTCCTGATTTTGCACGGCCATATGTGGGGGTCCATAGGAGTACATCTCCTATGAGCTCGTCCCTGCTTCTCCAGCAGTGTCCTGCATGCCTGGTTTGTCTAACTTGGATAGTTTTCGTGATGGGAGGCAGGTGGCTGTATAGTTGGTGCCTTGTAGGGTGTTGCCGCCAGGACTTGTTCAATATTGCTCGCAACAATTCTGTCGATAATCACTGTTTTTTGGCAGTAAAATAGGAAAACGTACTTTCTAGTGTTGTATAGCCACATACATAATACATATGCATGCGGAACATAATCAAACATAATGACGAACTTCAATGAACAAACGAACACACTTCTTTATAAATATATAACTCTCACACTTTATTCTCTGTGTGTGAGAGGTGAGTTGGAGACGGGGACATACTGCTACATATTGACCCCAAGTTCTTCTGACCATAGCAGCACTTCTTTCGCATTATGGCTGGGCTGCACAACCGTGGGTCACTGAGGGCCCAAGCCCTCTGTCTGGAGCTGGTTCTCACTCCGCTGGCATCCTATCTCCAACTGACTCAAGCCGTCTGTGTCCTGGTTATATTTTTGTTTGACACCCACCTGCTTCCACTTATTTACACAGGTGCATCTCTTGATTGACGGCTCGGTCGAGTGTCATTATGTAATACTAGAAACCACGACACACATTGGTCATTTTCTATCTTCACATTTGGTGATATTAATTTTAATTTCTTACAACATTTAAACCTCTAAGTTTATTTAGACATTATAAATTTGATACATAGCGAACCAATATGTTTATTCAAACCTTTATACACAAGATATACACACCATATATTTACCAATACGATATAGACAAACTACAAGTTAATGTACACTTTTAGAAATATATTAATCATAAACTTCTAGCGTTCAATGCTGCATTGTTTTCTTCATGTTCTTTCTTGATTTGAAGATATATCAACTTTCATGGGTTATTTAATGCCAAAGTCATCCATGTAGAAAAACAGCAGTGACACTATCTAGCCTCTAGTTGGGAGGACAAGGGGATTCATATATTCCTAAGGGCATTAGCCTAAGAGTGAGTGTAATAGTGCAACTAGAGTTTGAACTCACTTACATCGAGGCCACAGTCCAACACTTTAGCCATGAGGACTCCCTTTGTTTTCTTCTAGGATAAAACTTAACTAAAAAAATGTCCATAACTGTTAATTTTGTCCCCAAGCCTCATTAACGTCCTATGAGATTTTTTATCCAAATGGTTAGAATTTTCAACATTTTTATGATTGAATTCTTCTACTCATTAATATTCAAAGTTTTTTGTTTTTTTTCCATAAATGATTTCAAATGAATTCACATTTTCTCATAGAAATATTAATTTCATCTTTTTTTTCACTTTTCCAGGCCTGAATATTGTTTCACAAACAGAGGTGAGGGATTTATTTTATTGAAAAGCCACTTTCAAAAGTTAAACAAAGAAACGATTGAATACTACAAAGGAATAACAAATTTTTTGTTTTTTCTTGATTCATATAATTTTTAAAAGAATGCAAATATTATGCAATTGGTGTGCCCATGTCATCAAAAGTATTCAAAGTTTATATTTTCTTAAGAATTTGATATTACAAGGGTGAGTCAAAAGTTTTGCAATATTTTGGTAACTTATTTGTTACCATTTATGCTGCTAGTTCTTTGATTCCGCATCAATTGCAGTTCTTGTTCTTCGAGATGAAAAAACTCCACTGAAGCTTTCAGCTCTTATTGATTGTTGAAGGATTAAAGGAATAATCCAAAGGAACCTTGTCAGGACAATATGCTGGAAGTGGCATCAATTAGATTCCCTCAAATTCCTGGAGTTTATTCCAGAAGCTTGCTTATATGTAAATATTGCAAAACTTTTGACTCACCTAAATATTAATCTTTAAACATTCTTCCAGTTTTACTTTGATAAGATCACTAATTGAAAAGTAAAAATATTCTAGCAGAAATCCTTCTATTGTATAAAAGATGTTTCTTAATTTTTGGCAACTAAGTTCTTTTGTACATGCTAAATGAAATGCAGCAATAATTAATCTTTAAACCCCCAAATTTTCCTCCTCCTTTTTTATTAAAGTTTATGTAACAAATCATTCTCTACATGGCTCGATCATGGCTCATAGATTTTTAGTGAGAGGCAAAAATAAATTAAATAATAACAGACATTTTCTTTACTGTTACTATGTTCAAACACTGCTTTCACTATAATACCAGGGTGATTCAAAAGTTTTCCAATATTTTATAACATACTAGTTTGTGGCATATATATTACATGTCTAATGCTGTTCAAGCCATGGTAGGTACCCAGTTCAAGCTATGGTAGGTACTCAGTTCAAGCAATGTTAGGTATCCAGTTCAAGCTATATAAAGTACTCACTTCAAGCCACGGTAGGTACCAATTTCAAGTCATCATAGGTACCCAGTTGAAGCTGTGGTAGGTACCCAGTTGAAGCCGTGTTAGGTACCCAGTTTAAGCCATATTAGGTACTTACTTCAAGCCATATTAAGGTAATCAGTTCAAGCCATGTTAGATACTAATTTCAAGTTGTGGTAGGTACCCAGTTCTAGTCATATTTGGTACTCACTTCAAGCCATGGTCTGTACCAATTTCAAGCTGTGGTAGGTACCCAGTTCAAGCCATGGTAGATACCCTATATTAGGTACTCACTTCAAGCCATGGTAGGTACCAATTTAAAGTTGTTGTAGGTACCAAATTGAAGCTTTGGTCAGTACCCAGTTCAAGCCATAGTAGATACTCAGTTCAAGCAATGTTAGGTACCCAGTTCAAGATATATTAGGTACTTACTTCAAACTGTAGTTGGTGCCAATTTCAAGCCATGGTAGGTACTCAGTTGAAGCCATGTTAAGTACCCACTTCAAGGCATATTAGGTACCTAGTTCAAGCTATATTAAGTACTCACTTCAAGCCATGATTGGTACCAATTTCAAGCCATGGTAGGTACCCAGTTCAAGCCATAATAATATTATTGTAGTTGCCGTGCAGACATGTTGTACTTGGCTTCACTCTATGTGTGATTTGAAACCTGCATAGCTAAGCATACAACATTGTCTAGATTTAGAAATTTAATCTTTCCAAGTTTGAACTCAGCTACAACACAGTGGAAGTAACAAAAAAACATTTGTCATGAAAAAGGTGAAGGCACAGTTGATCACAATACAGTAACTATGATAGTTCAAGAAATTTCATTTGGGTTGCCAGAACGTCGACGATCAGGCAAAATCAGGTAGGCCTAAAACTGCTATTAGAAATATTGCAAGTGAAAGACAATATTGACAATATAAAAATCTTCAGCAAAACAGACAATTCCTGTCTCTATGATTCTGCACATTCCTCAAAATTAAGAACCGCAGTATCTAATTCCAAAATAGCTTCTCTGGCTGTTCCTTCCAATGACAAAAACACCATGAGGGCTCTTTTTGCTTTATCCAGTGAAGTTATAAGCTCCCATATCTTCATTTCTTTCTGCCATGTACTGTATTTATCTTTAAGCAATGCAGGTGGAGGAAAATAATTTGAAGCCATAGAGTCTTTTAGCTCTGCTACCATTGTTACTATTTACCAACCCCTCCGCTCGGGCAGGATATGACACAAGGTCAATTTTTAAGCGGAGTTTAACAGGTTTTGAATTCAGAGTTTTCCTTCTCCTAGACTAGTTGCCTCACCAAGGCTCAAGAACCTAGTCCGTCCTACTATTTACCCATAGCTGGAGGGAGAATAAGGGGGTTCATACCTTTCCCAAGGGTATTTGCCCGAAAGTGAACGTAATAGCGCGACTGGAGTACGAACTCGCGTACTACGATTCCGCAGTTCATCGCTTTAACCAGTTCATCGCTTTAACCATTACACCACGAGCTCTGCTACCATTGTTATAAACAACGAACTCAGACTATAACACTCTGCCTACGGAGACGCCTTCTTACACCCGTCCTTCTTAAACTCACTTAAACTAATATGACTGTTTTTTTACTTCCAGTCCTAGCAAAACACTACTTTTTCTAGACAGTATCAGGGGAGGTCACTTGCATGGCTTAACACTGTGGATTCAGAAGCCATTATCCAAGCTATAGAGGCAAATCTGGCGAGTAGCACTTGGAGAATATCAGACAAGATTGGCATCTCAAAGTCCAATGAGATTTATCACCTTCACCAACTCTGTAAAAGCATCCAGAGTTACCAAATTTGCCTCATGTTACCAAATTGTGCCTCATGTTACCAAATTTTGCCTTGTGTTACCAAATTGTACTTCATGTTACCAAAATATTGCAAAACTTTTAACTCGCCCAACTAAGTTTATGCACATGATTATATAAATATTAAAGGATTTTTAATCTTATAAGGTTGAAATCTGTCCAAATTTTCTTAAATTAAAATGAATTTATTGCCTTTATTTCTGAAGAGGTTGAAAATATCAGAAGAAAAATGAAGGTATGCATCAAACTAAAGTTATTTAGAGTTACCATCCGTTTTTACAGGGTTTTTTATTTTTTAATCAACTAAATTAATTTAATATCTTCAGATATTGTATCTATTTGGTGACTAAAAGTTGTAATGAGCAAAACTTTTGAGTTTCAGCCTTTTATATGTACAAGATACATAAACATAATTTGAAAGAAGAGAAATGATTTAAAACCTTTTCAAGATGGCTACCAAAATCTGTGCTTCTTTCTTTCAATTTTTTTCTATTCAGCTCATCTAAGTTAACAACACAAGCTAAAAACTTGCTATTTTGTAACATAACAGATACCATTGTAGGAAGTGAATTCAGCCACTCAAGTACAAATCCTGAAAAAGGCTACTCACATAGTGCTAATACTGTTGAGAAAGGCATGAATCCAATCATTCTCACTACAGCTATTGGTAAATAATAGGGCAGATTTTGCTCTTTAACTTTAGTATGGCAACCAATCTAAGAGAAAGGAAAACTCTAAATTCGAACCTGGTGTGGGATGGGTTCTACCAAGGGTTCTATTCATGCCCTAGACATGCTACATGAGAAGAGTCCCCATGGTTCAACCAGTAAAGAAGAAGAAGAAATGGTAATCAAAATCATGCTTCTTTCTTTAATTTTTTTTATCCATCTACACAAGTTAAAAACTTGTTTGATGGTTCAAATCTCTCTGTGTAATAAGTCATAGATTTAGTACAATAGCCAAATTGGTACTAAAAACTGAAGGAATTCTACAAGTCACTTAAAAAGATCCTTTTTATTGATTTAACCCATTGTACCATGTAGGCCATTCATTGAAAACAAAACAAAATCTTTAAATCTTTCTTTGTATTTTATCTTCACAGAATTCAGGATAACCTATGCAGCACAACAAGTTCCCAGCACAAATCTGCTGTTACTTGTCGTAAAACAGATGAATTGTATATGTAGTGTTAACAGACCAAATGAATTTTTAAAATTACAACCAAACAGATTGAAAGGTATCCTTTTCTAAGAAAAACTTGAGACAAAAAAATTAAAATGTATTTTCAAATTCACTTCTGGGGAAGCTGAATTTTGTTCTCTCACATTTTTATCTCTTTCATTTTCTTATCTCTCTCAATAACTAAATATATATATATATATATATATATATATATATATATATTTTTTTTTTTTTTTTTTTTTTTTTTTCTTTAAGACAAAACAAAACCGGTCACATTATAAATTTATTTCCATCCTGTTATGTGTTTTTGATATAAACCAAACACACGAAGAAAATGTGACCGGTTTTGTTTTTTCTTAAAGAAATTATTGCTCTGTTATATCAGTTACATTGAGCTTTTTACCAGGAAAATTTAAATGTTCATTTTTGAATGGTTTTCTTGTCCTGATGGAATTACTTCCAACACTGGTTTAACTGGACCGAACAATACTACTATATATATATATATATATATATATATATATATATATATATATCGAGGGTGAAGAATCTATGTATGCTACACATAAACTGAATACCTTACATTTTTCACAGAATGAATAATTTTGTGTGATATAAAATCAGTTATTGATCATTATTATTATTATCCTCTTTGTATTTTTTTATATTTCCCATTTCTTCATTTCTCAGGATGATTATTGTTATGACTGATTATTAGGGTTCAATAAATAAATAACTCAACACGGAGATATGAGGTGCCACACAAATGTATCCAAGTCTCTGAGGAGGGTTTCCTAGGTTCAACGTACACGAAGACAGGCAAGGTGCTTACTACAGCTGCTGCTCAGTATTTGTTGCTTGCCCCACTGAACGTACAAGTGTGGCACAAGGCCTTTTTTTGGTGGGTCAGTGTACAGGGCCTGAGCTCACATGCGCCCGCATGGCCAAAAATACCTTTAGTCCCGTCAGCATTCCCCCTATTAGGGCGTACCTCAGGCGCCAGGCAATAAACCCAACCCCCACACACACACACCTCAGGATAAAAGACATGCGGGACGGCCCCCTGAGGCTGGAGGAAATCTCCAGTTACCGAGACATACTTGGCCAGATCCGTGCCGCAGCAAGCACGGACGGCCGAAGTGCAACCCAACAACTGGAAAGGTGCAGTGCTATTACAGCTGCTGCTCTCGCTCTACCAGCTTAGTTCTTGATTAATATACCCTTTGGGTAAGTCCATTATTCTGGTCATAGGGGAGTCACCTACAACAATTATCATGAACAATATTATTTAGGGAGTGTAAGTAGAGAAAATACCTATTATTTTAGGGAGAAAAGACGCTGGCAAAAGCAATGAATTTAGCAGTTTCCCTACTGTCTTTGAGTTGGGAACATGAGAGACAGAACAAAATACTGGATGGGTAAAAGAGAGACAGTTACAGAAAACCAAAAATATTTTTGCTTACGTTCTAGCCATGGTCAAAAAATGCCATGGCTTTAGTCGTCTCTGTTTTATTATTCCTTTCAAGCTGGGTGTAAGAAAAAGAAAGAAAGAATAATTAAGTGAGGAATCACAGAGAGAAAGGCTTCAAAAAGTAAAAATTCTTTTGCTTGCTTTCCAGCCACATTAAGCCCACAGATACTCTCTACTGAAGAGATAATGTTTTATTGCCTCATGCAATTTGAAATCAAAGACTTGCCTATTCAAAGAACTTATAGTTGGACAGATTTAGATGAAAAGTCTGTATTACTTGATTCTGAACGACATTTTGGATGAAGTTCCCATTGAGCAAAGAATTAAAACAATTGGAGAGTTCACATTTGTTGAATTGTTAAATCAGAAGTTTTTTTCAGGTTAACAAAAAATTTTCTGCTGGAAGTATTTTCAATTTTCAATGTATGTTAAAATAAATTGGATTTGAATGGATTGAAATGTACACTAAAATCTGTTTATGCCAGAAGTTTTGCAAAACAAGTGCCAAGTATCGAAAAAGTCACAGAGATACATGGGAACTTCGACTAAAACAAGATTTGGCAGAAGTAACCAAATTAGTGCGTCTGATTTTGACCATGCCTGATACATCTGCTTCCCGTAAAAGATCATTTTCTTCACTAAAGTACGTAAATAATCATATGAGTTGTTTCTTAAGTGAAGAGTGATTAAGTAATTTAGTTTTCATTTCAAGAAGAAGAAGAAGGAGGAGGAGGAGGAGGAGGAGAAGAAGAAGAAGAAGAAGAAGAAGAAGAAGAAGAAGAAGAAGAAGAAGAAGAAGAAGAAGAAG
Source organism: Sepioteuthis lessoniana (assembly GCA_963585895.1). NCBI lineage: Eukaryota > Metazoa > Mollusca > Cephalopoda > Myopsida > Loliginidae > Sepioteuthis > Sepioteuthis lessoniana. The sequence goes on from OY757926.1 coordinate 8,438,458, forward strand.
AAGAAGAAGAAGGTGGTAGTGTATGGCACTGATACTTTTTGCAAAAAAGAGATCAATGAATTTGTCAAAAAGAAATGAAGTATTGAATTTATTTACAAATAAATTTTATTCCATAACTCATTATTTGTAGATTTCATCATCATCAGGGTATTGTAAATGAGGATGTATCAAGTCCAGTGGAGAGGGGTATCAAGTATAAAGCTGGGCCAGTTAGTAAGTTTCTGAGGGCATAGAGTTAGGTTCTCTTTTTCCCTCTCTGCCTTAGTAATTAGCCTACATAATCGACTGCATGCCCTCGTTCTCAAATCACCCTTTGCTACTGATACATATGCATACAGTATTGAACAAAAAAACGACTCTAAAAAACTGAACCATTTTTTTATTATTGCCACAAATTTTAATTAAACTTAAACACACATAGGAAGTTATTATTTACCTTGATTATTGTTCTCAAAGTTCTCTTAGTTGTAGTGAAAAGTCATCATTTTCTAAATAGAAAATTCTCAGAATACAAAAAAATGGGAAATTTCTTCGAATTTTCTTTTCCTTGATTTGATATCCGAATTTCTGATGAGATTTTTTCACAATAAATGTTTCAGTTTGTTTTTTTGTTTTTTATTTTTGTTTTTTTATTTTTCTTGTTTGTTTGTTTGTTTTTGTTTTCTGTCCAATACTGTACATATATAGGTATGTGAGAAGAAATGAACTGATTCCGACAAAATGTACATAAAAAAGGTAAAACGGAAGAAAGATATATGTTTGATGGTTTGTTTATTTGCCAGCACATTTCGAATTCAATACAAAAATATTTTATCAAAATTATTTTAGAATGAGAAATAATTATGATTGATAAATTTTGAAAACTTCCTATTGAATTAAAATTTATCCATCCCAATTATTTCTCATACTAAAATAATTTTGCTTCCAGAAAAAAGATTGAAGTTGAAACGTGTTGTCAAATAAACAAACCATCAAACATGTATCTTTCTTCTGTTTTACCTTTTCTACATACATATATATGTATATACTATGAAAAAGAATATGTTATGGACCTTAACATTCAACCTTAGTAAATGAAACAGACCAATGTAGAAAACTAAAGAGTACAGGAACTACAAAGGGTGACTATTCATACCAGTGTTTCAGTAGCTATGAGGTAAGTTCTTTATTACCATAATACTTGATACTATATAGTTTAATATTGTCATCTTCATTCAGCTGCCTACTTTTTAATTATGCCAAAGAAAGAAGCATCTTTCTTTACTATTGCCACTAAATCCTTGCGAATCTTCTTGGGTGATAAATTCATGATCCCATAGATGAGAAATATTGTCGATTTTCTCAACAATTCCTGACTCTAAAGTTTCAGTTTTTGGGAACAGAAAAAAGTCACGTACTTGAAAGGTTTATATAATCATTGAAAGGAACTATTCGTAAATTTAGTAGAAACTTATAACCTGATAGATTGTGTTATAAACTTATCGTTCACTCATCATATTAGTTAACCACCCAGTCACCAAGGTGGCTGATTGCCAACTGTCTTCTATACAGGGGTAAGACCCCCCACACAGACAAAAAAGTATCCTATGTATGATACTAAACTACATTCTATGGTAAGGTTCCAATTCTGGAGCTCTGGGGAGTTTGGAGTAACCATTTTATTGCCATTACTCCCAGGTCCACTCTCACCCAGGGTGGTGGTACCTGATAGGGTCCCATCAATGGGTCAAACAGATCTGTTAATAAATTATTAGAATTTGATAGAAATACTTGAAACAATGGTGACCATGACAATGGGGCCTTGAAAAACTGACTCTCAATTTTAGAGATTGACTTAATTCTATTTACAGTTTTATTTTTTCATTTGGTCCAAAAATTGTTTTATTAGATTGGAGACTTTTTTTTATCAATCAACCATTGTAGTTTAATTAAAATAATGATTCATCTAAAAAGAAATTATTACTTATTATTAATTAATGTGTACAAACAAAAGAATTATTTTATAATAATTGTTGTTTATGCTTTTTATATGCTTTGCCATTTCAGGCAATATCAAATGATAATAAAAAGATGCCAATATTTCTTTCTTCCATTTCTTAACCATATAATCCATCTTTTAAAAATCTTTTTTATTGTTTCAGCTAATCACAAGAGTGTGTGGTTTTCTGTACAGCACAATCTTGAAATCATCAGGCTTTCAAGAAATATTTAATTTTTCATATTTTCAGTATTTACTAATAAAATAAACTACAATATATATATATATATATATATATATATATATATATATACTCTTCACATAACTGAGTAATGAGAATTTTTATTGAGTAACAAGATATTACTCAATACCACTCAATGCAACAAAAAAAACAGAGAGTGTAACTATATAGACTACACTACTTATTTCTCTATCTCTCTCTCTCTCTCTCTCTCTCTCTCTCTCTCTCTCTCTCTACTTCCGTTAACATGATCCTTCTCCTTTTTATTTTCAATTTCTCACTCCTTCCAAATTATTTTTTATTCTTTCTTTCTTCTGTTTACTCAAGTGATATAAAAGAATTTCAGTTAATCAATGCCCCTGTGTTCTCAAATTTCTAACCGAACTAATACCACCAGGTGGTAAAACTCAGAAACAAACAAAAGTGCCAGTACATCTATAAACAATCCAATCATTTATGATCAGAGTAGTAATAATCATTTAATAAGAACTAATAATTCACTTAGTATTAATAATATTGTAAGTCAAGAGGTGTTATATATATATATATATATATATATATATATATATATATATATATCTGTCTAGCCACACTAAAGTAATCGTGTTGCCATTAGCGCCTTTGCAAGTCTCTCCGTATTTGAATTGAGATCTCAGCAGCCGTTGAACGGATGTATGTAAACAATAGTAATTGTGATTCATAACCGTTTAAAATGTACTTCGTAGCTAATATCTCCTCGTTGGCTAAATGGTTAGAAGCTTTGGCTTGGCGTTTGAGTCAACCGGGTTTCGATCCCAGCTACGAGGAGATACTGTCTAGCCACACTGATGAGTTCTGATAGAACGAAACAGATCTGTCTGTGGATGACTATATATATATATATATATATATATATATATATATATATATATGAGCAACAATGAACACTTTCTGATACAAGATAAATGTAAAGTCAGACACCTTGTCATTGTGTAATGGATAACAAGCTTATCTTGAAGATTAGTTACTACTTAGTGATAAGTTTGATCTTAAGTAAGTAAAGTTGGCAACCTTAGTCGAGGGTGACTTGAAGGCTCCCTATTCAATAGCTCTAACACTGAGATGTAGGGGAGGGCACTATTCCTTTCCTTGGATTGCTCCACTTTCCCTTTGATCCTTACCTTATAATGCTAAGTGTTAAGCAAGGTGGCATCAAGTACCATTTTTTGAGTCTTTGATATGACTCAACCTGAGATTGAACCCTGGTCTCCTGGACCATTGCCGAACACTCTATTCATTAGGCCAATGGCCAGAAGATCCTAAGTAGGTACTATTTTCAGTTTTACACCAAATCAAATGTATACTTACTTTTTGGACTTAGGATCAGGTGCCACTTAAAGTACCAGATCCTGAGAGATCACCAAAGTTAAGTAGAAACAAGTTAGCTAAATACTTACATAAATGACCACTTCAGTATAGCAGATGGGACACATTAGCCTTGCTATAACAACTGGTCTAGAAGGAGGAAAACTGAATTCGAACCAGCTGTACTCCACTAAAAAATTGATACATACCTGTGGAATTTATGTAACTGTGAACAAGGACGTATCTCCTGGCTAAAGAGTTGTGTCCCTCTAAATCTTCCACTGAGTCTCATAAGATAAATACCATGAATAGACCAATGAAAAGAATCACTTAGATTAAAAAGAATGATCCTTAATATTTCTATCAATAAACAGCCCAATCAGCTGGGGCTGTAAAATACACCGACTGCATCTCCGTAGAGAGGTAAGATTCCTTCGACCGGTGTCCTGTTGGCTCAATCAGCTGGGGCTTTGAAATACACCGACTGCATCTCTGTAGAGGGGTAAGGTCTCGCACCAACAAGTGTCCAGTGGCCCAATCAGCTGGAGCTGTGAAATACATGGACTGCATCTCTGCAGAAGGGTAAGGCCCCCCACTCCCATGAGTGTCCAGTGGCCCAATCAGCTGGAGCTATAAAATTCATTGACTGCATCTCTGTAGAGGGGTAAGATCACCTCAAGAGGGTCCTGTGGCACAATCAGCTGGGGCTGTGAAATACATCGACTGCATCCCTAAGACCCCCCCTCCCCCCGGCAAGTGTCCAGTGGCCTAATCAGCTGGGGCAGTAAAATTCACCAACTGCATCTCTGTAGAGGCGTAAGATCCCTTTGACGTGTGTCCTGAGGCCCAATCAGCTGGGGCTGTGAAATACACCGACTGCATCTCTGCAGAAGGGTAAGGCCCCACTCCCAATCAGCTGGGGCTGTAAAATTCACTGACTGCATCTCTGTAGGGGGATAAGATCCCCTCAAGAGGGTCCTGTGGCCCAATCAGCTGAAGCTGTGAAATACATCAACTGCATCCTTAAGATCCCCCCTACCCCCCAGCGAGTGTCCTGTGCCCCAATCAGCTGGGGCTGTGAAATACACTGACCCCATGTTTGTAGAGGGGTAAGACGCCCCACCAATAAGTGTCCTGGATAGGACATTAAACAATCTGATGGTGAGGCTTCAGTTATACTAGAGCTTTGGGAAATGTGGAGTACTCTTTCATTGCCATTGCTACCAGGTCCACTCTGACCCGGAGTGGTAGCACCTGATAGGGTCCTATCTATGGGTCAAATAAAACTGTTTGACATTTAAACTCTCTGCAAACAAATGACTTATGCTAAATTGAATTGTTAGAAATAGAACTGTTTTAACATTTAACTGTGTGTAAACAAATGACTGATGTTTAATTGAATTGTTAGTGATACATAGCAATACATAGCAACTTTGTTGATGGTTCTTTGTTTAATGGCATATCAAACTTTGTAGTTTATTTAATGCCAAAGCCATTCTCCTAGAAGAACAGTGGTGGTACTATTTAACCCATTGCTGGGAGGAAGAGGAGGTTCATACCTTTCCCAAGGGTATTTGCCTGAAAGTGAACGTAAATAGCGCGACTGGAGTTCGAACTTGCTTATTACGATTCCGCAGTCCATCGCTTTAACCACGACACCACAAGGACACCCCCCAACTTTGTAGACTTATGTTTACAAATCATATATATCTAATATATATGAATAAAGAGGATTTAGTATTAAATAACCTACAATGGTTGATATGCCATAAAACCCAACCAAACCAAATCATATATATTTAATATATATGAATAAAGAGGATTTAGTATTAAATAACCTACAATGGTTGATATGCCATAAAACCCAACCAAACGAAATCATATATATTTAATATATATGTATAAAGAGGATTTGGCATTAAATAACCTACAATGGTTGATATGCCATAAAACCCAACCAAACCAAATCATATATATTTAATATATATGTATAAAGAGGATTTGGCCTTAAATAACCTACAATGGTTGTTATGCCATAAAACCCAACCAAACGAAATCATATATATTTAATATAGATGTATAAAGAGGATTTGGCATTAAATAACCTACAATGGTTGATATGCCATAAAACCCAGCACAAACCAAGTTATATATATTTAGTATATATGTATAAAGAGGATTTGGCATTAAATAACCTACAATGGTTGATATGCCATAAAACCCAACCAAACCAAGTCATATATATTTAATATATATGTATAAAGAGGATTTGGCATTAAATAACCTACAATGGTTGATATGCCATAAAACCCAACCCAACCAAATCATATATATTTAGTATATATGTATAAAGAGGATATTACATTAAATAACCTACAATGGTTGATATGCCATAAACCCCAACCAAACCAAGTCATATATATTTAGTATATATGTATAAAGAGGATTTGGCATTAAATAACCTACAGTGGTTGACATGCCATAAAAGCCAACCAAACCAAGTCATATATATTTAATATATATGTATAAAGAGGATTTGGCATTAAATAACCTACAATGGTTGATATGCCATAAAACCCAACCAAACCAAGTCATATATATTTAATATATATGTATAAAGAGGATTTAGTATTAAATATCAATAGTTGATTTGCCATGAAACTAAATCAAACCAAAATCTATCAATAGATGGCTTTTTAAGTAATGATTCAAAATACAAGAATGAAAACTTGAAAAGAGATACTTTAACATAGAGTAAGCAATTAGCGACTTAATCTTATTGCCTATTACTACGGAAGTTAGTTTGATCCCCTCTAAGACTCTACACTTGTGGACTTGTACCAAACTAAATCATAGGTAACAATTGGTACTTGGGAGGGTATCTAGTCGTATCCCTACTTACCAATGTCCAATATTAACATTTGTATATTGAAGAAGGAAGTTACTTACCAAGTAACAGAAACTCCCCAAAAAGTGAGCGGATAGAAAACGATCCTTTTGCCATTCTTATTTCCACTGAGAAGTTTTAACTCCATGCTTATTATTTTAAAACTGCTCAGTGGAAATAAGAATGGCTAAAGGAGCGTTTTTTTATCCACTCACTTTTTGGGGAGTTTCTGTTACTTGGTAAGTAACTTCCTTCTTCAATATTGGACGTTGGTAAGTAGGGATACAACTAGAGACCCTCCCAAGTACCAATTGTTACCTATGATTTAGTTTGGTACAAGTCCAATATCCAATATTAACATTTGTATATTGATAGATACACTAGCACTGAGCAAACGGAAGGAAAAATGAGATAAGCTTATATATACATATAGGACATACTCTGATTAAAAAACCAAGACCAAAAGAAGATGAGAGAGGATTCTGATCTCTCAAATGATCAATGAATACACAATATCCAAAGACACACCTCCAAATCCAAAAGAAGTCTATTATTTATTATCTCCTTACATTACTAAACATAGTTGATAGGAACAAGAACAAATACCACAATTTTTCAGTTGAATAAAATCATTATCCCTTCAGTTTCAATTTTAACACTGCTATTACTCATGATTAGTATTCTAGAAAATTCTAAAAATAGAAAAAAAAATGTAAAGAAATATTTAAGGAAGGTAAATAACATACTTTATGCTTGAAAAAAATATTTTAACACCCATAACATTTAAGCCTGATGTAGGTAGACCTGCTTTTGGCTAATATTCCTGTACTGACTTTACCAACACTCCTACACTAAGTAAATATTTTGGTGCTATTAAGTGCTAAATTTTGATATTTTTTGCCTAACATTTGTTTCAGTTTTCAGTTGGTATATTGGGCGTTGAAAACAGGAAGAAAAGGATCAAATGGTTGGAAATTAATGCAAGAGTTACTGACAGAATTAGACTATTATATGTATAAATAAGGCTGGTCTCTTATAACTTGGAAATTTATCGCATGGGATTTGATCCTTATCATAAAGATTATTTTTTTGAGAATAATCAAATGGGCTCTAATATTATATTCAGCCTGAATAGCGCACTTTTGCAAAAAGAGCTTTGTTGTCGTTGTTGTTGAAAACACTTTGACATGTTTCTTACTTTTATTTCAAGAGTAAACCCTTGTTTTTCTTTTTTAATTTTCAATGCAATTTATGATATTTATCTTTATTTTATTTGGGTGTATCAAAAGCATTTTCATTTTTAATCAACAGTGATTTCCTGAGGAAACTGCCACAAGATCTCCTGTATATTCTTTCAAATTTAAATACGGAATCTTTCCTCTTTTGATGACCCAAGCTCTTCTTTATGTTTTCTACCATTGATTGTCATGTTTTATATGTTTGATTTTGAGACATGATAATTTATGTTCTGGACTTTATTTCAAAGGAAAGACATCACCCTTAAAACAAACCATTTTTGAGCAGTAGGGATAGATATTGTTTTATTTCCTTCCTCTTCCTGAGGCACAGTTTAAAATAAAGGTAAAAATTGTTAGAATTCTTGTATACACCATTATGACATTGAAACTAGTTCAGGTAAATAATAACAATAATAATATACTTGAGCCATGGTTATTAGATGCATATAGAAAGTTTTTGAGTAAAGGTCACTAAAGAAAAATACTTTTGATGCATCCTCATATAATAGGCAATGAATATTGTTTGGAATTGTTGAATATAATGTGTTTTGTATTCACCTATGTGTAACTACATTGTATTGCATTTATTGTAAAATAATGATGTATGAGATAACCAAGACAGTTAAGTGATTTTGATTTATAACAAAAATGAAAGGAAACTAAAAATACAGAAAAAAGATTTCATCATGAAAATATTTATTTATATTTGATAATTTAAAAGATAAAAGTAAAAGATAAATTTCTACTTATATGAGAAATTAATATCTTCACATAAATTTGAATATTATTTTACTACCAAAATGGACAAAAAAAATGAACACAAATTGTTTTTTATAGTTTAATTATACAATTTATTCAATAATCAATTACTTAGACGTATCTGTCCAAGAAAAGAATTAGAGATGTTCTAAGAAAGATTTGCCATGGCATCATTTTGAGACAAAAATGTATGCAGGCATCATTATATATCAGTGATTTTTAACAAAAAAGTGTTGGTGTCTTAGTATTTTGAACTTGCATTACACTCAAGTAAATAAGGTCTACAGTTATCAATAAAGAAAAAATTGTAGCCAGATATTTTGGGCTCATTAACCACATTTTCTGAAAGTAATTTATAATCTCTTAACGTCTTCAACATATTTAGTTCCCCATTCATAATCAAACAATTTTCATAAACAAAGAACTCTTTGTAGCGACTATTCTCTCAATATTTCCTCAAACTTCTGCCCAAATGGTGTTGTGTAGAAAATACTTGATTACCTATCCTTTGCCAGAGAGTTTGGCACTAGTTTGTGAAGGAAGCTTCTTAAAAGAGGAACAGAAGAAGCTAAAATATAAAAATAGGGCTTGCCAAATATTATTTCTTTTTCAATCTGGCACCATTTGAGGAGACAACTAAACTTCAGCTGTGATGTGAATTCCATCACATTAACACTTAGTGTATATGCACTGAGTATACTCAATGTATATGCAGTAAGTACAGACAGGCATACTCAGTGTATGTACACTAAGTATGACCAGGCATACTCAGTGCATATGCACTAAGTATGGACAGGCACTAAGTATGGACAGGCATACTCAGTGCATGTGCACTAAGTATGACCAGGCATACTCAGTGCATATGCACTAAGTATGGACAAGCACTAAGTATGGACTGGCATACTCAGTGCATGTGCACTAAGTATGGACAGGCACTAAGTATGGACAGGCATACTCAGTGCATGTGCACTAAGTAAAGACATGAATAGTCAGTGCATGTGCACTAAGTATGGACATGCATACTCAGTGCAAGTGCACTAAGTATGGAGCGGCACTAAGTATGGACAGGCATACTCAGTGCATGTACACTAAGTATGGACATGCATACTCAGTGCATGTGCACTATAGGCATGCAGTACATGTGCACTAAGTATGAACATGCAGTGCATATGCACTAAGTATGGACATGCATACTCAGTGCATATGCACTAAGAATGGACATGCACAAAGTATGGACATGCATACTCAGTGCATGTGCACGAAGTAAGGACATTCAGTGCATGTGCACTAAGTATGGACATGCATACTCAGTACATGTGCACTAAGTATGGACTGGCACTAAGTATGGACAGGCATACTCAATGCATGTAGACTAAGAATGGACTCAGTGCATATGCACTAAAATGGATATGCATACTCAGTGCATGTGCACTAAGTAAGGACATTCAGTGCATGTGCACTAAGTATGGACATGCATACTCAAGTGTATGTGCACTAAGTATGGACAGGCATACTCAATGCATGTAGACTAAGAATGGACTCAGTGCATATGCACTAAAATGGATATGCATACTCAGTGCATGTGCACTAAGTAAGGACATTCAGTGCATGTGCACTAAGTATGGACATGCATACTCAAGTGTATGTGCACTAAGTTTACACATTTCACATCCACATGGGAACCAATTTAATTCCTGTTTTTTATTTCCAAAATTCCCAACATTTCTTATGACATAGTACACACATTCTATTTTTACTGGGCCCATAAAAAAGGGTTACAAGAACTCATTTGCATATAATTAACCACAGATTTCTAAATTTAAGATGAAAGTGTATCTTCAATTTCACCAACGAAGCAAGATGGTGTTAGTTAACATCTTGAATTTGTACTTTGATAATTTGTACTTTGATAATTTGTACTTTGATAATTTGTACTTTAATAATTCTGATTCTGACTGTGAATTTACAAACATGGTTCAATTAGAATGCAGAGTTTAGTGACTATTTGTGTTAGAAAAAATATTTTGTGAATATTTTTTACAAACAGACCAAGTCTGTTTAAGATGCAAAAAGATTATAAATTACTTTCAGAAAATGTGGTTAATGAGCCCAAAATACCTGACTGCTATTTTTTAGTAGTCTGAATTTCTGAGACGAAGCTTGATGATTTTTATCATTCAGGGTTTTCTGACTATTGTCTTCATCTTTATTGTTATATTCAAAAACTTTTGGCTGATGTGTCCTCTGGCATTCTTCAAGTGTTTCTTGTTGAACTTGGTTGTCTACACAGAACTTCGAACCACGTCCTTTATTTAATCCACTGGTGTCTATTTTTTCTTTATAGATAACCATAGACCTTATTTAATCGAGTATAATGTAATCTCAAATATAAAGAGACCAACTCTTTTTGTTGATAAAAATTACTGATGTATTTTGATGCATGTATACAGTTTTGTCTCTAAAAGGCACCATGACTTAAAAATGCCTGATTGCATACAAACTGAGGCTAACTTAAATACAATAAATAGTTAACATTAGATTTTAAAAAAACATTTTATTTCTGTATATGAGTTAGGGATGTCAATTTCAACCAATTAATTCAGTATCTACATGTTGGTGCACTAAAATTTAATCTATGCAGTGGTGGTTAAAAATTAAATCTCTTCTGCTTTAATCCTTTTGAAAGATCATGTTTTTCAACCACAGGAAATCCTCCTTTCTTATCAATATTTGCCTTGTTTAGAATGATTTAAAAACCAAGCTGAAAAACAAAGAAGTAGAAATATTCATTTCATTATTATAAATATTTATAAAATTTTGTTCATAGAAGGCATTCCAAGCAGCTATATTGATGGCCTTGAGCCACATCTATGCAAAATGCTTTGTAAATTACTACAACCAGTTATATCAAGACTTCTCTAATTCTTTTCTTTAGATTAACATTCTAATCCAGAACTCTTTTGAGTTCCCAGGATCTTCTTTAGTCTTCCATGAACCTTTCTTATTATTCATTTTGTGTGTTGAATAAAATATTATGTACTTCTTTAAATATAACAACTTGTGTTCATTTCTTGTTGTTTGAAAAATCCTAAATTTTCTACATTGGTTCCTTTAACATTCAAGTTATCATGTTTTTTTTTTATCAAACAGGAAGGAAAATCACTTCAATTTTCTTGGTTATTTGATTTTTATTTTATTTACTTATTTTATTTTTTAATTCGTTTTTTTTTCTTTTTTGCATCTTCAATTGTGTTTTATTGTATGCAAATAACAATTTTATAAATTCAGTGAATAACAGGACATTCAGCTATCAAATTGCTCCCTTTGTCATTTGGATCTACAGGTTATATTAAGTCACATGTGTGACACATGTACACGTGTGACACATGTACATGTGTGACACATTCACATGTGTGACACATGTACATGTGTGACAAGACATTGAATACTTTTAAGTGATCTGCCATTTCAAATTTGCCAACCATGAAAAATTCCAACTCACCCACTCTTAACCAATCTGAGACTTGAGTTAATCTTTTCATTGTACATGTCACAAAACTTTCTTATTCAGCTTTGTCCTTTTTTGGCAATAATAGGAAGCTATATACCTAAGATCAGTGAAAACTACAGGGTGTTTCAGAAAAATTGATATCATTTCATAATCTAATAACTTGACCTTTTCTCATCCAAATGACCTCAGATTTTAACAGCATGTGTAGAAACAACTCGAAATTCTATGTTTAATATTCAAATGCCTTCAACCTCGTTCAGTCAATTACTGCAGTGATACTGATGCCAAATTGTATTGCATTTTGCCCTTCACTTACACAAGACCAGCATCAAAGAGGGGAAAACTGCAGCATGGGCAACTACTGGTTTTCCATGTAACTTTGCCCAGGTCTGTACTGAAATTCTGGCTTAGATCCAGAAGGTCTTGTGAGACTGGTAGATGCCATAAAATTTAATCCATCTAAGTTAATAAACTAGAATTATCCACCTGATGAAGTTTTGAGAATAGATTGGCTTAAACATTCACTTAACAACATTAAGATCATTAAAAAAGGATTTCAATTATCTGAATAAAATTTGATATGTTAATAACCCTTCTTAATGTTAGAAAGAATAAATAGCAAATTTTATTCTGGCATGAAATTCTCCAACTGACTTGTCACTGCCCATACTGACTGGGTGGGATTTACCTACATGTCAATCCTTGGCCAAACTTATCAGTGGGCTCTAAATCCTACCAATTGAAGACCGCTGAGGCTGTGTACTTATTGTACAGGGGCCATATACTCAGGCCCTATATCATTCTATTGGGGCCCTTATGGTTTTGAATATATTATATGATGAAATACCTGGAGTACACTTGAAACATGGTTATAATCTGGCATACTGCAAAACAGATTAGTTTCAGTAGACTCCCTGATACTCATGGCCCTAGGCCAATGGTCTATTATGTCTATTTATAAATCCAGCCATGCATACTGGGTTCTATTTAGAACTTGAAAAAATGAATATGCTAAAAACATGTTCTGGTTTCCTATTAGTATAAGGCGGTTAGAATTCAAGTCATTCTTGCATTATGCAATGACTAACAGACAAAAAAGATATTTTGAGGAATTAATGTAATATAATTAGGGATGATGGGTGATTGTTTTAGTAATAAGTTGTTTCCTAGCTTGACTTGAATGTTCCCCAAGTCTTGGTTGGGATACCAACTTACACCTGGGTTAAAAATAGAAGCATATCAGCAGCAAATCGGCAACAGATTCTGATTGGCTCAAAGAAGCTCAAGCGGAAGGGAGTGGATAGGGGATAGAAAAGAGGAAAAGAAAGTCAGTTGGACAATAAACATGACGATGTGAAGCCGTCCAAAAATTACAGTACCCATTTTAGGTAAGCTCTGCAAAGGGGACCCACTCTCACTGTGAAGATGGGAAGACAGAACCCTGAGAAAGAACTACAACAGAAAATAAGAACAATAATATCAAGGTTCTCTCTCTTCTCACAAGAGGTTTTTTTTTTTGTATCTACCTATTATGAAGTGGTTGACTCATTCTTCATTCTCTCTTTCTCTCTTCTCAACGACTACTAAGAGGTGTCGTAGTGAATAAACTTTTGTATTAGTGAACCAAGACGGTTTTTTGTGTGTTCATCACTTTTTCTCACAGTGAGGTTACAACAGGAGTCCCACTGACACTTAAGTCATAGTGCTACACTCATAGACCCATTTGAACCATGGTGGTACAAATGTCTACATAGTGCTGTAGTACTACAAAGATCTTCCAAGAACTGTGTTAGTGCAAATATCTATTTGGTATTGTAGAATAACAAACATCGATTGAGAACCATAGCATTATATTAGAGTAAGATAACCAAAATCCTGCCAAATTTTCAATTGTTCTGTTCTTCATATTTCTTCAGTTTATGGCTTTATGCACTTTTCTGCAATGTTTAAATTGTTGAAATTGTTATGCTTTAAAATGTGATTGTTGTTCATTATCACTTTGTCTTTAAATGACTGTAGCTACAGGGCAGAAAAAGGTGTCTTTAAATAAACTAAAGACTCTATCTTTTATGATTACCTTCTATAAATGGTAATAATTGTTTCTTCTTTCATAATAAATCAATTCATCAACTGATTAATGAACTGGTTTAAGGTTCTCCTGCATCTTGTATATTTTCTTACCAGGGATGAAGAAATCATTAATTTCTTTTTATTAGAACTTGCTTAAAAGCTGCCCTTGATGTTGAGTGACATCTTATTAAATTTATATTATAATTAATTGCTTATAAATAAGAGAAAATACTCTAAAATTAAAATTTAAAGGTAATCTTTACAGAGAAATTCTAATAATCAAGTAGAGCTTTAATACAGACTCTATACAAAGTTGTATAGAAAATTGCTTTTTTTTCTCAAAGTTGCACAGTTAAACACATTCTTACTGAATGCAGAGCTCTCGCTGTTATCAGAAAGCAATTTTTCAAAGTAAATATTTTTAACTAATCTGTTTGAGAACGTCAAAATAGATGACATTCTGTCCTTCTTGAGAGAGACTGAGTTGTACCAAAAAAAAGAACTTATTAAAACTGGTTAATCTTGTGCAAAGAAATGAAATCCTGCTCATCGAAAATTTTACCTACATAAGTATTCGTTTAGAAATCTTTGGTTGAACATGTGTATATATATATAGAGAGAGAGAGAGACAGAATTTTGTGTTAAATAACCTACAAGGGTTGATATGCCATAAAACCCAAACAACTAAACCAAACCTCAAAGTTAGGGCACTTTAACACTATTAATAGAAAAAAACAAATATGTTTAAGTTGATAAATCTCTAAAATATCATTCACTTAAATTAAAAGATATTTCTCTACAAAAAAACAGGAAATTTTTCACATGGTAGACTCTTACCTGTCTGCTGCCTTTGAATCTCTCTGAGTCATTAAAATGAATTGTTTAAAAAAACAAATACATCTTTATTTGGTTCCATTTGTGTCCATTTCTGCAAAGTTCTTTCAAATGCAAATTTAAAGCAAAACTGAACCCTGACTTTGCGTCTATAGTCATAATACAGGATGTTCAATTTACAATGTAAATTAAAGCAAAATTTGACTTTGAACCTATTTTTATGCTAGAAGTGGGCCTTTTTTGCGAGTCAAAAAACCCCATAATTTCAAAATATAGAACCCTAAAAATAACAAAAGTAAAGTAAAAAAAAAAAAAGGGTTTCTTTTGTACAATTCAGGGGCACTTTTCAGTTCCCTCTGTTTGATTGTAGAAAAATCAATATTAATACT
This sequence comes from Sepioteuthis lessoniana, assembly GCA_963585895.1. NCBI lineage: Eukaryota > Metazoa > Mollusca > Cephalopoda > Myopsida > Loliginidae > Sepioteuthis > Sepioteuthis lessoniana. The sequence continues at coordinate 8,453,709 of OY757926.1, forward strand.
TTCATTTAACTCTTAATCAAAATCAATCAGACTGACCTGTCAGATCTGGCTCACCAAACACAACCAAATTTAATAATATCAAATGGTTTTAGAAAGGTATACACTCTGGAACCAACCCACACAACATAGCAGTTATAGAAGTGGCCTACATCAAATTAGAAAATACAATTATTAGGACTTCATCCTAGCTATTTTTTAGCAATCTTATTGTATTTGGTTTCATTGGGCACAAAACCAAACACTTACGAGGATCATTAAATAAGTTTCCAGACTTTTTTTTGTATAGGCACTTTTATTGATAGTTCACACATGAAACTCTAGTCACCTTCAAAGTAATCTCCTCCAGCTGCAAAGCACTTGTTGTACCTTTCCAACAACTTCTGGAAGGCCCCATGGAAGCCCTCTTGTGTGAGTGTGTCAATGACCTTCGTCATAGCCTCTTTCATCTCCTCAATTGTCTCATAACGACAACCTCTGAGCTTAGGGAATAACCAAAAGTCAAAAGGAGCAAGGTCTGGACTCTAGGGAGGCTGAGGAACTGTCTTGATGCCCATCTTGGTCAAATAGTCTGTGACAAGGATGGAGTTGTGGACTGGTGCATTGTCCTGGTGGAAATGCCACTGACCTGATTTGAAGAGTGCTGGCCTCTTCCGACGGAATCTCTTCCTGAACTCCCTTAAAACCTCAACATAGTAACCCTAACCTTAACCCTTTGGCCAATCAACTCTGGTGTATTGACTTCTTTACTCCTCCCACACCTCTCATTATCCCTCACAGACTCCCTTCCTTGAATCTCTTATGCCACTCAAAAACTGATGCTCAATTCATGCAAGATGCTCCAATAGCAGTCTGAAGCACTCCATACATTTCTGTGGCATCATTTTTTCCAAGTTTAAAACAGAATTTTATTGCATATTGTTCTTCTAAAGTGTCCTCATGTCCAGATTGCATTTTTGAAATTCACCAGCCGTAACAATCAGGCTTTAGTAGGGTGTATTCCAATTGCTGCTGTAGCTGTTCATTTGAACATGAAATCATAAAAAGCGGTCAGTCATCTTATCAGATGTATAGCAATAACATAGTGAATTTTCAAGAGTCTACGACAATTTTAAATGCCTGTACAAAAAAAAGTCTGGAACCTTATTGAATGTACTATGTATATGTAAAAATGCCACACCCTTATAGCATTATCATAATCCACCAGATTATACAGGTGGGATGGAAAAATACTCCCTGTGTTGTATAGCCATGACCAACTATACATATACATATACAAGCAAAAACATATTCAACACAATAAGGACGAGCGGACACAGTTCTTTAGAAAAATATACCTCTCACTTTATTTGAAAGGGCTGTGTGTGAGAGGTGAGTTGGAGACAGAACAGAACTGCAACATATTGACCCCCACTCTTATGGTTATCACAGCCTTTCTTTCACGTTCTCCTGAGCTGCTCAACCGGGGGCCTGGGGGCCCAGCCTCCGCTAGAACTTGATCCTCATTCCAGTATCTTCGCTCCAACTGATCCGAACTTCCTGTGCACCGAGTCATATTATTGTTTTACGCCCACTCAATTCAAACTGTCGACTGTCAAGGTTGACCCTGATCTCCTGATATCTTCGACCAGATGCACCTGTTATTTACACAGGAGCATTTCTTCTTTTGACAGCTTGGCCGGGTCAGAGGTCAGTATGCAACACCTGATTTTAAGGAGTTATAACATAAAAAATTATTTATGTTTATAAAGATGATGACATCATATACGTGAACTCAAATTTTTATTTTCTCACCTGCAGAATCTCTGTGTACCCCTTCTCCCCAGAGAGGGCAGTAAAATCCTAGATGGCACTCACCCCACAGCACAAATATTTTGTACTCACCATGGATGTAGCATAGAGGCTAATATGCCAATAGCCCACAAATTGAATTTAAATTTGAATGACCTAAAAATTATAGTTAATTACATAATAAAATTGCTTTCATAGGATGAAATATGCAATTTTAATTACCGTAAATCTAAACAAAATATAAATATTGTGAAAAGTTTTTTTTTTTTTAAATTCCAGAACCTAAGTATTTTGATAAGAAATAAAAAATTGGTCATCCAAACATTTCTTATAGATATCACTCTTGCAGATCTTTATACTTTTCCAGTCGACACTCCTATGGTCACATTTCTGCAGAGGAGTAAAACTCCTCCCTCAACGAGCATCCTGATTATGACACTAAACAATCTGATAGTGAAACTCCAGCCTTGGAGTTTTGATCACTCCCAAGTCTACACTGGCCCAGAGTGGTAGCACCTGTAGGGTCCTACCACTCTGGCCCAGAGTAGTAGCACCTGTAGGGTCCTATCTATGAGTCAAATAGAACTGTTTGACATTTAAACTGTGTGCAAGCAAATTGCTTATGCAAAATTGAATTGTTTGAAATAGAAATTTGATCATATAACTGTGCATAAACAAATGACTGATGATTAATTGAATTGTCAGCGATGAACAGCAATATTGGGAACCATTTAAGTGTGTGCTAATGAATGAGTAATGTTGAATAGAAATATTTGTGTTGATTAGCAATACTTGAAACTCTTTAACTGTGTCCCTAAATTGAATTCTTATTGTTACATACCAATGCTTGAAGCTATTTAACTATGTGCAAATAAAACTATTTATAATTGATTGTAATATCTGAAACTATTTAAGTGAGTGCAAACAAATGATTAATACTAAATAGAACAATTCAAGTTAAAATATTTGGAACCATTTAATTATGTGCGGACGATAGTAATACCTGTGTACAAGCTAATTATCTCTGACTTATTTAAAAATAAGACTACTAAAAAACTATTGACTTATAAACTATATGTATAACCATTTAACTGTATGCAAACAAATGGACACTAAGTTGTTTTAAAATGTTATCTACAAACTATATGTTTACAAATCATATAATATGTATAAAGAGGATTTGGCATTTAAATAACCTAGAAAGGTTGATATGTCATAAAACCCTACCAAACCCAAGCCAAACTGATATGATCAGTAAATGTTTCACTCTTCTGTTGTTTGGGGACACTTATGGCATAATGGTTCAACTCCTAAACAAGGCTATTTGTATTTCACATAGCTCTAAAACCTTTGAGAAAGGTATGAATCCAATAATTCTCCGAGCAGCAATGGGTAAAATAGTAGAGAAAACTAGACAATTTAGCCCCAGTATGGCAACCAGTCTAGGAGAAAGAAAACTCTGAATTCAAATCAGCTTTACTCGGATTAAAAATTGACTATATGTTATATCTTGATTGAGTTGGAAGGGTTGGGTAAGTACAAGGGTTGGTTTTATTCCACTTAAAAATTGACCTTGTGTTGGGTAAATACATGTATTATTTTTGGAAGGCTCCAGTGCTAATTATTAAACGAAAGCATAGTCAGCGGTGGAATACACCGACTGTAGAGATGCAGTTGGTAAGACACCCCCAACAAGTGTCCTGGATATGATATAAAACCATCTGATGGTGAGGCTCCAGCCTTGTAGATTTGAGAAATGTGGAGTATCTCTTCATTGCCATTGCTCCCAGATCCACTCTGACCTGGAGTGGTAACACCTGATAGGGTCATATCTACGGGTCCAATGAACAAACTGAGTGTAAACAAATGACTGATGTTAAATTGTGATGTTATATAGCAATGTTTGAAACCATTTAACTGTGTGCAAAAAAGAGCTCAGGCTTGTTTAAGAATGTTATATGAAAAATGTATTAACATATCATATATATATTCAATACATACATATAAACAGGACTGGCATTAAATAACCTACAATGGTTGATATGCCATAAAACCAAACCAAATTATATATACTTAATATACATGTATAAAGAGTCTTTTGCATTAAATAACCTACAATAGTTGATATGCCATAAAACCCAACCAAACCAAATCCTATGTATTTAATATATATGTATAAAGAGGATTTGGCATTAAATAACCTACAATAGTTGATATACCATAAAACCCAACCAAACCAAATCATATATATTTTATATATATGGATAAAGAGGATTTGGCATTAAATAACCTACAATGGTTGATATGCCATAAAACCCAACCAAACCAAATCCTATGTATTTAATATATATGTATAAAGAGGATTTGGCATTAAATAACCTACAATAGTTGATATACCATAAAACCCAACCAAACCAAATCATATATATTTTATATATATGGATAAAGAGGATTTGGCATTAAATAACCTACAATGGTTGATATGCCATAAAACCCAACCAAACCAAATCCTATATATTTAATGTATATGTATAAAGAGGATTTGGCATTAAATAACCTACAATGGTTGATATGCCATAAAACCCAACCAAACCAAATCCTATATATTTAATATATATGTATAAAGAGGATTTGGCATTAAATAACCTACAATGGTTGTTATGCCATAAAACCCAACCAAACCAAATCCTATATATTTAATATATATGTATAAAGAGGATTTGCCATTAAATAACCTACAATGGTTGATATGCCATAAAACCCAACCAAACCAAATCCTATATATTTTATATATATGTATAAAGAGGATTTGGCATTAAATAACCTACAATGGTTGATATGCCATAAAACCCAACCAAACTAAATCATATATATTTGATATATATGTATAAAGAGGATTTGGCATTAAATAACCTACAATGGTTGATATGCCATAAAACCCAACCAAACCAAATCATATATATTTAATATATCTGCATAAAAAGTATTTGCCATTAAATAACCTACAATGCCATAAAACCAAACTAAATCAAATGATTAAAAAAATCCCCTCAAAATAATTCTAGCAAATCCATAGGGCTTAAGCAGATTTTTTTACTAAAAATCTAATTAGCAAGAATAAACAGAAAACCCCATTGATCTCTTCTTCTTCTTCTTCTTCTTCTTCTTCTTCTTTCTCCTCCACTCTTCCTTATAAATTTGAAGATTACCAATAAAGAAAAAATACTTCTACCCTGGAGCTATATGCATAGTTTGATGAAGCTAACTTATAAAAAAAATTGTTTATATATTTATTTACTATGTTTGCTTTCTGTTGTTTAAAAAAAAAAGAAAACATTATTTCTCATCTCCTGCTTTTGTCTTCATCATTGATATTGATTGGTGTCTTGCATGTGAAATGTGCAAAAAAAATCGCCATATTTAATGTTCTACTGTTACAGGCTGATTATAATGATAACATTTTTTGGGAGGGGTAAGTAAAAACTCAAATTCGGAAACTTCTATTATATACATATATTATAAATATATATACATAAACATATACTGTTTTAAGCTTGTAATTATTTTTCTTACATTTTATAAAACCTTGATATTTTCAGATATCATGGTCAATTTTATAAAAAAAAATCTGTAAATCTATCTTCTTAATAAAAGTCAATTCATTCCTATTTCTGAGGCTATCAATCTGTCTGATATATATGTAGGTGTATATATATATAATTATCTAACTACCACTGTAAATGCATCAGTGCCTATAACAAAGATTTTATCCGAAGATGACCTTAGGGTCAGACATGATTTCACGGTTGAAGCATCATTACTACTAATTCAAAATGTCCCAATAGAACCAGGGAATCCCAGCTCCAGGCAGATATAAATTTTGCTCAACCTTGAAGTCTTGTAATATATTTTCTCTGTTCAGTTGCAGTTTAGTCAGATGTGAAGTTAGTAATAAAAACTCAGCATTTAACTTTAATAGTAAATACAAAGGTCATTCACTAAATAAGGTGAATTTTGTCTTCGGAGTTGGCCATAGGAAGCACTGTTTATTGTACCTTTTTTCAAGGAAATCAATATTTAGGGATCCTTTCTGGTCCCAGAATAGTGTCAGCATGATCTTCTTCACTGACTGCTACATCAGGAACTTTTTCTAAGCTAACTGTATTTCACATAGCACTAATACCCTTGGGAAAGGTATGAATCCAATTATTCTCCCTCCAGCTATGGGTAAATAGTAGGACAGACTGGGTTCTTCAGCCTTGGTAAGGCAACTAGTTTAGGAGAAGGAAAACTCTGAATTCAAACCTGTTAAATGGAGGTGCCTGTGGTGTAATTGTTATCGTCGTAGGAAATGAACACGGTGACACGAGTTCAAATCCTGGACGAGACTGATTGCATTTCACATAGCACTAATACCCTTGGGAAAGGTATGAATCCAATTATTTTCCCTCCAGCTATGGGTAAATAGTAGGACAGACTGGGTTCTTCAGCCTTGGTGAGGCAACTAGTCTAGGAGAAGGAAAACTCTGAATTCAAACCTGTTAAACTCCGCTTAAAAATTGACCTTGTGTCCTATCCTGCCCGAGCGGAGGGGTTGGTAAATATGGACTTTTTCTTTACTAGAGAGTCAATGTATATTCACTCAATGGACTGTCTTTTCAACTCAGGCTCGTAGTGGCAAACCCATGTTTAATCCATTTGCAAACATATTTTAACTAAAACATGTTTCTGCATACACACAATACATTCTTTTGTAAATCTCATATGATTTGGATTTCTCAACCACCAAAAATTTGTTGACAGACCTCTATTCAAACCTGAAGCACTCTGTTTATTTTACCACCATTTTGAATAGTCTCAAAACAAATATTTTTGCCAGATTAAAGTCATTTTTGTTGTAAACAAATTCCAAATAAATGCTAAATTTACATTTATGGAAAAAGTTCTGAAAAAAAATTAATTTTTCTTTTTTAAAAGTAATTCCCTTTATTTATTGAATGACCCACATATATATAACAGCTTCTTCCTCAATCCAAAAATTTCCCCTTATTTATTGAATGACCCTCGTATTTTGTTCATCCAAACATTTCTTATGCAATGTCTTCACAGATCCTTTTAATTTTCCAGCCTATGCTGATATTTTCAGTTCAATATGTTCCTCAAAAGGAACTGTTACTCAATAGTATAAACTTTTTTGAATTAACAGACTAAATCGTAAGAGCAGGTGGCTGGACAGCTCATGTGACTCCCATATCCATATGTGGAGGTGATAAAATGGTTATTGTCAAGGAAAATTCCAGTTGAGACTGTTTGCATTCCTTTAAGAAACACCTGAATCTACTTCTTTTTACAGTTACGAGTAAATAGAGCTGATTGGGCTCTCTAACCTTGGTAAGACAACCAATCTAGAAGGAAAACTTTAAATTCAAACCATATATCAACACATTATGGGTCAAGGTGGTCAGGTTAAACCACTACTCCCAGTGTCTTACAGACTTTAGGAAAGGCTTGAGTTCTGTAGAGGATACAGAAAAAGGCTGATGGTATATATATATATATATATATATATATATATATATATATATATATATATATATAAGAGTGTTGGTTGTCACTATATCACTTTGTGGGTATGTGTCAAACCAAGTGCAATATAATATGGAGACTGCTCAATATCTAGGATAGAGCTATTATATAATAACAATAAATATATATATATATATATATATATATATATATATATATATATAATCCATGGAAAATAGTCTGTAACCCTGGGTTTCAAAACAACAAATCATCAGGCAGTTATGAAGATTCCGTCTTCTTAACTGCCTGATGATTGTTGTTTCACAAAAAACCTCATGAAACCCAGGGTTGCAGAATATTTTCCATGGATTAAATATATGTATATCTAATATATATTTATTTATTATATATATATATATATATATATATATATATATATATATATATATATATACACACTTACACATGAGGGTCATTCAAAAAGTTCTAACTTTCAACTGGAAAGAAGAGCCAAAACTGAATATTTTCATTGTGGCAACACAGTACCACTTCTTAAATGCACCACTGCCAATGTCTTTTTTTTATTTAAAGTTAATTTTTTCTAAGCCCAAAATACCACAATTCTATCATTTCTAGTTGAACATTATGCAATCAAAACGGATATTATTAGGTATTATTCATTACAATGCTCTATACCATTGAAATTCTCTAACCAAAAATAAAATTGTAATACCTCTGCAACCAAAAATAAAATTGCATAGATATATCCAAGAGGTGTATTTATTTTTGGTAATAAATAATGCCTATCACTATCCCTTTTTATTGTAAAATGTTCCACAATAAATAATGAAGTCCTCGTATCTTTGGTTTTGAAGAAAATTTGTTTGTTATAAAGAATTGTTAGTGGTGGACTTATTTAGTAGTGATAGTGTATATTCTCCTTCAGTTTCCTGACTAAAAACTAATCAATATTAAATGTATTTCTATCTAAACATTTGTTCATTTCATTGTCAGAATAACAGAGGAGAATTATGTGGATAAATGTTCAAAAAAAATTATTCAGCAATAACTATCTAACTTTTCACAAAATTTACCACACTTCCTTTTTTGTTACCTATATAGTTTAACAGTCATTTAAAAGGAGTCACTAATTTTGTTGGAAAATGTATTTCCCTTATGTTTCAAGATAATGATTTCTTTAAAAATGTTTAATCTTGTCTTTTTTTTAAAGATTAAGTTTTTTTTCAAGTTGAATCAAGTGAGAAAATAATAAAAACACCTAATCAAATGCATTTTGTTTCACAAATGATTGGTTATTCTTGTATTATTCATATATATAAATATATATATATATACATTATTCATATATATAAACTATATATTCGACAGTTTGTTGGCTTCAAAACTCTAATTAAAGTAACTACAAGTTCTATGAGACAGAATGGTAACAACTGAATTTCAAATAACACAATGTTTTTAAGTAAGATATCACATGTAAAGAATTCTTTTATTATTTATTAAATACACTTTAAAATTTTCAAAATGAAAATAATATATAAGTTTTATCTATCTGTCTCTGTTTATTATTTATGCATATCACTGTAATATAAACTAAAGTGCAAAAAAAAATTAGAGAAAGCTACCAAATAAAGTAACTCCAACCTTCTTTTGAATAATGGTGATTAACACATGGAGTCTATATGAGGTACGAGAATTATTGCAAGGGTATATTTATAAATGAACATTGGGTGTGGCTACAAAGGCCAATGGAGTATCTGGAAGTCAGGCAAGTGTTCCTGAAACCAATTTTGTTTCACCCACTAATGATGGAGGGGTGCATTAACTTGCAGGAACAAATCATCACTCCTAATAATCATAGTGAGCATAAAAAGTCACAATAAAATAAAAAGTCACAATAAAATAAAAAGGTACAATAAAATATGAGGTTCTTCTGGGGTAACAGTTATCATCGTAAGAAATGAATCCACCAACTAGAGTTCAAATCCTGAATGAGACTGTTTTGCATAGTTTTAATACCCTTGGGAAAGGTACAAATTCAACTATTCTCCCTCTCCCCGGCTATGAGTAAATAGTATTGTAAACTGAGCTCTTTAATGTTGGTAAGGCAACCAATCTTGAAGAAGGAAAATTTTGAATTCAAACCAGCTTTACTCTGCTCAAAAATTGACCTTGTGTCACACCCTGCTTAAAGTAAAGGGGCTGAGTAAATACAAACTGAGCTGAAAAGTTCATATGATAATGTTGATGAATTTTGTTACCAATAGGATCCAAGCACTGCAACACCAACTGAAGAAGTGAGTGGACTGTAAAAGTGACTATATTGAAAAATAATCCTCATTTGGTTACATTCCATGAGGGAATCTTGGTCAGCCTATGAACTTTTCAGCTAACTCTCATACATACAAAAAGATTGTATTTGATCCAGAGTTTTACCTGTGCTCCCTGAAAGCTTCAACAGAATGGATCCAACACAATTATAGAATCACGACAAGCTGGCACAATACCCTGTTGACAAACTTGATTCATTGCCTCATGCTAAGCAACAAAAATGAGTCATGAAGAAAATTTTTTTCTATTCTTATTTTTTTAGAGACAGGACCAATTCGGTTCAAATGTGCCTGCTGTCTTCTCTCCAAATTTGACCATCAACCTGCCAGAGTTGAAATAGGAATCATTTAACTGACACAGCACCAGTCTCCCATACTCCAATGGCAATGTTCTCTAGTCGGGGTGATGTCGAGCAACTGTGGTATCAATAAGATTCTCTTGTTGGTTGACAACTATGAAACACTATTGAATCTAGTGTACACTATTCAGTATATTGACAGGGTAGAACCATCATTAAATTAGAACATGATTTGTTGCTATGTTCCTCTTTGTTGACTGCCTACTATTTGAACAAACGGCTCCATTCTGATATCACTGTAGATTCCCACAGTTTTTACATACCACTGATGTCGATCCAGAATTCACATATTCTTGGTATTCCTTTGTCCAAGAAATACTTAAATCCATTGCTCCCTTGGAGTGTTCTCTCTTTCTGGCCTTAACAACCTGTGGTCAAAAAATGTTATATCTTGTCCACAACCCATGTTTGCAACACCTCTTTCCTATTACATCACACACATAGGTAACCCTGTTGAATTCATTTCAACAAGTGAAGGTCAAAACTCTCCAATGTCCAGTTGTCTATTTTTTTTGGCACTTTGATTTATATATATTTCCTATAAATTTATTCCTAATGTTTTCAGAAAGATAAATAGCCAAATATCACTTGGCTGGGGTTAATTGCCTTTGGTACAAGTAAAATAATAATGAATTAAAAGTAAGTTACTGAGTAATATACAAGGTGTGTCCAAAAAGAAAAAAAACTTTTAAAACAGTACACCAATGAGATGTTTTAATGTGCTTGAAACTAAAAGGTTATGTAGTTGTAATGTTGACCTTTTCTATATACAAAAAACTGCAACAAAAAATGTCAGTTAGTGTTGAAAGTAGACATACTAGAATGTAACAATTATTGTCATGATAAATTAAATTGTCAACTAGAATTCAAAAATCCTGGATAAGGCTGTTTGTATTTCACTTTGCACTAATACCCTTGAGAAACACATGAATCCATCACTCCATGCTATAAGTAAATAGTAGAACAGACTGAGTTCTCTAGCCTTGGTTAGGCAACCAGTCTAAAAAAAAGGAAAACTCTGAATTCGAACCAGCTGTACTTTGCTTAGAAATTGACCTATATCACATCCTTCCCATAGCAGATAGGTTGGGCAAATGCAGACACATGTTAGACTGTGTAATGCTTTTGTCATTTTTTGTCGTTTTGTTTTGTTTTTTATTCAAGTTGAACAATGAAAGATCTTGAAAAGCAGCATATTTGTGTGGAATTGTGTTCCAAATTAGAGGAAAACATTTTACTCATGTTACAATAGGCGTCTAAGGATGACTGTTTGTGCTGTGTGCACTAAATCAATCCCATATCACTAAACAATAAATATTATGATCAGCAGAAATTGTCACCAGTCTGTCTGCCTCTGAAGTTTCAAAAGAGGAAGGAATCAGTTAAAGCTTGACCCACATGATTTTTAATGGGAAAACTGATGATACAAATTTTATGCCATATCTGCAGACGAAACCATTTCACAGACAACAGGTTTATCATATAACCATTCTGAAAAATAACATAACAAGACATGAAACCTTTGTGTATGACAAAGATGTCCAAAGAAAAAGATTCATGATCATCACAACTAAAAGAAAAAACATGTCAGACATCCTCAAATGTGAAAGCAATGATGATAATCTTTTTGATTGAAAAGGCATTGTTCATTGTGAGTATGACCAAAAATTCAATGAAGAATTCCTAAAACATTTCCGATATGCAAAAAAGAAAGAGGCCTTAGGTATGAATAAACAAAATCTGATGTTGCACCCCAACATTACACCTGATAGTATATTAATCTTTATCTGTTCCTTTTTGGTCAAGCACAAGATAACCCTCATTTTCCAACCCCAGTTTAATCTCAGAATTTGAAATCTATAGAATAAAGCTGAAATCCACCCCAAAAGATCTTCTGTTTCAAATGATTAAAGAGATAAAAGAATAAGTGCTAAGAGACCTGTATACCACCCATCAAATTGACGTCCTGATGCATAAATCTTATTTGGGAGGATTATTATAAAGAAGACAAATGTTATTAAGTTGCAGATAAAACCAGGGTTGCCAGACTGGCATTTTGATTCCAAATTCCTGAAATCTAGCTTACTTTTGAATTTGGTTAGAAAATTCACTTTGCTTTTTGGCTGGCTAATTTCATTTGCATGAAAATTAGATACCAATCTTTTTTTTTATATATTTTCCTTTAAGAAAATAATTTTGGTCATTTAAATGTTTTGAAACTACCTATACAACAACTTTGTGAGAGAGAATCATTAGTTGTTGCATCAAAATCCCACGTTATACCAATGTAAAAATCTTTTATAAAAATAGATTCAAATTGTATAAATATATTTGTCAGCACAATATTTGTATGAATTCTTATCATTTCTAATGAAGAGAATAGTAAGAATTTGGATCTAGAGTTTTCCATGCGATATGGACGTTTAAAAAATCATTACAGATGAAAAATAAATTCACAACACTGTGTATATATATATATATATATACTTGCTCAAGATTAAATATACAATTAATATAGCTGAATTTTCGACAATGGCCGGGGAGACCTGGGTTCTAATCCCAGGTCGAGTCATACCAAAGACTCAAAAAATGGTACTTGATGCCTTCTTGCTTAACACTCAGCATTATAAGGTATGGATCTAGGGTAAAGTGGAGCAATCCAGGGAATGGAGTAACGCCCTCCCACACACCTTGGTGTAGTAGCTATCAAAAGAGGAACCTTTGGGTCACCCTCGACTGCTGTTGCCAACTAACTAAAATAGTAAGTGATCACCTATACAGATCAATATATGCACAGGTTCCCAAATAAGGGATAAATCAACAGTACTTATACCCCATATTAATACACTGTATATTCTCTGTGGGTGTTAACACAGGCTCTTGCATTCACACACACATGGTGATGATGATCATCAAGGTAAACCAACAGTACAGATTCCCTTGACTCTCTCTTGCTATCTGTCCCTATCAGCCATCATACTTGGTAAGTCTTCTAGACGGCACCCAGTGTTTGCACAGAGCTGATGAATGTATGTTTTTGCTGGTCAGTCAACACTGGTGTGTACATGTGTAATAGTCCATAGAAGAACATTGCTTATGAGTTACCCTTACTTCTCCAGCACTGTTCAGCATGCTTTACTCATCTTTCTGGGATGGTTTGTAAGATGAGCGGTAAATGGCCATACAACTGCTGTTTTGTTGAGTGCTACTTCCAGAATTTGTTCAGCATGTGTTGTTCAGATCTAGATTTTTTTTCTCCAAGTGTTTTAACCATACAGTAGTACTGATATAGCTACCACTTGGAAGAATTTCTATTGTATTTTATCAGAGATCAAATTTCCATATGATCAATAACTAGTCAATAGCAGTCCATGCTTTCCCTATGTTGACATTGCTTTGAAAGTATATTATCATACAGACGGCAAATATATCCCTTATTTTGGAACCTATGCATATATTGATCTACAGTCCTGGTCATAATTTTTTCACTATATAATATAGAATATCTCCTGAAAAAAAAACAAATCAAGAGTAAAAGCTTTTGTATATTGACAACTAATGGTTCATAAGGTTTGGTTTCTTTGTTTAATGGTATATCAACCTTTGTAGGTTATTTAATGCCAAAGCCATTGTCCTAGAAGAACAGTAGTGGTACTGTTTTACCCATAGCTGGGAGGATAAGGTGGTTCATACCTTTCCCTAGGGTATTTGCCCGAAAGTGAACGTAATAGAGCGACTGGAGTACGAACTCGCTTACTACGATTCCGCAGTCCATCGCTTTAACCATTACACCATGAGGACACCCCCAATGGTTCATAAAGAACAATAAATGATAAAAAAAGGTTTATATAAGTTTGGTTATCGTCATAGGAAATGGACACAGCGATACAAGTTCAAATCCTGGACGAGGCTGATTACATTTCACATAGCACTAATACCCTTGGGAAAGGTATGAATCCAATTATTTTCCCTCCAGCTATGGGTAAATAGTAGGACAGACTGGATTCTTCAGCCTTGGTGAGGCAACCAGTCTAGGAGAAAGAAAACTCTGAATTCAAACCTGTTAAACTCCGCTTAAAAATTGACCTTGTGTCATAACCTGCCCGAGCAGAGGGGTTGGGTAAATATATATGTTTGGTTATTTTCTATTTATCTTGGAAGATATAACAAAAGAATTGAAAGGCTGCCAATTACATTGACCAGGACTGTATGTAAATTTGTACTAGTTAACTTCTCCTGAAAGTGTTTGAATAAATAACGACACTAAGGAATTCTTTGATTTGGGCTCTTTTGTATGCAAAGTAGATTACCAAAATAATGCAAAGAAAGATTTTTAGATTATTATGATTTTGCATTAGATAATTTCCATGTATATACCACAATTGAGACCCAAAACAGCTGTTAAGTTCCTAACTAGGGATCAAATAGATTTGTCTCAAAATTATTAGTATTGGATAAGAATACTTGAAACTATAAAGCTATTTGTTAACAAATAATTGTTATTAAATAGTTGCTTTAACTATAATTGTGTGTAAATTATTTGTATTAGAAAGGAATACTTGATACCATATAACTGTGCCAATAATGGTGCCAAAGTCTGTAGATATATATCATCATTTATTAGAATTCAGCTATATTACCTGAACGTTTTATCTTGAGTAAATTGAAATATATATTTTCAGGGTGTTGTAATTTTATTTTCTGTTGATGCATATTCAAATTTGTTTAGCTTTTTTCTGGCATTTTCTTTTATTTATTTTTTTATTTTTTTTTTTTTTGCTTTAAATGAAAATTTAAATCTGGCAACCCTGGGTAAAGCTAAAAATTGCTTCTTGGAAAAGTTTAGTTTCTTTTTGGACATGCCTCATATATTAAAAATCAAGAGCGACATTACCAAAGTCTACGACACTATCTGATGTCTTCATCATTCATTCTATCCAGAAAAGTACCAAAGCAAGACAACTCAGAATCCTGGTTTCACTTTCTCTCGAGGTAATTTCTTTGTGAAATATCTTAATTCTTATTTGATAATATCATGATATACAAAACAGTTTTCAGTAGCCTCTTACAGAAGATATGTTGAGGAAGTTCATCAATACAGACGAGGACATTCTTATTTCCTTGTCTTTAAGTAAAAGAAATAAAAAGTCCTGCACAACTGCAAAGTTTAAAGTGTAAGAGGGATGCAAAAACCCTTATCAACCTTATCTGGAGTTATATTTTGTAATTATTTATGTATAACATGCACCCATGAAATTCTGGAAAATAAAATTCCCGTGTATAATACACACTGACTTTTTAGAACTTATAGTCACAAATTGAACCGAAATTTTACACTTGTTAAACATTTTTTATGTATGTACTGACTAAAAATAAAAATTCATATAGTTTATATAATGTTCTGAAATACAAAACTTGCATAATATTAAAGGTAAATGCACGAACAAATGCAACAAGCTTGCAGCAAAAATAAGGTCATGTTTGGAGAAACAAAATTATAAAAAAACACACATTCCAGTTGATATTTGATTTGTAATGGTGTAAAACACATTAGTTTAGACTGTAGATATAACTTACTTTTAGTCATCCCATCCTAAATATAGTAAGGCATGTAGCCTGAAAAAAACGTTGATTATATCTTAGTTCTTATGTATTATACACATCCCTAACTTTAGGGCTAAAAAATCAGAAAAAATAGTGTATCTTATGCATGAATAATTACTGTAGTTGAACTTCAGTGGCACAGAAAGTCTTAGACAATCAGCAGCCGTACAAGTTGCTGATTCTTGCCAGACTCCAATCATGAGTCAAAGTCTGCCTTCACATTGATGTCCCTTGATTTGTTTTGTCTCTCCTAGCCATCTACCTTCCACGACTAACCCAGAAAGCAGCTGGGCCAGGATTAATTGATTATGTCAAATGCTATAACTCTAAAGCCCCCCACTGCTCCAAAATCTTCTGCTGGTTTAGCTTGAAGCTGAAAAGTACTCTGTTATCAGAAATTCTCACAAGGAAACACAGCAAGAATCTTAGTTGTAATGAGGCTGTGTATCGGCAAGTGAAGACACTCTCAATTTCACTTTTTATTTAGCTAGGTATGGCTAACAAACAACTAAAACTGTATGCAACAGAAGCAGACACAACATGCAGCTTATCTCTAACATTAGATGCATCACATGACCCTGGGTTATATTATATCCCAACCTTTTCAGAAGAATAATATCAACTGAAAATAGTTTATTATTGTCAGGAGAAAGAAAGTTTTCTTGTTGAATATAAGCTTAAGACAGCCAATGTCAACCAAACAAAAATAATATTAGAAATAAATGCAAACTCTTCATTGCTAACAACAAAAAATACAAACTTTTCATTGTTAGCAAAAAAAAAAATATGAAGTTTTCGTTATTAGCAAAATACCTTAGAAATAAATGTTTTCTCTAAAAAAATTTTATTTTCATACCAAATTTTGCATGAATTTTTTAAATTATTTTTTTAATCCAATTTAGAATTATTTCTACAATTGTAATTATTTTTACCATGTTCTATTCATAAAATATACTAGTAAGTTATGCCTGCATGCATATATAGACAGAAAATACATAGACAAAAAATATATATACAATATGATATCATAGATAGGGTCATTCTGCAGATAATATACATTTGCAAAAGCTTTCTTTTTTCGTTTTTTTTAAGTAATTTTCATTGTTTTTTTTTTTTTCATTGTTTTATATCAGAAAAAAAGAGACTTGGTAAACTTCTGGGAATTTAAAGCCCTTTATTGAGTCCATGAGGGATCATTCTGCAGTCCACGCTCCCACTTAGGCCAATAACAACAAAAAGCTGAAGCCAGAACCCAGGACACACCAACACAAAAGCTTTCCTGGGGCCTGACATTAAATTGCTTTCGGCAATGAGGCACTAGTACTGGAGCTCTGAGGAGAGTGGAGTCACCCTTAAAGGTTTCACTCTAACTCCAATGTGGTAATAACAGTCCCATCTATACTGGTTTAAAATGATTGTGAAGATATATTTTTGTTCTGCAAATAATTGGAAGCCATAATTGTTAAACTGACTTTGGCATAAAATAACTCAACAAGGGTTGATATGATACAGTTTTGTTGTGTATATGATTGATTTGGTTGAGATAATGAAATGTTTACCTGTTTAAAATGATTGTGAAGATATATTTTTGTACTGCAAATAATTGGAGGCCATAATTGTTAAATTGACTTTGGTATAAAATAACCCAACAAGGCTTGACATGATAGATTTTTGTTGTGTATATACTTGAAGACAATAATTGTTAAACTGACTTTGGCATAAAATAACCCAACAAGGCTTGACATGATACATTTTTATTGTGTATTATTCGTATTTAGAATAGTTACTTAAAGGTATAGTTCTTTACAAATGAATATTATCATTAGTTACTTGACACAATATAATTGCTTCAATGAAAGACTGACTTCAGCATTAAATAACTGAGTAAGGATTGATATGTCATAAAACCAACCAACCAACCAACAAGAAATTGATTTGAAACTTGAACCCTAATGCTTTGGGTTAACTTTGACATTTTGTCCTTTCTTTTGCTGATGCTAACGGGGGTCACATACTTCCCTTGCAGATTGCCATTTCTCTCTAAAACATATTTTCTTGGTATATGTCTTCATGAAGCAGAAGATGCAGCAACCTAAGATATTAATCTTTCAAAACTGCTAGTAACTACAAAATACTAATTAGGAGGTGTGCTTAACATATCAGTTATTATCATAAGAAATGGAACTGACAAACCAAGTTCAATCCCTGGCCAGGGCTGTTTCCTCTTAGAAAAGGCATGAACCATTCTCTTTTCTCCCAGCTATGAGTAAATAGTGGAGCAGACTTGGTTCTTGAGCATTATTAAGCCAATCAGTCTAGGAGAAGGACAGCTCTGACCTCAAACTAGCTTTATTTTGCTTAAGAATTGGGTTTGTGTTGCATCCTGGTCATACATGCCAATCCCCAATAATCTAGGGATAAGTATTTTGTCATAGAGATTTTCTCCTATCACTGCTAAAGGATAATCAACAAATTCTTCCATAATTGAGCAGTATCACAAAAACAGATTAACAAGGAAGTGTTAACTGATATAAGATATTCTCTAAGTCTGGACTGGGGAATCTACCCCAAAGGACCAACGTTCCGTTGGATTTTTTCATGGTCAGTCCAGAACCAGAAATACTGTGGGTGACTGAAGCCGTGAAGTGTCCAGAAAATATTTTTACTTTTCAAACAATTATAGTTCTGTCTTTTATTTATTTCATTTTTTTATTTTCTTATATCTGAAATTTATGAAACAAAAGTCTAGAACAAGAACAATGTAATAATTATTTGTTCAGTCATCCAATTTTATTACTGGACCAAATTTTTTAACAGCCCTTTCACTGGGGCTTAGAATATATTGACTGTATCCCCTACGGAAGGGTATGACCCTCATAAAAAGAGAGTATGACTCTAAACTGCATCTAATTCTAGACATCTGGAAAATGGGGAGTACTTATTCATCCCCCAGCCCAGTTGGCTGGGGTTGTAGAATACACCAACAGCATCTCTGCAGAGGGGTAAGACCCTCTCGCCAACAAAACACAAAACAATCTGATGATGAGGCTCCAATAATGCTGGAGCTTTGGGGAATGCAGAGTACTTCTTCATTGCCATCACTCTCACATCTACTCTGGCCCAGTGTCGTAACACCTGATCTATGGGTCAAATTGAACTATCTATGGGTCAAATTGAACTGTTTGACATTTAAGCTGAATACAAATAAATGACTTACACTAAATTGTTAAAAATAGAACTGTTTGATTATTTAACTATGGGTATCTACAGAATGTGTTTACAAATCATATATTCAATATATATGTAAAAACAGGATTTGGTATTAAATAACCAGCAATGGTTGACATGCCATAAAACTAAACCAAACCAATCATAGATTCCTGTTAATCTTAGGTCCACTCTAACTCAGAATGATAGTATCTGTTGGGGTCCCATATCAATGGGTCCAAAAGATCTGATTAAAAATTATTCATATTTGATAAGACTGTGTGCAAAAAAAACTCTTAAGAAAGAACTATGCAAAAAATGTAAATATGAGTATACAATGAGAGTGATTCCCAAACCTCTATGCATAAAATAGCTCTAGGCAGGTTGACATGCCATTAAAATCAATCAATCAATCTGTTTTTTTATTTATATGAAACTTTCAAAATTCATATGCAATATCAAATGTTTATTGCATGGCATATTTTCTTTTTGTGTGCAGTTTAGAAGGGACTATGACAGGGACAGAATAAAAGGCTTGTAACAAAATTCCCAGAAGGTCACCAATTACTACAAACACTGAAGAAGGCTGGAGGATACAGTGGTCAAAATGTCTGGACTATAATTACAACCAAGATGAGAACACTAGCCCAAATACATCAGCATATAATTTCTGGAACACTATTTTTAAAATGACCTGTTTTGCAATATGACATGATCCAAAGAATGACCTAGATAGAGTGTTGAATAATGTAATGAATATGAGTAGCCTAGACAACAAAAAACATTATTATATTAACATCTTCATATAAGTCAGCATTGATGTTGGCCACCAAAGGTTAGTTCTCTATTAAATGGGCATGAGAATTCACTAATTTTTTTTTTTTTTCTCCCTCGATATTTTCTTGTATTATATGAACTGTATAATTAAATGTGTAGTTAATTACTTGTATGCCTACTTAGTTTTCTTTTTAAAATTAAGAGTTTGTTTCTTTTGTTTTTATTTTTCATATTAAAACCAATTTGTTTTTTTGGTTTAGGGTTTGTTTTTTTTTTAATTTGTAACTCTTCAATTTGAGCAAAGTCTCATTTAAAAATATTCATGAAGAAATTTGAAATACCACAGAATTGTAATTGGTGATGATTTTTTTTTTTTGCGTGTTTATTTCTTAAAACTTGTCGCTTGTCCTTCTTTAATTGATTATATAATTTATGGCAGTATAACATATCTATGTAATTCATGGCAATATAATATATCTATGTAATTCATGGCAATATAATATATCTGTGTAATAGATTATCATTGGAAAAATTATTGTTTGGAATATTGAACCAACCACAGATTTTACTTATGAACGAGAAACTAACAACACCATATCTTTCTTGAACATTTTACTAATAAATAACTAACTAGAAATTAAAGTTCATTACAAATCCACTGATAAAGATGATTATATACATTTTTACTCATATCATAACACTGAATTGAAAAGTGGAATAATCATAGGTTTTTACCATAGAGCTTTTGGGATTTGGACCCCCAAATTTTTAAAAGATAAATTTGACTATATAGCAAATTACTTCTCACAACTTCAGTATCCTAAATTTTTTATACAATATGCTAAGATAAAATGTCTCAAAATTCACAAAAGTAAATGTTTTCCAAAAATTCCAAGCAATAATTTTTCCCATGATAATTTATTACATAGATATACCCAACAATTCAACCACAGACATCATCAAAAAAAGACTTAAACAATCTTAGAATCAAATTATGGTAGTATAAATTTCAGAATATTGTTTAATCAGGAAAAATGGAGACAAATTATGAATTTTGGAGATTTCATAAAAAGTCTATTTCTTTTCCTGTGAATTAAAGTAAATCAGATCTATTTATAAAGTTTATTCTGAATTGGTAAAAATTTTGTCTCATTTCTCTTAACCATTTTAACCTTTTTAACCCTTAGCGCCTAGGCCCTCACATAACCTATCTCTGAACTCACAAAATTTCAAACTTTGCTTATGGATGTAGACATCTTTGTTTAAAGCAATGGTTCTCAACCATTTCTCTATGCTGTCCCTTACTGATTTCCAATTTACTTATGTGGTCCCTTTATAACCATTTATAGAAATACATATATATATACACAGGGCGCAGAAGCAAAATTAGGAATATTCTAGAATAATAATAAATGACTCTGTCATAAAACAGAATTAATTTTAATTTTAAAAAATAAAGAACAAAATAAGAAGATAGACACAAAAGAGTTAATTTACACAATATGGGGGCAATTTTTTCCAATTATTGTATCAATATGCCTTTGAAACAATTTGTATGCCTTCAAAATAAATTTTTCAGACATTTTATTCCATTCCTCCTAAATAGCAGTCTTAAGCAAACTAATATTTAGATGAGAAGTTGAATTTTTTAAAATTTTCTAAAATATGCCCTATAGCATAATCAAGGGGGTTAAGATCTGGGCTTGAAGGAGACCATAAAGAAACTTCAATTATTTTGGATATTATTTTTTTGTTTGGTTTCAGCGTTACGTAAATCAGAGATTATTTGCTGTTTCTTTTCTGGCTCGCTAATATTGGGCTGAATTTTAATAAGAAAAAGTGCTTGAATAATAAAGCTAATCATGAAAATTTAAATTTATCGCATTTTTTTAAAATTGGACTAAACAGACTAAAGAAAACATTTTTAAAATTATTTTGCTTCTGCTATATATATATATATATATATATATATATATATATATATATATATATATATATCAGTGGTATATGTTCCGAAAAAAATAAGTGTGCACTGCTTATAAAGATTATTCTGTATAAAATTTGAAATATATTTGTTTATTTATCAAATTTCAATTGAATAATTGGCCCAGTCTACTGGGGCTGCTGAATAACACTGACTACATCTCTGCAGAGGGGTAAGACTCCCCCAATGAGTCTCTTGGATAAAACACAAAACAATCAGATGATGAGGCTCTAGTAATGCTGGAGTTTTGGAGAATGCGGAGTACTCCTTCAATGCCATCACTCCCAGGTCCACTCTGGCCCAGAGTTGAAGCATCTGATAGGGTTCTATCTATGGATCAAATAGAACTGTTTGACATTTAAACTGGGTATTTATGCTAATCTGAATTGTTTGAAAGAGAACTGTTTTACATTTAACTGTGTGTAAACAAAAAACTGTACTTATGCCAAACTGAATTGTTAAAAATAGAACTGTTTGATCCTTTAACTTTAAGGAAACAAATAACTAATGTTTAATTGAATTGTTAGTGATACACAGCAATACTTTGAACCATTTAACTTTGTTGATATGCTAAACTAACTTGTTTAAAAAAAGAACTGTTTAATCATTTAACTGTGTGTAAACAAATGACTGATGTTTAATTGAAATGTTAGTGATACAGAGCAATACTTGGAACCATTTAACTGTGTGCAAACAAATAATTAATAATAGATAGAAATATTCGTATTTGATTGAAATAAGTCAAACCATTTAATTGTGTGAAAAAAATGAGCTTAGACTCATTTAAAAATGTTATCTACAAAATGTGTTTAGAAATCATATATTTGATATATATATGTAGGAAAAGGTTTTGGCATTAAATAACCTACAATGGTTGATATGCTATAAAACCAAACCAAACCAAACCAAATCAATCGTATGATATAGCATTTTGAGGAAACTCAGCGAATCTAAATCTATTGCAAACTTGTAAGCAGACATTTACCTTTAAAAATTTGTAACTCTGATATTGTGTGAAAAAAATGAGCTCAGGCTCATTTAAAAATGTTATCTCCAAAATGTGTTTAGAAATCATATATTTGATATATATATATATGTAGGAAAAGGTTTTGGCATTAAATAACCTACAATGGTTGATATGCCATAAAACCAAACCAAGTTATAATCTCGTTTCATGATAGAATGATACAACTCTTCCTGACAAAATATAGTGGACATTTGGCCTCAGAAAATACACATAGCAATCAAAATTACCTTCAAAAATAGTGATTTAATACGCAGAGAACCTTTTGATATCTTTTTGTCCATGGTTATAACAATTATCGTTGTAGGAAATGGAATCGATGGCCCAAGTTCAAATCCTGGACAAGGCGGTCTGCATTACTGCCTTTGAGAAAGGCATAAGTCAATTTCTCCTCCCAACAACTATTGGTAAATAATAAGGCAGTCTAGGTTCTCTAGCCTTGATTAGGCAATCAGTCTAAGAGACAGAAAACTCTGAATTCAAGCCAGATTTACTTAACTAAAAAATTGACCTTGTGTCACATTCTGGTAATAATGGAAGGGTTAGGTAAATACATATATATATATATATATATATATACATACACTGTACTGATACTGGAAGTGGCATGGAAGACCAAGCCAGAGCAATGGACAATAGGAACAAGTGGTGGAAGAGGATCAGGGAAATCTGCTAGTTGCACACCATGATGATGATGATATATATATATATTCTGTCTGTTGAATTCGTTATTTATTATCATAGTTATTAAATGATGAAATCAACATAAACGATTTAATAATTCCAGTGGTATAGAATTTTTCAAAGTTCTTCAATTTTGTTTTGAAAGAGACATTTGAAGGTTAACTGTAAATACAAATGCTCAAAAAAATTCAGTTTAAGAGATAAGGTGATGCATTTAATTTAATCTTTCATCATCCGCATGGTGTGTCCACAACATGGACTCCCTTGACTCTCTCTCTCTGATCAATTGTCCCTATCAGCCATCACACTTGCTTGGTCATCTAGACGGCACCCAATGTCTTCACAGACCTGATGAATGTAAGTTTTTACAGATCAGCAAACAATGATCTGTCCATATGTCATAGTCCATAGGTGAATGTAATCTTTAATGACTGTGGATTATCTTTAATTCTACCATCAAGATAAAAGTGTTATATATATATATATATATATATATTTAAAGATGGTTGTTGTAGGTCCAAAGAAAGAATAAGGATATATTTAAAATAGGAAGATCCACGAAGAGAAAAAATACAAATCTCTTTGTGGACCTTCCTTTTTTAAATATATATACATATATATATATTTATATATATATATATTGAATAATAGCCCAAGGGGAAAAAATATATATATTGGAAAAAATATATATTGGAAAAAAAGAAAAGGCCAACCTTGTCACACCAATTGAAAAAAATCAAAAGACACACAATTGGTTGGTCAAAAGAAAAAACCACCGTTAGGGCTGCTAAGCTACAATGCAAAAAGTGCTCAATACTAAGTAGAGAATATATATATATATATATATATATATATATATATATATATATATATATATATATATATATTCTCCTATTTACATAAAAACCTATGAATTATAATTGTATTATCTCAAACAAAATCATTTGTAGCAACTAAGAAAAAGGATTATTTCTACATACATAAAATTGAATTAAAAAACAAAAATCATTCAAAATGTCTAGTTATTAAATTTATCAATATAACAAGTGCAAGAGATGATTACTATGAGTGTGATCCATTAAAATACTTGAGGCTCCCCAACATCCCATTTATTCATTGTGGATCCTATAGATCTGCCACTGGCCACCAATCAACATATAGTTCCTGGTTGAAGACCAACAGTTTAAAGCTGTCCTAACATTCCATTAAACCAAAACCTGTTAATGGTTGCCTTTTATTATTAATATCTGACATGATCCCCCTGAGTCCAAAATATGAGGCTTTTAGGTTCAAAGGGTTAAAGAGTTCTTTCAAAAATGTGGTTTGTATAAAATGTTTTTACCCTTTTATATTTCAGTTTTAAATTTTTATCAAGGAAAAATGTTTTACAGATCAAATAAATATGTTTTGTTTTTGTTTTTATTTTATTTTTTATTTTTTTTGTGAATATTTATCAGTGGTTAAGAAAAAAGCCTGAGGAAATGAAAACCAAATTACTGACAATAACAATTCATTTGTAAAATATGTATTGTTTATACAGTTTCATCAGATACTATAAAGTTCTATTTTCAAAATCATAACAGAAATATTGATGTAATAATGGAAACAGATGCTTAACATTAACTTATTGGAAACATAAAAATTTGAAAATTATTTAGTTTGATTTTTTTTGTCTAATAGCATATCAACTTTAACTTTAGTAGGTAATCTAATGCAAAAGCCAAACTTATTGAAGAACAACAACGATACTATTTAATCTATCGCTGGGAGGATAAGGGGATTCATACCTTTTGCCCAAGGGGCATTAGTCCAAAAGTAAATGTAATAGTATGACTAGAGTTCAAACTTGCTTAGATTAATATCACAGTTCAGTCATGAAACAACAAGGAATCCCCCAGAAAAATGTTTGAAAATCTGTTTCTATTTTCCAAAAAAGAATTATTTTAATATGACAAAATTGGTACAAAAATAAATTCTAGAATATTGAATCTTTCAGAAAATAACCATGAAAATATAATGTCTAATACCAGCAATACTAATTGAATTATCATATTTATTTTTGTTGTTTAATAAAACATTCATCAAAGAAATCCTGATATAAATACAATGCAAGCAATATCAATAATAATGATTAATATTATTACGAGGTGCATATGATAAGTTTCCTGACTTTTTTCGTATGGGCATTTAAAATTGTCATAAACTCTTGAAAATTCACAATATTATTGCTATACATCTTATGAGATGACTGACCAATTTTTAGGATTTCAGATTCAAATGAACAGCTACAGCAGGAATTGGAATACACCCTACTAAAGCCTGATTGCCACAGCTGGTGAATTTCAAAAATGCAATCTGATAATTTAGAAGAACAATATGCAATAAAATTCTTTTTAAACTTGGAAAAATGCCACAGAAACGTATGGAATACTTCAAACTGCTTTTTGACCATCTTGCATGAATCGAGCATCAGTTTTTGAGTGGCATAAGAGATTTAAGGAAGGCAGAGAGTCTGTGAGGGATGATGAGAGGTGTGGGAGGAGTGAGAAAGTCAATACACCAGAGTTGATTGGCCAAACGGTTAGGGTTAGGGTTACTATGTTGAGGTTTTAAGGAAGTTCAGGAAGAGATTCCATCAGAAGAGGCCAGCACTCTTCAAATCGGATCAGTGGCATTTCCACCAGGACAATGCACCAGTCCACAACTCCATCCTTGTCACAGACTATTTGACCAAGATGGGCATCAAGACAGTTCCTCACCCTCCCTATAATCCAGACCTTGCTCCCTGTGACTTTTGGCTATTCCCTAAGCTCAGAGGCTGTCGTTATGAGACAATTGAAGAGATGAAAGGGGCTGTGACGAAGGTCATTGACACGCTCACACAAGAGGACTTCCATGGGGCTTTCCGGAAGTTGTTGGAAAGTTACAACAAGTGCATTGCAGCCGGAGGAGATTACTTTGAAGGGTACTAGAGTTTCATGTGTGTACTATTAATAAAAGTGCCCATACGAAAAAAGTCTGGAAACTTATCGTATGCACCTCGTATTATTAATATTGTTTGAATTTCATTGATATTAGGGTGAAGAAATATAGTCATAGTAGTAATTATCTTTATAAAAATCATTGAGAGAAATAATAATAATAATGATGATGATGAAGCATCATACTTAGTAGTTATAGCCAATATTTAAAGAAATTGCGTTTTATAAACCTGCTAATCCTTATATTGAAGTACAATCAATATGATCAGAAAACCCAAAATTATGGATCCATCATAGAATACTAATAATCACTACCTTCCACTGAGTAAAAACCCAGCAAAGGATTGTAAGAAACCAAATGTAAAGCACTACCTAGACCTTGCTAAAGAACTGAAAAATTTACGGAACATGAAAGAGACAGTGATATCAAAGGATTGGTACTGGGACTGGAGGACTTAGAAATAAGAGGACGAATGGAGACCATCCAAATTACAGCATTGTTAAGATCACCCAGAATACTGAGGAGAGTCCCAGAGACTAGAGGAAACTTGCTGTCACTCAGACTCCTGTGGAAAACCATCAGCTAATGCTGGTGTGAAAAACTCTCAAAGGAGTAAATTGATAAAGAAAGCAAAAAGCACCTACACCTTGCTAGAGAGCTGAGGAAGCTATAGAGCATGAAAGTGACAATAATACCAATTGTAATTGGTGCACTCAGTACAGTCTCCAAAGGATTGGTAAAGGAACTAGAAGACTTGGAAATAAGAGGACACGTGGAGACTATCCAAAAGACAGTGTTATTGCGAACGGCCAGAATAGAGAGAAGAGTCCTGGAAACTTGAGGAGACTTGCTGTCACTCAAACTCCAGTGTAAAACTATCAGCTAACACTGGTGTAAAAAAAACTCTTAAAAGAGTAGTAATAATAATAATAATAATTTGTTTCCACTGTGATTATCATTATTACTACAAAATATAACAAACGATTATCATGGAAGAGTGAGTCTGCAGAATGACTTCTATTAACAGTTTCTAGGAAGTGACATCCACTGTTGCCATCCACTATTGTTCATCTGGGTACTGTGCTAATGGCCTTAAATAAGGTATGAATCCAACTATTCACCCTTTAGCAATGGGTAAAAAGTAGAGCAGACTGCCTCTTTAACCTTGGTATGGCAAACAGATTCTGAATTCAAACCTGTTAAACAACACTTCAAAATTGACCTTGTGTCACATCCTGCTTATGAAGGAGGAGTTGGGTAAATACATACATAGTAGAAAAGAAATTTCTTACATATATTTTGCCCTTTTTATATCTCGTTCTTGTCTAACAGGTATGCCAATAAGCATTTGTTAAGTTTCAAATGAACAGTCTTTGAGTTCAATCCTGAGAAGAATTTATATTTCCTATTCCAACATTAATTCTTCCACAAAAATGGAGACTTTGACATTCCTAATTTTATCATTTTATCTCTCAAAAAATTCTATCATTGCAAGAGTTGCAAGAGTAATATTATTTGTTTTTCATTATTAAAACTCTAAAATATAACTGAAGATAATTATTTTAAAAAATATTAGAGTAGCTTCATTTTCTTTAATCTATTCTATTTCTGTTCATCAATATAGATATATAAAAATTAAAAAGAAATCACAGCTTTTCAAATAAGTTACAAATTTCAAAAGTTCTTAAACAATTAACATTCAGTGTCTGTTTCCATAATGATTATATCAACATTTCCATCATTTTTTAAAAGAAAGCTTGCTTTTTTTTCATTTTGGGGTTATATTTCTTTACCACATTGTCTGATATCATTATTGAAAATATTTACTGTATAAATGGGAATCCACCTTCATGAAATATAATTTGTACTATTTTGTATTTCACCTTAAAATTGATATTACAAACAAGAATGTTGTAAGGAGATCCAGTTTATGAAAAGGCAAAAGGAGAATGACTTTTTTTTCCTTCTTAAACAGGCTAAACATTTCAGGTGTGTTCATAATGATTCAGATATTATTTTATAATTTGAATTTGAAGGCATATCATATAAACATCATGTTACCATCATACTAACATCATATAAACATCATATTAACATCATATAAACATCATATAAGCATCATATCAACATCATATCAACATCATATCAACATCATATTAATATCATATTAACATCATATCAACATCATATAAACATCATATTAACATCATATCAACATCATATAAACATCATATGAACATCTTCTTTGCATGCTGGTTTATTTGGAATTTTCTTTTCTTCATTTTGTAAATACAAATGTTTTTATTATGAAAAAAAACCTTTCCAGACTGAATTTGATTTCAAATTTTCCAGGTTTAAGACAACTCAATTTAAAATTTTGAACAGATTTATCTACCATAAATCTTCGTGCTGACCAACTGGTAGTAATAGCTTCTGTCGTAAATAAATGAATGTTTGACTGGGCCCATCTGGAAAGGGTTTATTTTATAAATGGAATGACACATGCAAAAATGTTAATATTGATTTATTTCTTCATAATAACATCTTTGATGATTTTATTTAAAGCAATAATTTTTCCCTTACAGACTTCTTTTCACTGTTAAGAAAAAAAAAAATTTACATTTTAACTTTTTTGTGAGATTGAAGGTTTGAGGATTTTGTTAGGGGATTACGCACTTGGCTAAAACATGATACAGAAAGAAATAAAGATTCATTAAAATTTTGCTGCTGAAAAGTTCTTCCCTCATCCAAGAAGGTAAAATGTAAATGTTTTACCACATCTCCAGCCTGCATTTCAACACACTTTACACATCTCCAACCTGCATTTCAACACACTTGACACATCTCCAACCTGGATTTCAACACACTTTACACATCTCCAGCCTGCATTTCAACACACCTGACACATCATTTCTCAACTTTCTTTAACCCTTCCAAAAATAAGATAATCAAAATTCAATAATTTTTTTAAAAAAAAGAAAAACTTAAAGCCTTCATGGTTGAGCCAATAACTTTTCAGCATTGGGTAGTGTTATTCAAAAGACATGGTTAAACTTAATTATCCAATAAATTCTACATTCAGTAAATCCTATTTGTTTTACTTTAAAAAGATTTCAATTCTTTGAGTAGAAATTATTGTCTAAATATCTGAGATGAAGGTTAATAATTGTTATTACTTAGAATATTCAGACTATTGATCTCGTCTTTATTGTTATACTCATAACATTTCAGACGATATGTCCTTTGGCCTTCTTCAAGTGTTTCATGTGTTATATAATTAATGAATGATTTTTTATATTAATCATTTTTCATTAATTATATTTTATCATTTAGTTTGGTAAGGCTTTGAACTACTCGGGTCTCTTAGTCCAGGTGCATAGTCAGATGGTGCAGTCTTAGACCTGCACAGAAAGAATACAACAATCATCATATGTCATAATAAACTCCGAGACAGAAAATGGGGCTGGAGTGTGGATGACATCATGCCCAGAAGAGATGGTCCTGAGAATTTGAGGATTTTGAAAAGAAGTAGTTGAGTTTTCTGCCATTGAGGCGTGCGGTTGAGTTTTTCAGATCTCTACCGGCAAAGATCTTAAATACAACAAGATGCACCACATGTTGATGGTGGGGTCAGCATAGTATGGTGAGCATAGGCTTTTAAGAATTGTGTCTCTCTCTCCTTGTGTCACCATGGACCGAAGCCAGAAATTAATAAACCTGTTTGTATCTGAAACGACAGAGTCTACCTGTATTTGTATTGTTGTTATTGATATCATTATGAGTACACAACACATGTCAAACTTGGAAGCCAGCACAGAATCTCAAACTGAACTCTTTATTTGATCCACAGGGGTAGACTGTTCTAATTCAGTTAACCATGACTATGTACAAGTGTTAAGTTATAGTAAGTATTCCTTGTTAGTCTTGCGGGTTCAATCCCAACAACAGTTAAGAATAACAAGGAATACTTACTATAACTTAACACTTGTACACAGTCATGGTTCACGGAATTGGAACAGTCTACCCCTGTGGATCAAATAAAGAGTTCAGTTTGAGATTCTGTGGGAACTCCTGAGTTTGACTTGAAATACCTGAAGAAGCCCAAAGGATATATCAGCTAAAATGTAAGTGTAACAATAAAGACGAGGTCAACAGTCCAAATATTTTCAGTGATAACTTTGAGTAAAATCTTTTTTTCCTTTATATAAAAAAACAATTAGTCAATCATTAAACAAAACAGAGCAAGATTAAAATGTTTTATCTTGTTTTAGTTTTTTTATTTTTAAAAGGAAAGATAAAAACACCATTTTTTAATAATATCTAAGATGACAGCTTTAAAAAAAATACTTAGAAATTATTAGTGGAATTTCTGAAAACATTTTATTCTTTTTCTACAGTCTTCAAAAATCAATCACTTATTTACAAGATTTATTAACAAGATTTATGCAATTGTAAAAGACAATCAATCAATCATTATTATTATTATTATTGTTATTATTATTATTTACTCCTTGAGTTTTTCCCATCAGCTAACGCTGATGGTCTTTCACTGGAGTTTGAGTAACAGCAAGTCTCCTCAAGTCTCCAGAACTCTTCTCAGTATTATGGCCAATCTCAATAATGCATTTTTTTTTACTATGAGTTATATAATAATCAAAATAATAATGATTTTTTTACAATGATTTTTATCATTTCTAATCCTACTACAACTAATACTATTAACTGATATTTTCTTTCATCTTAATTTCTGTTTACTGAAGCAAAGAGAACATGAATTTGGTTCTCACCAGGAGCTTGTTTTTATTTCTATTCTGCACTCTTTCTCTGTTGCTATAGATTGCTGGTTTGAGTGAGTTGTGATTAAAAACGTATTTAAGATGGAAGAAAATGCCACAGAAAATAATTATGATCGTTGATAATGTTTCATCTTAACATAAGTGAAAGATAATTTTATTTAAGTTCTTTACAACATGTATTCGTGAAAATAACATTACTTTGTACATTATCTCTTTGTGTGTGTGTGTGAGTGAGTGTGTGTCTGGTTATACCAAAACCATGGTTAAAATCACTTTTTTAATCATTTCTAAAAAAATGTGTAGAACCAGTTTTACTGGCAATTCTGAAATTTTTATATCAATAGTTAGATACAAAATTCATAAAACTGCTGGCAATGCTAAAAGTATGTGTTAGCCAAACAGTTTTAGATGTTTTTTTTAGAAATGATTTTTAAAAAACGATTTTGACCACAGTCTGGATATGATACAGATTATGAGTACATTAAAAAAAAATTTACTTTAAAACAAAACAAAAATAAGTTCTATTTTTTATTTATTTATTTATTTCACATTACAAATGTAAATATATTCATTTCTTTATGAAGTTTTTTCCTGCCCGTAATTAAGATGTTACAAATGGGAATCAAGTCTGTATTAAAACAATTAGAAGTTTTTTTAGTTACTTTTAACAATGATTTGCCATTTTTATTATTATTAGGAATGTAAGCTGCCATTGTATTTGTAATCCAGAAAATTGTGTTGTCATCTAGAACCCATGTATATTTTTTAAAATGAATATTTTCATATTGTGCTAAGGACAGTCAGGTGTAAACAGTTAAATATTGTAATGCTAAATTTAATGTATATAAAAATGACCCATTTGGAGTCCATAACAATAACATCTCTTTTAGAGTTTAGAGTGTTGCCAGTGGTTAAATGCATTTTAAGATTTTAGCCTCTCAGGCAAAAGAAATTTTGATTGATATGGGTTGTTTCATTTTATAAAAAATAAAATAAATGTCTAAAGTATTAAATTAAAGAAAAAATCTTCTGAAAATTGCACTTTGAATTTCAAGGAGCTGGTAAGTTGTGTACTCAAGTAAAGAATTGAAAAATAAATTTTATAGAATTTTCATTTAAATTTTACAAATTAACCCATTATATCGCAGAAAAAAACATCAAATTAATAAGCAATAAGTCATTTCTTGTTTGTTTTGTAAATAAACCAATCCAAAACTTCTCTTAAGACTTAAGACCTCACCATTTGAAGAAACAAAGACAATTAAGGTTTAATTTATCCCTAGATGGCTCAGTAAACAAAACTTTCTTGTTCAAAACTTTTATTAAACCTGTTGCAGGAGATATAGTACCAACAAATGAGGCTAGGCTTTCTACTTTTGTCATTGTCTTTGAGTACCATAACTTGAACTAACAATAAAAGAGTGAGAATTAACACAAGAGAGATGCGACCTGTATGAGATAAGACATGGCTGTCAAGGTGACCACATCCAGTTGGGTAATAAAAAGGAAATCAGACAGGTTACAACTAACCAAAACTACAGGGTGGAACGATAAAATTATCGTCCTAAAGAAAACAACACTACAGCTTTATTTTAAAACTTTTATTGAAAAATCAATTCAGGTAACTTGATTATGTAGTCGACCTCTATTCAATGTAGCCGCCTTCAGCCTCAATCACCGCCTCAATACAGATCCGGAACTGAGAGCATGCCTTTTCTACAAGCGCTGGCGGGAGCTCGGTGAATACTTGGCGAATGATGGCGATCAGGCTGACTTTGGTGTTGTGGGAGGTCATGTTGGGGATGTTCTCAATGTATGACCAAACGAAGTAGTCCAGCGGATTCAGGTTGGGCGAAGAGTGGGGCAAGTGAGAGAAGGGTACAAAGTCACAGCACTCCTTCTAAATCCAAGCCTGGGTCTCTTTGGATTTGTGGGCCAGCACCGAGTCCTGCTGCCACACCCAGGGTCTGCCACCGACCACCTGATTGCACCAGGGGATCACCACACTCTTCAGCACATCCAGGTACACTTTGGTGTTGACTTTCAAGCCGACTTCAAAGATGTGAGGTGGCATGATGTGGCCCTTACTTGAAACCACACCAAAGGCCATAACCGTACCCAGAAACTTTGTTTTCATCACCCTGGGCACGTCCCTGTTATTCGTGGCAATCCAGATTTGCATTTTGAGGGTGCTGGCAATGGTCCTGTTGTCATAACTTGGATTGGTACAGAGCATAAGTTGTACAGCGGTGCATCTCCAATCTCACTCGTTGAACATTGTGTCACTTTCAGACATGATAGAAGGCTCCTATTGCTCTTGGGATTTGTACACAACTGACCAACTAGTAGATGGTCGACAACAAAAAAAGAAAACAAGTTTTCATTAAATGGAAATGGAATCATATCATCTTTTCTAGGGCGACAATTTTATCATTCCACCCATATATTTCAAAGCGATAAAATACTGAAATCATTTTTTCTAATTAATTTTTTTTTCTAATTAATTATTTTTTCCAATTAATTTTCACAATTGCTTTGATATGTAAGCCAAATATTTCTTCTTTTTTTTTGTTTATCTATCATCAAATATGATGCAATTATTGATTTATTAACAATTAAAATCTTGAACATCAAACAATCAATAACTCCACAATTAATTCATTTTGTAGACAAAAAATTTAAGTCATTTCTAATAAAAACAAGAAAAATAAACTAAAAACGTTTTTATTCAATTTTTTATTTTAATTTCATTTCTGAAAGAAGATAAAATTTTCCAATGAAAATGCTTATGTATTGTTGCTATTATCCACTGTCTGGATGTTCTGAAGTCTGTCTACCTTAGAAAATGAGGTCCAATTGTCTTTGATTGATTCTTTTGAATCAGGTCAGATATATCCCTTTGTTTTATTTCTTTATCATTTTATATTATATTTTTTAAATTCCTGCAAGATACAATGGGTTAATTATCATTCAATTGTTATTCCTTTTATTATAATCATGCATGGAAGCTAAAATTTCCAACTAAACATAAAATGTATAAATATGAACTGTCTCAAACCTTCCACAAGTGCAAAAGCAATGATTAAAGCTTTCATTTAAAAAAAATATATTGTCATTTAAACAATTTTGAAGCATAAAACTAAATTCAAAATTATACTTGAAAATAATCAACAAACATCTTCAGAACTTTGAAATGCAAGCAAAAATTTGCTATCTTTCTGATTTGTTTATATAACGATGTTAATCTATTAAATTTTTTTCAGAATTACTTGCATTATCTTAAGCATTTTTTATTCATTATATAATATCAGAAGAGTTATTCACATCTGTCACTGCTTTATTATTGTATACCAACCTGAATATATAGATAATATCCAGAATTATTGTCATAGTTTTTAGCTTATTTAACATTTCATGTCTTTTTTCTTTTGCAGGAAGAGGGAAATGTAAACGCTCAAGGTAATATTGGACATAACTTACAATTCCTTATTGCAGTGACACTGTTTTTCTCATGGATTATGGTCTCTTCCTAACACATGCATAAAATCAGTACAGAAAAATCCTTTGAAAATATCAGAGATGCCATCAAAATATCCTGTTGCTGCAGATGCCTTTCTAAAAACTAACAAATTTGGTTGCCCTCTGGATCCCCACCAAGAAAAAATAAAATTCAAGAAAAAAAAAAGGAAATGATTCATTGAAGAAAAAAAGAAGCAAAAAAGAATCAGAAACGAATAAAATTAAAAAGAAAAAACAACAACAAAATGGAAGCAAAGAAAAAAACACTACAATGAAAAAGGGATAAAGAAAAATAAAGAGAAAAAGTCAGAAAAATTGAAAATAAAAGTCAAAGAAAGACAATTGACTAAAAAAAGAATTCAAATAAAAATATTTCTTTCTTTTTCTTACTGGTGGCTGGTAAAAAAAAAATGAAAAAAATAACTTAACTCTGGAAAAGGGTAAATGTCCACTTTTTATTCTAAAACAAAATTTTAATGGTTTAATTGATGAAGCTCAACAAGATCAGATCAGAAGCACCCACAAATATTCTTAATAATCTAAAAACTTCTAAACTGATTCAACCAAAAAAACTGCTCATCAAGTACTAATGAGCCACTGGTTGTCTGGTTGACTCACAACTGTTCTGTACAGAGCTGAGAAAACAGACAAGAAAAAGACAGCAATCTGAGGAGAACTGAAAAAAAATGGAAAGAAAATGAACAGATAAATGAACTATAAAAAAATACAAACATTTTTCTAAGACTTGAATAAGATCTTTGAGAGATTTTTTTCTTTGTGAAGCAGAATAAATACTGAAATAAACGGGTTTGATTGAAAAAAATCAAAATACCAAAAAGAAAACTGAAATTCAAAAATGAAAATGAGGCTACTGGTGTGGAAGGGGAGAAAGAGACATCAATTTAAAAAAATTTTGAAAGACTCTAAGAGAGGAGATAAAAACAAATGCTAAAAAAATTTTTGCAATATTTTTTTTAATTTCAAAACATATCAAATTAATTTTGATCCATAATTTGACTAACAGAAAATAAAAGAACATGCAAACAGAACTTTATTACAAATTTTATCTCTTTCTCTCCCTTGCTCACCTTGACTTCTCAGTGACTTTTATTTTTTAAAAAAATCCTCAAAGCTTTTAATCAAATATGACTTTTTTAATTTACTGCTTAAAAAGCCAGTCCAAAAATATCATAAGAACAAAAAAATATATATATTCCTCAGAAAACTGTTCAAATACTTCTGATGTTGAATTCTTCTGAGCATGGAATTCTATTTACTGGCAGAATTCTTCACTGGTTGACTGGAAGTAATGCTGACAAGTGTTTAATCTTTGATACAAAATGATTGAACAAACGATTTTAACATGCATGTATTTCATACCCCACTGTCAATCCCATAGCTGTCTTGGAATTCTAACTGAAAAGAACAATTCAGTCATAATGGTATATTTTGCACGCCCTGGAACTTCTTAACTTGGTGGGCATAGAAGTGGGGGAGACAAGGAGAGGGAAACAAAAAGAAAATGGTTAAGATTAAAACAATACTATGATTTGGTTTAAAATCAGGAAACAAATATTTAGAAGAAAATACATATTACATACACATATATTTTTCTCCTTTCTCAAATATTGATTTTTTTTAGAAAATTAGCTTATTTGATATTCATTATTTTGTTGAAAATTAGAGGAACCACAGGTTAACTAATAATTACAAAAATTTTATTTAAAGAATAAAAATTATATCTAAAGATACTTTTGGATACATACATAAATCTATAGACACAAACAGAAGCAAAAGAAGTATACATATATATATATATATATATATATATATATATATATATATATATATATATATATATTATAGAGTTACCTCTCTTCTCTCGGCTTATCAATAAAAACTAATACTACAATAATTTCTGAGTAAAATCAGCTTTAAAAAGCCTTAAATTTACTTCTGGGAGCCTCAAAAATGGCATCATAATTCTTTTTTTAAACATTTAACCAAATTTGTTCTTTTTACTTAAATATTATTGTATAAAAATAAAATATGATGTAGAGGTAACTCTAAAATGGAAATGTCTGTGTATATATAAACAAATGTATATATCATCTAAATTAATATTCATAGTTAGCTTTAACTAAAATATAAGTTTGCGAAAAACATAAAATTAGAATATAAAAATGTGATCATATGTTTGAAATAAATAGATTTACGAACTAAAGAAAATTCTGAGAGAAATTCCAAAATTCAATTCTTTGTTTCTCTTGTTTTTTTTGTTTTTTTTTTAATTTCTGATTTTGTTCTCTCTCTCTCTCTCTCTCTCTCTCTCTCTCTCTCTCTCTCTCTCTCTCTCTCTCTCTCTCTCTCTTACACACACACATTCACAGACACACGCACACACACACACACATTTGCCTCTCTCTTCCATTTTATACCAGACTTATTCCATGACTTCCAGTGCCACTCAAATAAGAAAATAACAGAAATTACTGAAAAAAAAAAATGCATACTTAAAAGCATAAATATTGAAAATCAGTGTGTTTTTCAAGATAATTGAATAATTATCATTTAAAAAAATACTGAATGATAATTGAAGTTCCCCAAAATTCCATTATTAATTGTTGATATCAATTTTAATGATATATTTAAAAAATATTTTTTTCTACCACTTAAAAACTAAATAATGTCTACCCACTTACTCTTGATGAAGAGATTAAAATATCTCAAAATTATTTAAAAATTTAAAAAAAGTTTCTTTCTTGGGCTTTAAGCAGCCATTACCAGACAGCTAAATGAATATTCAAATTTCTTCATTTTTATGGCTTTCTTTAATCCCACTTCTTTATATCACATTTCCCAATTTTTTTAAGATTAAATCTATTGAGTCAAAATCCTTAGACAAAATCAGGTTGATAACATTTATAACTAAAAATAATGATGTTGGTAATAATAAATCAATAAAACTGCAAATGTCAACAATAATTAGCTCTATAAATATTGTTTTGATAATGATTTTTATGGTAATATTTTATAATCATTGTCAATGTTGATAATAATGGTAATAATAATGGAACCACAGGTTGCCTAATGATGACCAAAAATATCTTATAAAAAAATTTAAAAAATGGTTATTTTAACCTTCTGTCAAAATAGGTACATTTTAAACAGAGAATCTTTCAGAAAATAACCATGAAAATATAATAATATCAAATTCTAGCAATACTAATCAAATTCACTTTTATCATTTCTTTAAACTTTCATTTAAGAATCCCAATCTGATGCAAGCAACATTAATAAAAAAATAATTAATATTATTATCAATCTTGCACTGCATTAGTATTAGGGTTTTTCAAATTGATAATAATAATAATAATAATAATAATAATAATAATAATAATAATAATAATTAGAAGAAACAATTATTATCATTATTATTATTATTATTATTAAAAATCATTGTTAAAAAAATAATAATAATATCTGTAGTAGTAGAAGTAGTAATAATGATGATGATGATGATGATGATGATGATGATGAACGAGAAAATTACCAAAATCCAATAAGTTTTATAACTGTAGGAATCTTCTTCTTTTTTTTTTTAATTACAGGTTTAAAAACTTGACTGTCCTTAATTCTCTAGTACTTTTTTCAAAAATCAAATTATTACTATTATTATCGATCATTATTATTGAGTAAGATTCAATAAATAAAAAAAATACTTACTGCTTTAATAATCTGACTGTTAATAATAATATTTTAAAATTAAAATTCAAACATTCCAACAGATACCAAGAAATTACCTGTAAAAAAAAAAATTATCCCATGCAGGTTTCAGAAAATTTAAATTTAAAATCTATAAATATAACAAGATCTTTATTTTTTTCTTTTTTTATTTAAATATTGGCTAAATTTGTCCTGCATGAATATTTTAAATTGTACTAAATTTTTTTGTAATGTAAGAAAAGCAGACCTTGATGTTTTTCTCGATATGCAATTTTTTTTTTTAAATCAGTGATAAAGATGATGATAATCAAGAGATGTTTCTGTAATTATACATTGACTAGGCTTCTTACGTCCAACAACATTAACAAAACATGTTACCCCTTGCCACGTTTTATGGGTGGGGTGGTTTTAAGAAGGTGGGGGGGTGGAATAACAGCTCCTGATTTCAACTGTCCCCAGCTTCCACCCAAGGTCACAAACCCCCAACACTGGATCTTTCCAGTAGTTTCTTCTGCCAACTGCTTAAACCTTGTCCTGTCATTTACATTTTTTTTTATCTTTTTTATGTTGTTTTTTTTTTAAATAAAAAAATTTAAAGATGACAAAATGCCCCACCCCACTGCTCTCATACAAAAAGAATAAAAAAAGAAAATTTTTTTTGTTTAAATTCCTGTCGTTTTTATTGGATAGCACTAACTCTACCATAAAGCCAAGATGATTATGACAGAAATTACAAACAAAAAAAAAACAAAAACATTTTTTCATATTATGGAAAAAGATATATATATATGTATGTATATGTATATATATATATATATTGGGGAAAAAATAAATTGTGAAGTCTCCATTTGTAGTTTTTGTAGTTTTTTGTTTTTTGTTGTTTTTGCAATTATTTGTTTTTATTATTATTATATAATATCATTATTATACAATATCATTATTATATAATATGATTATAATATGATATTGTTATTATATAATATTATTATAATATAATATTATTATTATATTGTTGAAAAAATAACAGCATGATTAATGCTCTTTATTTTTTAGAGATTAACTATTCACAACTTTGTTGACCCTTTCTTACAGAAAGTTCTCAATTACCAGCCTGTTGTATTATCTTTTTCACAGATAAATTCTTCATTTCCAATCTTCAAAAATTCCTAAACCATCCAAGTTACGATAAAAAAGCAGCTAAAAACAAAAGTGACTGAAATAAATAACTAGAAAAGCTCAAATAGATAAGACTTAAGAGGATAGCAAGTGTCGTTTCTATGAAAAGAGAGATGAATATAGTAAGTAAAGTTGGCAACCATAGTCAAGGGCGATCCGAAGGCTCCCTTTTCAATAGCTACTACACCGAGGTGTAGGGGAGGGTGCTACTCCTTTCCCTGGATTGCTCCACTTTACTCTTGATCTGTAGCTTATAATGCTGAGTGTTAAGCAAGGAGGTATCAAGTACCATTTTTTTGAGTCTTTGGTATGACACAACCTGAGATTGTCTCCCAAGCCATTGGTGGACACTCTAACAATTATACCAATGATGCTATTAGTTTAGTTGGTGCTAGGAAGAATATTTCACTGTGTTCTCTCTCACCAAAATCCAATATTACATTAAAATTTAACAAAGTGCTAATTCATAGATAACACCCAGTTATGCATTAGGTTATCTGAAGGCTCCTTTTTCAATAGCTACTACACCGAGGTGTAGGGAAAGGTGCTACCAACACCCAGTTAGGCATTAGGTTATCTCAAACAGAGTAACCTAACACAGAATATTCAATAGGAAAAAGTACAACCAAGTCAAATAATAATATATGTATATATAACATTTAATACAAAAACCTACAAGGAGGAAACTCCCAAGCCATAAAATGTCACAATGTTTTCAAGGAACATGAATACGAGTCCATATCACAAAAGGTAGAAATCATTTATCTTCTGGAAGATATAGAGGGAGGCCCCATGTGGTTGCTGCTTCGATGTGAAATGACTATGTCTATCACTTCTGAAGTCCTATTTATGAAAGAGGCAGATTCTCTGGTTCACCTTGTCATATGACCAAAAAAGACTCATGATTTGGGAGAGTTCATCAAACACTGTGACAAGGAAGACCACTCCATCTAGTCTCCCAATATTACCATTAGTATATCTAATGATACACTAACACTGAATAAACACAAGGAAAGACTCATTTAAACTTATAGGAACCTGTAATACATACATAATATACACACAAGAAATATTGACAAGAACAAATAAATGTGTCACAACAAATAAGATATGTACATATTGTTCAATGAACAAGCAGCAATTGTAAAGGGTACAAAAATGGTAAAAGTCTTAATTGTCTTTGATGGTTTAGCCATATGGGCTTTACATTTCAATCATGATATGAGGCAAAGTCCATTGCTAGGTTTATTCAATGAACTAAGATAAAAAGACACATCTTAATAGTTAAAAGAAGAGAAATAAGAAGACCAAGGAGGATGAAAGAGGGCGATATGAATTATGGAATTGTCACATGTCCAATGAACACACCCACCAAATCATTTATCATTTATTGTCTCTCTACAAATCAGATCCAGTAAATGAGCACAGAAGGGGTACGAGAGTAGACACTACTTGGTGGGAAAGATGATCCACTGGGAATTGTGCAAATGGTTAAAATCTGACCCTACTGACATATGGTACATAACAAACCACTGTCTGTTCTGAAAAATAAAACTTACAAAATTCTCAGGGATTTTGAAACAAAATGGATCACCCAATCCTGGACAGAAGACCAAAACTAGTTTTAGCTGATAAAAAGAAAAGAATTTGCTAATTAGTAGACTTTTCCATTAAAAAAGGTCACTGAATTAAAAGAAAACAAAAACTAGATAAATACCTAGACCTTGCTAGAGAGCTAAAAAAGTTATCGAACCTGGAGGTGACGGTGATACCAATGATAGAACTTAAGGAATAATTCCTTAGAACCAGGATAAAACTGAAGATCCAAGAAGGAATTGAGACTCTACAGACAACTACCAAGATCAACTAGCATTCAAATTAAGTTGTAAAGATTTGAACTGGTGGAAAGATAACAGGAATCAACTCAGTTTAATTGACTGCTAACTGGAGTCAGCAGGGTTTAATTGACTGGTACCAGGAGTCAACTCTGTTTAATTAACAGGCACTAGTTGTCAACTCAGTTTAATTGACTGCTAGCAGGAGTCAACTTGGTTTAATTGACAAGTACCTAGAGTCAAATCAGTGTAATTGAAAGGTACCTGGAGTCTACTGAATTTAATTAACAGGTACCAGCATTTAACTCAGTTTAATTGACAGCTACCTGGAGTCAGTTTGGTTTAATTAACAGGTACCAGTAATCAAATCAGTTTAATTAATGGGCACCAGGAGTCAACTCAGTTTAATTAACAGGTACTAGGAATAAACTTAGTTTGATTAACAGCTACCTGGAGTCAACTCAGTTTAATTGACTGATTCCAACAGTCAACTGAGTTTAATTGACAGCTACCTGGAGTCAACTTGGTTTAATTAACAGGTACAAGGAGTCAACTCGTTTTAACTTTACTGGTACCAGGAGTAAACTGCATTTTACAGTTACCAGGCATGAACCCAATTTAATTGATAACTACAAGGAGTCAATTCAGTTTCAATTGTTGTCATTGAAAGATTCTAAATTCAGGTGACTAAAATCGCAGAAGTTAGATCTTAGATTTCACCTTTAAGTTAATTGGTTTCATGATATTGATAAGGACACCTGTGTGAAAGTAGATAAGCATATTTTTTCATCCATGGAACTGAATCTCTGATATACACAGGTTATATGTATAAAAAAAAAAAAAGAGAAGACATCATTGTTAAAAAGAAATGAAATAAGTGTACACACAAAAGCAGATGATTATTTATTCTTCCCAACAATGAAACAACATGTGACCTTCAGGGACAAAAAGGATTTGGATCATCCCTACAACACAATATGGGAGGAAGACAACCACCCCCATTATACCAGAGGACTATCCAACACTTCTACAAGGAAGGCTTTGGCATTAAGTAACCATGAATGTTGATATGCCATTAAACAAAGAAACAAAAAACTTATCTATTTAAATTTTTAAGATGAGAAGTTGTGATTATTTACACTATATCACAGACAATAGTCCTCATTTTAATAATTATGAGGA
Source organism: Sepioteuthis lessoniana (assembly GCA_963585895.1). Lineage (NCBI taxonomy): Eukaryota > Metazoa > Mollusca > Cephalopoda > Myopsida > Loliginidae > Sepioteuthis > Sepioteuthis lessoniana. The sequence continues at coordinate 8,496,226 of OY757926.1, forward strand.
ACAACTGAAAAGTTCATAGACTGACCAAGATACTCTCATGGAATATGACCAAATGAGGTTTACTTTTCAATATAGTCCCTCTTGCAGTCTACACACTTCTTCCATCAGTGTTGTAGTTCTTGAATCCCATTGGTCAAAAAAGTCATCAACAGCAGTTATAATTGTATATAAATTATTAGCAAAAATATATGTCCGTCAGGTGCAAGTATCAATGTTTTAATTTTATAAAATATATTAAATTAAAAAGACAAACAAAATTAAATAAGAACAAGTATAAAATGTTACACTTATTTTTTATTTTATTTCATTTACATAAAATTAAGTTTGCTTTTAATATCTTTAAGAATAAAACTGTCAGGGATGTTGCAAGATGTGTCGAATGTATATAACAAAACTTTGAGGTAGTATGTGTTCCTCGCAAATAATTTCGCTCACAAAACAAAAACAAAACCTGAATAACTTTAAAATAGATTTATTATTCAGATTGAATAATATGTAAATGAACTCACTATGTTATTGTTGTTGTTGTTTTCGCTCGCTTGTTCAGTATTTAATTTCTGTAATAGTAAATTCCCTTTTCTTTGTCTTTGGTGGAAGAAGAAAGAGTAATATGTCCTTGCTAGACAGCATGGTACCTCTCAGGTTTTGGTGGCATAAGGGAACAGTTCAGTAGCGTGTCTTCTTTCTGTCAGCAGTGGCGATCTGTAGAATTGGTTCATCGCTTTCTTTTATAACCCCTAAGTGGATCAAAACAGGTATGAGAGTTTTTCGGGTGGGGGGGGATACTTGATTAGTTTTAAAATGTGGGCATGAATTTTGTGTAAGTATATAAAATTTATGCTACAAAACAATTATATTAGAAATCTAAGTAATTATTTATTAAAACTAATTTTGTTAAAACCAGTAAGAAAATTAATCACAACAAATACTATGTAAATTTGTATTTTTTATTGACACATAACACACATTACAAGATTTTAAATATATTAATAATATGAAAGGTTTTGAAGCAAATCTAACTCAGCAAAACTTTAATAGAGACATTTTTAATAAAGAAGATGCTAATTAAGGTTAAATAAGGATTATATAATAATCATGGAAAATAACTAAGAGAATTGTGACATTGGTGGTGATATTGTTTCAGTTTCAGAAAATTGGCATTGGAAAAGACCTTGAATTTGAGAGTGTAGAAAATGTTTGTCTAGATTCAAATAGAAAAAAATTGATTCATTGATTTTGAAGGCATGTCAACCCATTTAGGGTTATTTTATGCCTTGAGGTTATGGAACTGCATTCAAGTATTTACATAGTTGTTTCATAAGAAGATTTTTTTTCTATATGGTCTTATAGAATACATATAATTTTCAAAGAGATCTATCTGATCCAAAAAGGAGGTCTTAACAACTTCTACCACTCCAGGTCAGAGTTGAGTGAGAAGTAATAGCAATGAAGTACTTTACATTCCCCAGGTCTCCAAAATAGGAGCCTCTATTTCAGAGAGTTTTGTGCTATACCTATACTCATTCTTTAATTTGCCTGGTCGGCTGGGGCTGTAGAATACACCGACTGCTTCTCTGCAGAGGGGAAAAAAAAACCATGAGTGTCCTGAATATGACACTAAACAATCTGATAGTTAAGTCCCAGTAATGATGGGGCTTTGGGGAATACGGAGTACCCCTTCATTGCCATTGATCCCAGGTCCACTCTGGCCAGGCATGGTAGTACCTGATAGGATCCTATCTATGGGTTAAATAGAACTAATTGCATACTTATGCTAAACTGAATTGTTTGATTAAACTGAATAGCTTGAAATAGAAACGTTTTTGACAATTAAACCATACTTACATTTAAACTGCATGCTAATGCTAAACTGAATTATTTGAAATCAAACTGTTTTTTGACATTGAAACTGTATTTACACTAAACTGAATTATTATATATAACTGCTTGAATAGTTTGAAATAGAAATGTTTTTGACAATTAAACCGTGTACTCATGCTAAACTGAGTTGTTTTAAATGGAACTGATTATTTACATACAAATGTAAGCAAGTTCAAACAACAGTCAAACAATTACATTCACTTTCTAATTAATACCCTTAAGGAAGGTATGAACCATCTTATTTCTCTCCGTCCATGGTATGGGTTAAATAGTATCACTGCTGTTCTTCAACAAGGATGGCTTTGGCATTAAATAACTCATGAAATTTGATATGCCATTAAAAAAAGATACCAAACTTTAATGTTTTAAAAAATATATATGCACACCTTTAAAGAGTTTTTTGTTCTAATTAAATGATCATGGAAGAAATAGAAAAGCCAAATTTTCAGAAACTTCTACATTTTGATGAGCATTTTCTTTTTTAAGTAGGGGAATTATATGGTGAATTGAATTACCATAACCAGAAAATCTGGCATGTGACATACAGAAACACTGGATAGCTGTTTCAACCTTATTAGGTCTCATCAGCAGCGTTATACTTTGATCTCCCCCACTGGAGATCAAACCAGCAACCGTAGAATGCAGAGCCGAAACTCTTCCACTAAGCCATCCGTCCACATCACACACAAGTGACACCAAAACAACTACTCATGGTAATTGCATAGCCAATTAACCTGAGTGTGTCTTGAAAGTTACATCCGTACTCTTTACAGAGGGCACAGTCACCTCCAGGATTGGAAATACGCATCCACATAATTATTATAACCTCAAGGGCAAGGATATAGATGTACATTTTCGTTTTTAAGTAGAGGAATTATATTGTGAATTAAATTACCATGACCAGAAAATCCGTCGAACACTTGCGCACTGCATACGGAAACACATTCCGGTTAATTGGCAGCACAATTACCATGACTAGTTGATTAGGCATCACTTCTGTGCAATGTAGACTGATGGCTCAGTTGTAAAGTTTTGGCTTCAACATTTATTTTTCAAATATATATACACATTCTAAAGATGCCCCATCTTTTCAGGGTTAAGAATCTTGTCTGGCAAGTCTATTGAGACAGAGTAGTATTATCCTCACTGGATTCCCAACACTTTTAACCTTGTGATACACTTTTTTTTAGGTATCTCACATAGTTAGCAAGCCAGTCTAGTAGGTTATTGCTGGTGAATTTGATTTTCCCTTTATGTCTTATACTTTGGCTTTGTGTCAAGCTCAGCAAAATGCTACATCCAAAAAGAGAGGAAATAAAAGAAAGGTCAATGGGACGAATGATACTGTTTCATTATTGTTTTTAAATCAAATCTTTTTAAATTCTGGTTCAATGGTGAATAACTGGATTTTCCCATTAGTCCAAGTTAAAGTAACACAGTAAGGGTAACCTGAAGCCGAACTATTTAAAACTGTAATTTTCTATTGCAGGTATCATTGAAAATGAAAAAGGATTTAGCAAAAAAGCAAAAGCTGCTCTATTGACTTATTCTTGTTCAAATAATCTCAAATTTAAACAGCATTTTAATGACTCAAAATTCTATTTTTAATGTTTAAATGCTTTTTCTTTTCCAGAGAATTACATTTCTATACCTAAAAAGAACAAAACATAAAACATTAAACACAAAATTCAGATTTGCTTCTACAAACACTGTTAGAATTTGAGATCATTTCAACAAGCATTGATGAAGTAATTAAATTACAAAAAATCAATTTTTCTGAGATACCATATATATATATATATATATATATATATATATATATATATATATATATTGCAAAATTTCATTTTTAAAAAAGTATCAATTTAGAAAATTTTGAAAAATTATTTTTTAGAAAAAATTGTAACTTAAAAAAGTAAAAATAAGAATTCTCAGTTTAAAACAGTTAAATTTTAGATAGAAACACTTCCAGAATTTATAATTAAGTACATTTGTCTATTTGTTACAAGTGTAACCAAGAAAGTTTCAAAGTTTGTTTTTTTTTTTTTTGCTACTTTTGAAATTTCCTAGGCTTTTCATTGGTCCAATTTTTGAATAAATCTTGATTTGTTACCATTAAAGATTAGCATTCTTGTTATTTAGAAGAAATTATTAATTTTTAACACTGAGTGTATTTCCCATCGCAATAATCAGATGAACTAAAATCTTGTCTCTCTGTGATTAAGGTAAAGTTCCAATCACGTAGAATTTAAAGATGCGGGCGATTAACTCCTTTACCTTGCCCATAACTGGTAATAATTTTGTATTTATCAAATTTTGATACATTTTGTAATTTAGAATTGAATATTCAACTTCAGGTTGTTTTATTTAAATTTTTAACTAAAAAAATCTTTAATTCTTTTTTATTCATATGAATGGATTTATTTAGTCAAATTTTAAAATAACCACTGGAAGTTATTAACAGAACAAAAAAAGATAATTTTTCTGCATAGAGCTTGCAGCTTTTTACTGAATTTTATCCTATCCAAATAAGGATAATTTATTTTAATTCAATGCTTTAAAACCTGGAAGGCTCTTTAACTTATGTAATTTTCTCTCAGGGAAAATCAATCTAAGTTTGAATACTATAGATAAATTGTAATTTATTCAAATAAATACTTTACATAAAGTGTGTATTCAATTTTTATTTTGTAATTTGAAAAATTTATATTATTAGTAAATTTTCCACAATGGATATAGATATAAGTTGTCATACTTTTATCATCTTATGTGATGGAAAAAATATTATTTACTTTATTGTAAAAAATGAACTTCAAGAACTTTTTGAACCACAGGAATATATAAAGAATAAGAAGGAAATACAGCTGATAAAATCTTACCAACTCTAACATTGAACAAAAGAAAAATAATGACTGTTTGAAATCACTAGAGTTTCCTGAAGCCTTGAAGACAACAAGAATCACAAAGAAGAAAAGAAAATGATACAATATGAATTTTAAAAGAAACTGTAATACCTTTTTCTTTAAAATATTTAATTTGAAAAAGTTTTGTTGTAAGAAATTTTGGGATCTTTGAAATGGATATTGCACATAAATTTATTAATTATTTCTAATTTCACAAATTTATATTCAAGTTATTTATTTAGTATACAAAAATTATAAACATTTGTTGAATTTTTTGTTTTTAATAAATTGAGTTTACAAATAGTTTATGGTCATAGAGTGATTTTTTATTATGGTCATTAAAGTAACTTATTACTTTTTTATATTTTTTCTTTTCAATATATATTTATTGAAACTAGATTTGTACCACATACCAACCACAAAAATTCAATCAAATATCAAATATCAATCAAATATCACTTTTCCAAGAAATTAAGTCTTTATATTAACAAAAAAGAAAAATCATACCATACCACTTTGGTAACACCATTTAATAATACCCTTAATCCATTAACATGAATTATCAAGAATCATTTGGAAATTTTTAAAATAACCTGCAAACTAAAAGTTATGTTTTCAAAACTAGGTATGTCAGCATATTGCAGGCCAAAAAATTTTAGAGATTTCAGGATGGTAAGTAAAAAAAACGTACGCAACAAAGTTATCCAAAACAAATCTACTGAGAAAATTATAAAATTTTGCCAACAATACAAATGTAGAAACAGACTCCACTGTAAACTCATCAACTACACTCATTCACTAATTCTATAAATAATAAGACCTTTAAAATATATCATAGTAACTAAAACCTCATCTATCTTTTAGAATGAACTCATTGCTCGAAGCAATAAAAAGGGAAATCAGAATAGCCTTTCAATTCTAAAAGATTCTTTAAAATTTCATTGATACAGATATAAATTTCTAATTCATAAAAAACTTCTCTTAGCAGAACCAAATTTCTGTTTAAGAGATCATAACTTTAACAGAGATTCTAAATTCAATATAATAGAGAAGATAAAAAAATGTATCAAAAATCATTCAAAAGATCCATAAAAATAACTGGATATTACATCTTGAAATCCAGATGGACTCAACAACAAATTAAACAACCCCAAAATCACTCAATTTTAACACTTAAACACTAACATTATCATTTATAATCTTTCATATTGAAAATATTAAAATGCTAAGGTCAAAACGGATTGAGAATAATAAACTTGTAAAAAGATTTTATTTACAATTATGTTCCCATTATTATATATTAGAATTATCATGATTAGAAAATCCAGCAAACACTTATGCCACAACATACAGAACACTGAACAGCTGTTTCAACCTTACTGGGTCTCATCAGCAGTGCACACAATAATCTCCACCACAGTAGATTGAACCAACAACCACAGTAGGCAGAAGCTGAAACTCTACCACTTGACCACTGGTTCATGTCACACATAAGTGATGCTGAATTAACTAGTTATGGTGACAAAGTGCAATCGCTTGCCCTAATGTGTCTTGAAGGTACGTATTAACTATATATTTATAAAGATGAGCAAAAATAATGACAGAAGGTAATGTGAATGACATATATAGAGAGAGAAAATTTATTTGAAAACTATAATCATTTAATGATGGGTAAATAGTAATTTTGGTATGGCAACTGGTCTACAAGAAAGAAAACTCTAATTCTAAACCAGTTGTAGATTTTGGAGAGAAATGGGTGCTGCCAGGCTATTCCTACCCAATATATATTAAAAAGTAGTATCCCCACAACCAAATCAAGTTATAAAACCAGTGATATTGTATTTGATTCTTACAAGTGGATTCAAAAGAAAGATTGAGTTTTTAAACTATGAGTAAAGTATCGGATTAACAATGAAATACAAAATTTCAAAAATAAGAACAATGCTAAACCTCAAATACTAAATTCAGAATTTTTTTTTTTAACGAAGCCAAAAGTTTATGACTATCATCGCCCAAGGGAGGTAACTTTTGTCACCAGCTAAACAAGGGAAATTACTCTTGGAAGACTTTGACCCTATTGATTGATCAACTTTGAACGAGATAGCGTATTTTAAGTGTCACCGACAGGGCGTAGAAAAAGAAATTTAAAAAACGAATTACCAATTATATTTATTATATTATCTCCTGAAATTAATATTTTTCTTTGAGAAATAGTAAAGAATTTTAATTTTTTAATTAAATTGTCTCAGATTTATCATTTTAGATTTTTGCAGATTTTGCCCAGATTGTTAATCCTAAGCAATAATACTATGTTATTATTTTACACCGCCACCTCAAAGAACTTTGAATAAATTTAATTACTAATGTTTAATCCACATCACAGCCGATTTCGGAAATAGAAATATCAACAGACGCAGTGGCAAATTCGTTTACCAAATTCCACCACAACCTGGCCACAAAACTAACTTTCTGCACAGGATCTTTTCCAGCTTGAATTTAAAGAGTGAGCAGATGACAATAAAGTGAGGTTTCTCTTAAGAAAGTTCAATCTTTTGAAGTAAAACACCTTCCATTCTATTAAGGATTTATATTAAAAGACTCTTCAACTACACAATAGAACTTTTTCTCTTGATTCACATTTTTAATATTTCATGTCATTTCTTCATCCATCTGTGGTGGTGTGTTGTTATTTGCAAATAATATAAACGACGCAGACAAAAGACAAAAGAATATTCACAACAAAGCAATACAAACAAAAATAAATTTATATATCAACAAGTGAAAGAACAGTTAACTTTACAAAGACTGTATCAATGTCCGAATATAGTTTGTTAAATATTCATGTGTGTGTTTGTGTGTGTGTGTGACAAACACGAATATTACGGTGAATGAGTATTTTGTTTAGGAACGAAGGTTAAGAATGTCAGAATTCTTACTTATGTTTGTGTGTTATTATCTAAAGAAATTTTGGAGGGAATAAAATGTAAAGAATTTAGAGTAAAATTTAATATGAAGGGAATGGCACTAAAACCAAATTTAGTATTTAATTGGGTAATGTTTTTAGGGGGCTTTAGTGTGTAATTTTAAACGGTAAGTTCAAACGGTAAGTTCTGCAGCTTTCTAGTTCGGATACTGATTCGAAAAGATAACACAGACAATAATTTTTTAAAAATGAATTTTATACAAAAGAAACGAGAAAGAAAGGGATAGAAAAGATAAAGTGTTGCAAATTTTAGGATGAGAGAGTATCCAGGAAACAAAGTTCTTTGAATTTAAGTATTTTTCTTTTCTTTTTAGTTTTGTCGAAATGTTTTAGTGTTCAATCAATTTCGAGTCTTCGGTAAAGTTGTTTTCAGCAGAATTCTCGGTTAAATTTTCTTTCAGTTGTTTAACTTGTTAGAATTTCAGTGGTCGACTTTCGTTTAATTTTACTTTTATTTCTTGGGAAGCTTCTTGCCTTCACAGTTTGAGATATTAATCAGCTATTCAAGAAGCGAATGACGAAACCTTTCTGTTGGCTATTTTTCCCTGCCTTCAGTTTGGTCCCCGAATTCTTACTGAGTGTCCCGATAGTAGTTCGCGACAAATAGTGGAAAGTAGCTTTTTGGTGCTGCATTGTCTGGGATTACTTCTCCCTTTTCCTCTCAGCTTTATTTTTTTCTTAGAAATAGATTTTTATATATATAGGTGTATGCGAGAAGACTAAATATTAAAAGTGTCCTGTAGACAATATGTGTATGTTGACTTCGTACTTATCGCAAAGTACAAATACACATGAGGATGGTAATGTATTTTAGAAGGCTGTGTTTTCTCCCATGTTGATCGTTTGTCTCATTTGAGATTTGACGAAATGTCTGAGGCTGTGCGTTTACGGGAGACAGGAACAAGTCCAACAGAAAGGCAGAACAGGTGAGGAGAAAGATCGCAGACTATATACACGTCCAGGTTACATGTCTTGAGCTATGTGTTGCTAGCTGGCAAAGAATGAAAGAATGGGGGTATAGTGTAGAGGTTTAGAATATATATGTAAACAAGTAAATCATGGCTCCTATTTTCTAGAATTTTTTGTACCACGCGGTCATCGACGGCCATTTAAAAATATAGGAGTATAAATCCTTTACATTTTATTAAGTTTGTTCAGGGTATGAATATGTTGTTAATTCATTGTGAATTTTTTTACCAGAGGAAATATCAAACCGTGCCTGAATTGTGTTCTTCACACTCAAAAATAACTGTGGCGGTGAATTATGGTACCCAGATAAGACAAATATTGGAAGAAAAGCCATACAAATCATCAATACCATAGCCCATTCAAGCATTACAAATTAGTGACTTACGACGGGAGAGGCAAATGCAATCTTCTAATTTGAAAGAACAAGTCTTTAACAAAATGAATAACAGACGTCTGGATTCATGTAAATTCTTGAATAAAATGAACAACTCGTTTTTCGCACATACATATAAATTCTTCAATAAAATGATCAATCAAACGCATGCAACTTTCCGACAAAATAACAATAACTTACCATCGTTTAATTTGAAACTTACAACATGATTTAGTTTAACACATAAAACGAAACTTAGCCATAGCAATTACTATTGGTACTACTGGTACTACTCTTTATTTACCAAGAGACATTTCCACTTTAACCTTTACCCAAGACATGACACAGCTCACTTTCTTTTACTATTTTCACCCTGCCCACATCAACTTACCGACAAACCGCTACTTCTATGAATTCAACTTACCAAGGTCACGAATTTCAACACTGAAAAGCACGAATACACCGATATTCTCCCGACAAAGCTGGGATGCAATTCAATTCATTGGACAGTTACGTACAGTCTTAACAATAACTTAGCAAGATATATTTAGATGTTTGAGTAGATACACCAAAAACACCAAACAGCATGCCAAAAACAGATTCAATCAGCGACTCCCACAGTTTTAAAGCAACATATTCAACTGTCACCAAAAACATAAGTTTCAAAAGAACTATGAGACAATGGATAGCTCAATTTAATGAAATTGGTACCAATTAAACACACAATATCAGATCTGGTCATGTAATATTTGATCTGGCCACAGCACACAAGATCAGATCTGGCAATAACATTAAATATCATGATCTGGACATAACACAATATCAGATCTGATTTTAACACACAATATCATGTCTGGCTAAAAGTAAAAAGTCACATCATATCGAAATATTTAAAACAAAATTGTTCGGCCAGTCAGCCTAACTAAAGATAGAAGGTACAGTTATGTCCCTTGGACCCTAAAGCTCTTTATAAGAGACCAACATTTCTCTTTTTGGACAGCAATTGCATGCTTAATGCAAGCAAGTAAATCATGTGTCCACAAGGGCTCTGAGGAATTCCAGACTTATCATCTCGTATCTAAAGTTAATATCCGGCTGGTACTTCGCCAAAGAAAATATTGTTAACCGTCCATCCATCTTTCTATCATCTTTTTTTCTTTTCTCTTTTTTTTTACATAAACACACTTCCCAATGAGAATATAACAGGAAATATATTTGTAATAAAGATAAAATAGGATTCATTTGTCTATTGCTAAAGTCATAATTTAATTTGTGTAGTAGGCCAAGTGCAGAGAGAACCAGCGGTTGTTATCATGGACGATTAAAACAGGTATTATCTTCCGAAGTGAATTACTTTTCAAACTTTCTTACTTAAGGTTGGTTGGTTGGTTGGTTGGTTGGTTGGGCTTTATGGCAGGTTGCAAGTTATTTAATATCAAATCCTGTTTATACAAATATATCAAATATGAGGATCATTAAATAAGTTTCCAGACTTTTTTAGTATAGGCACTTTTATTGATAGTACACACATGAAACTCTAGTCCACTTCGAAATAATCTTCTCCGGCTGCAATGCACTAGTTGTACTGTTCCAACAACTTCTAGAAGGCCCCATGGAAGTCCTCTTGTGTGAGCGTGTCAATGACCTTCCTCACAGCCTCTTTCATCTCTTCAATTGTCTCATAACGACAGCCTCTGAGCTTAGGGAATAACCAAAAGTCACAGAGAGCAAGGTCTAGACTATAGGGAGGGTAAGGAACTGTCTTGATGCCAATCTTGGTCAAATAGTCTGTGACAAAGATGGAGTTGTGGACTGGTGTATTGTCTTGGTAGAAATGCCACTGACCCGATTTGAAGAGAGCTCGCCTATTCCCAAGGAATCTCTTCCTGAACTCCCTTAAAAACTCATCATAGTAACCCTAACCCTAACCCTTTGGCCAATCAACTCTGGTGTATTGACTTCCTTACTCCTCCCACACCTCTCATCATCCCTCACAGACTCCCTGTCTTCCTTGAATCTCTTATGCCACTCAAAAACTGATGCTCGATTCATGCAAGATGGTCGAAAAGCAGTCTGAAGCATTCCATACGTTTCTCTGGCATTTTTTTCAAGTTTAAAACAGAATTTTATTGCATACCGTTCTTCCTCACGTCCAGATTACCTTTTAAAAATTCAACAGCTGTGACAATCAGGCTTTAGTAGGATATATTCCAATTGCTGCTGTAGCTGTTCATTTAAACCTGAAATCATAAAAATTGGCCAGTCATCTCATTAGATGTATCGCAATAACATACTGAATTTTCAAGTGTCTATGACAGCTTTAAATGCCTGTACAAAAAGGTTGGAAACTTATTGAATGCACCACATATATTATTTGTAAACGAATAGTTTGTAGGGAACATTTTTAAATGAACCTGAGCTCATTTGTTTACATACAGTTAAATGTTTCAAAGACTTGCTACGTAATACTGATAATTCAATTAAACATCAGTTGGTTTCAAGCTCATAAAAGGATAACATATTTCTATTTGACCAATAGACAGGATCCTAACAAGCACTACCGCTCCAGGTCAGAGTGGACCTGGTATTAATGGCAATAAAGGCATACTCCACATTACCCAAAGCTCCATGACAGAAGCCTGACTATCAGATAGTTTAGTGTCATATCTCGGACATTTGTTGTGGGTAAGGGTCTTACACTTCTGCAGAGATGCAGTCAATGATGTATTCTACAGCCCCAGCCGACTGGGCTGTTTCTTCCTTAAGTACTCAAGATTAAATTATTTAAATTCTATATTTTCTTCACCATGTCTTGGAAAAAAATTATACAATTAATCTGACTATTTCAATTTTGTTTGTTTGAGGAAAATTTTATGAGGCCGGATTGTTCACCTATTAAAGAAAAAATCTTTTGATTCTTATCTGTTTGTTTTTCAAAGTGTATTAATTCCATATATATATATATACATATATATATATGCCGACCCCAATCAACGGATGAAAGCGCACAATAAGAGAAAAAATACAATCAAAGTGCCAACAAAGAACAAGCCTTAGATTTGTAACAAATACAATAAATTTTCATTCGTATATAGTTTCAAAAATCATTATATTTATCAACCTTTCTCGGCGGCTAATTAATCATGGGACACGATGGCCTTGTCTGTATTTGTCACTGCCTCTCACAAGACAGGACTCGATACAAGGTCAATGACCCGAAGGTCGATTATAATAGGTATTTAGGGGAGAGGAAGGTTGGGAACAAGCCGAGGCTCGAACCCTGCTGGAGTATGCTGGTCATCGACCCACTTAGTACAATATGGGCCTGATGAACCTAGCTGGCCATGGACCCAAATCTGGGTCCAGGCACGTATGCCTGATTATAGCTTAAACTGGACAGCAAGGTCTAGTGCTATACAAGGGGTCAAGGGTGTCAATGTTGAAGCTTGCCCATCCGATGGTGGCCCAGCCGAAACTGGGGGCCTTTCGGCCTCGAATCTGCCATTGGTTTCAATACCTCGTCCGGCACGAATGCCAGACGGCCCAGCTAAGGCCGGGTAAGTCAACAGTGGCCTAGTCTATGATCTAAAAGTCAGTTAAATTCTTGGTATTCAGAGTCTGGTACAAAGCATATGGTTATCTGTTATTCATTAGGGCTCTCAGTTTAGCAGCTCTCAGCAATTTGAAGTATCCGGTTTGGAAGTCTGGCATAAGGTCTTTTTTTATATGGAAATCGGTTGATTTCCTTTTTATATATATATATATATATAGAGAGAGAGAGAGAGAGAGAGAGGGAAAAGCATTTATGGTGTAACGGTCACCATTATTAGAAATAGATAAAGCGACCCGAAATCAAAACCTGAGCAAGGCTGTTTTCATTTCACATAGCGTTAAAACCTTTAGGAAAGGCATGAATCCAACTATTCTCCCTCCAATGGGGTAAATAGTAGGGCAGACAGTGTTTTTTAATCCTGGTATAGCAACCGGTCTACAAGGAAAACTTTGAATTCAAACCTATTAAACTCCGCTTAAAATTTGACTTTGAGTCACATCTTGTTTGTGCGCAAGTGTGTGTGTGTGTGTGTGTGTGTGCGTTTACTCTATCGTTGATTCGTTGATTCGTACAAGTTTTTGAGTGAGTTTTAGATGGAGTGAATTTAGGAAGGCGCCGTATGTTTCCCAAGTACTTTCGGCGCTTGTCGGTACTTACTTTATTGGAGAAGCATTCTCCTCGTAGATCTCTAACCGTAAAACAAAACTCATCATATATCATCCCAATTCTAAAACAATAAATCTCGTCTCTCGCTCAGTAAGACCAATGTTGTGTACCAATTTAAATGTCCACAAGGCAAATGCTTTTCCAATAAAGTAAGTTCCTCCATAGGCCAGACTACAACAATTCTGTCGAGATGTTTAATACTTCACCTATCTGACGCTAGTTCCATCTCTCAACATCTCAAAACACACCCAAGCTCCACCTCCAAAAATAAAACAAAAAATTAAATGAAAACTCTTCCATATTACACAAAGAAAAACTAGCAAAAGCTTGTTCAGTCGGCTAGGGCTGTAGAATAAAGCAACGGTATCTCTGCAGAGGGGTAAGACACACACACACACCCGACGAGTGTCTTGGATATGACACAAAACAATCTGATGGTGTGGCTTCAGTAATGCTGGAGCTTTGGGGAACACGGAGAACCCCTTCATTGCCATTACTCTCAGATCCACTTTGGCTCGGAGCGGAGTGGTATCACCTAATAGGGTTCTATCTATGGGTTAAATAGAACTAAACTGTATACTTATACTAAACTGAATTGTTTGAAATAGAACTGTTTTGACATTTAACTGTGTGCAAACAAAAAACTGTATTTATACTAAACTGAATTGGCTGAAACTTTTATCAAAATGATTTAATTCGACGTTAAAGGACCCGAAAAGGGTTGATACGTCATAAAACAAAGCAAACAAATAAACAAACAAACAAAAATTATAATTTATAAAGATTAACAAACTTTCCCGCTAATTCTTCCTCTTAGCTCCAGTAAAATTAATTTTTTTCTGTAAATTCATTTTTTTCTATAGATTCCTCTTCAACTTGTTCTTCCTCAAATTCTTTATATAAATGTACACGACTCATCTTTGTGTTTGTCATTTCATTATTCGCTCTCCTGAAGAAAGCTCCAAATGAGATCGACAATACTTGGGAATCGTACAGTGCTTTTCTTAATTCATTTCATCCAAAAGTCAAACGACTCACAAGAACAGGTGAACGGATCAACGATAGAAGAAGTAGACATAAAGTATCTATCGCATTTAAATTACATTTGTTTAAAAGAGAAAATTATATATATATATATATATATATATATATATATATATATATAT
>OY757926.1:8515719-8518219 GCA_963585895.1 Sepioteuthis lessoniana
GGAATACTTGAAACCATAGAACTAGGCAAATTATTTGTTTGAAAATATTCATTAAATGTTATCATTTTTTTTTTTTTTTATAAAGGATTAACTTACATGAAACCATGGGAGAAATTAATGGATTGTTATCCGACAGTTCGTAAAGAAAAATTGATAACAAGGTAATCCAAGTAGAAGGAGAGATTTATTGAGAAGCAAAGTCGACACTATAGCGTCTCAGTTCAACTGAACCATCATCAGGGCTATGAGAGATTATATTAGCGATGTTAAATTGACGATGGATGTGTAAAAAGTGTAAAAAATATATAAAAACTTTGGAAAATTTGATCAAACGGCCAACTTTTTTTTGTTATACAAATTTTTCATAGTTTTTATATTTTTTAAACTTTTTACTCATCCATTGTTAATTTAACATCACTAATATAACCCTTCATAGACCTGATGATGGTTCAGTAGTACTGAAACGCAATAGTGGCGACTTTGTTTCTCAATAAATATCTCCTTCTACTTGGATTACCTTGTTATCAACATGAAACCTTATAATTATTGGTTGTATTTTACGGCATATCAACCCTTGCAGGTTTCTTAATGTCAATTCCTGTTTATATATATAAATTAAATATATATGATTAATAAACGAATAGTCAGTGAGTAACTTTATTTTTAAACGAGTTATAACTTATTTTTTGTCAACAGTAAAATGGTTTCAAGTATTGTTATTCAACATTAGTAATTCTATTTAAAATAAATGGTTTCAAGTCTAGTAAATGATTAAATTGTCCTATTTGACCCATAGATGGGACCCTAACAGGTACTACCACTCCAGGGTCAGAGTGGGTCTAGGAGTTGTCCCAATGAAGCTGTATTCCACATTCCCCAAAGCTCCGGGACTGCGGCCTTGCTTTGAGATGGTTTAGTGTCATATCCAAGACATACGATGGTGGTGAGCAGGGGTCACCCCTCTGCAGAGATGCAGTCGACATATTCTACAGTCGAGTATTTGTCGCTGCCTCCCACCAGACACGACTTGACACAAGGTCAAAAGCCCGAAGGCCAATTAAAGTGGGGATAAAGGGGAGGGGAGGTCGGGAACGAATCGAGACTCGAACCCTGCTTGTCAGTGCTGCTCATCGGCTCACTTAGTGCAATGTGAGCCTGATGAGGCAAGCAGTTTCACGAACCCAAATGTGGGTCCGGGCACGTATGCCAGTTAACGGCTTAAACTAGACGCTTGGTCTAGTGCCGTGCATGGGGGACAAAGGAGACAAAAATGCAGCTCGCCCACCCGAAGGTAGCCTAGTCGAAACTAGGTGCCTAATTAAAGGCCCCAAGTCTGCCATTGTTCCTTTTCCAGGGCCACGCTCCGGACCGAAGTCCAGAACAGGCCCCGGGGCGCTCGTACAGAATAAAGATACTTCGTTACAATGTTTCGTCTTGTAAAAATTTAGGCTAATATTTTTAATTATCTGAACGTTTAAAATTACTAATAATTTTCATGCCGCTACAGAGAAATAGACAATGAAATGGGTCTTTGTTAATTTTATTTCTCCTCGTGTGTGTTTATTTTTGCTATAAGCTTTTTATATTTTTCTATGGACATGTCTGTGTGTGTTTACTCTAAAAACTGCGTAAATATTTCGTTTCAAAATATAAGTATACTGTATAATTTTTTATTTTTAGTCTATACGAACTGCATAAAAAGTTGAACAAATGTTAAATTTATCAACAAAGAATTCTAAAACCTATGCATATTATATACTAAATACTTTTTTGTTGCCCAAATTTAGGGTGCCAATTATTATGGTATTCAATATATAAAACTGCTACTATAACAGAATGTAGGGAATGAAAAAAAAATTAATTTTAATTGAATTAAAAAAGAAAACTATTAAAATATGCAGAGAACTCCCAGAGTTGTCTGACAGGGAAAATGGACGACGCATGCGTAAAGAAAAAGGGACCTCCCGACTGGGGGAGCAGTCTGATTCTCTTTCAGGCAGTGACTGGCGAATTGACAACACCTTGCTGACTGGTGGCAGGCGCCACGCATACGTCTTTGGGCGAGGCGTTGGTTAGTCCTTCACCAGTAGCAACCCTTTCGGTTAGCAGTATGCCGAAATATAAAAGCCTACGAAATGGAACTACGAACTAAAAACTCCGGACTTCGACAAACTACCAAAAGCAACTAACCATTGTTGAAGCTTTAAAATACCAAATGAGGACAAGCATGTACCAAGAAACGATTAACGTATTTTTAGACACCTTAACTGGGGGATTCAACCATTTCAATTGTATTCAGGGAAAATTCCCTCACCCATTGAATGGTTGTTGAACCCGGGAAATAAAGGAAAAATATAAAAGAAACGTCTTCGTCTCCTATCTGGTGCTGTCTTCTTTCGTATAATTCTTCTGGGCCTTTCTTGTTCAAGGATTTACACTAACTAGCCAACGTGGGGGTAAAATAAAATAACCCCATAATGGAGTCAGATATCAAAAGGCA
>OY757926.1:8523219-8563219 GCA_963585895.1 Sepioteuthis lessoniana
TTTCAGTAATTTTAAAAGCTTTAAATTCTTTAAATGTTTTGTATCCTCTCTGAAGTGCATTGGCTTGGAGAGGGGAACTAGCTTTATTGGGGTCTTAGTGAATTTACCGAGGTATGGTTGTGTAAGTAGTATATTTTTAAGCAGGTTTAGATCGTTATTTATAGTGTAGGCCCAATTCCTTTATTCATTAGTTTATACATGGTTTGAACTCGTTTCTTCCTCAGTGCCATTGCTATCCTATTTTTTAGCAATGATTTGAGGATTTTAGAGCCAAATACTCTGAAGGTGAGTTAACTTCTCTCAAGGAAGCAGGAGGGCTACAAGTGATAGGCATAGCCAACCTGATTGCAGAAAATTTTGCTCAAGTTTCATCTACAAAAAAATTACTCAAATCAATTCAACTCAATCAGAATCAAAGAACAAAATAAAATTCACTTCTGATAATACTGCATTATAACCAACCATTCACCCTAACCGAACTCTAATACTCAACATCCAAATCTAAAAACTGACCCCTGGCCCTGATGAAATTCAATGCACCTTCCTCAAAGAGCTCTGTAAAATATCTTCTAGATATATACAATACCTGGATCTCTAGCAACATCCCTACCATATGGAAACAAGCCATAACCATTCCTATCCTTAAAAAACAGAGATTCCACAAACCCGACCAGTTATAGACCCATAGCTAGCTTTAACAAGCTGCACCTGCAAAACCCCTGAAAGAATGATCAATCTAAGACTAACATGGTTCCTTGAATCCAATAACCTCTCAAACAAGCTTCAGAGCCAAAAGAAACACCATAGATCAAATAGTCCATATAGATACTTTAGTCAGGGAAGCTTTCATCAAAAAAGAACAGATTATCTTGTACAAGATAGATAAAATAAGAAATTTTTGTAAATATGTAATTTTGAGCTGAAACGAGAAACTGTAAGTAGCAAATATCTTTCTTATTGACTATTTTCTGTGGATTGATCATATCAAAATATGCAGCAGTTGACTTGCCTAATTTGGTTGGTATGCTCAAATATTTTAGAATTACTTGGTAAAAGTCATCAGTTATGAACGAGCAATACTCCCAATATATTTGCACCCGTCTTTACGATTCCGTGGATTGAATATAGCAGTGTATATTTATTGTGGAGTTAAATCCTTCGAGAACATTATCAGTCAGTGCTGAAAGAAATTTTATTTTCCAAGTCCCAAGGAAAATTACAATTGCCTTTTTTATGCAAGTTCATTTTCATAAGTTATGGAAGAAAATTCATCAACAAAACCATATTATCAAAGGCCTGTTTTGTCTCTAGTAACTACTGTAATTAATTTGGCTTCAGAACTTGAAATTGCTTTTTCTATTAAACCTCTTCAATAAAAAGGTAGTTTAGTCACTGCATTGCTCCTCTGTTACCTTAAGTAGATGGGACAGGAAGAGACTTTGGTGCTGATTCAGTTGTTTTAAATCAGTTGTCACAAGAAGTATACTTTCAAATGTATCTTTTTTCTAACTTTCTTTTGACAGTACAGTTTGAGTTTTGTTTAATAGCATATCAACTTCAAAAGGGTTAATTGCTTTTGTGCATGTTTTAGATTTTAAAGATGAGTTTTAGTTATGTTTTATTATATCTGACTAGCTTTTGAAGAGGTTCTTTAAATTGTTCGTTTGGTAATGTTTTGGGCGAATCTGACTACTGGGGGAGTGAATGGGTAATGTGGGTGTGACCAATACAAAGTCTGGATATTACATCACTTTTCTATAACCTGCTGGCCATTCACCTACAGTATCTCAAATATAGTCGAAATTGTTGCTTGAGCATCCCAAGATTTTTGCCATTTGAGTATAAATTTGATTACAAGTGGTTTTACAGTATGGATATACGTGCAAGTGTCCCCCCCCAGCTATGTCTGCCCTTCCATTTCCCAGTATGCCAATGTGGCTGGGTATCCAAGAAGGATGCTATTGTTTTTGGAATAGAGGGTTTATTTATCTAGTAGTCTTGTGATGAGAGTTGATGAATTTTTGCTCTGTAGAGCTTGGAGGACTGAAGGACTAAGTGACCAACACTTATTACAGACACTTAATTCCAACATCTGATCACATTTTGGAGATCAGAAATTTTAGATCTAAGATCACACTTGGTAGATCCATCAGGTTTAAACATAATTGCAATATAAGAAACAAATTTGTTAACTTCCCTCTCTTTTCATATATATTTTAGAGTTTGTATGCTTATGGGACAAAATAAAGCTACTAATATTTTAGTCTAATTGCAGTGGGATAACTTCCCCTCAGGATTATGGCATGTAATTATCTCTTGGATTGAAAAGGAAAGTTTTAAAAAATTTTGGTAACTGGGTTCACTGATTAGAAAGCATTTTTTTTTTTTTTTTAAAGATCAATAGAATTGAACATTAGAAAACGAGTTCTGCCAGTTTTTTTACTTGGTAGAAAACTTTCAAATGTATCTTTTTTCATATGCAACAAATCTCCTGTACTCTAAAAGCTTTTAAATAAAATCCATTTAGTCTTGTTAGCATTCAGCTTTAACAAAATTACAGCTTATTTTTTTCCTTAATTTATAAATTTTTGGTAAAAAGTATTTACTCATTTATAACTAGATATAATGCTTAAAATTCTAAAAATAAGACTTGATTCAAGTCCATTTTTATAAGAGACTAATTCCTTACTTAGTCCATGTGAAATATTGCAGGAAGAAAAGATTTAAATTACAAAATTCACATTTCTTATTGATATGTAATGAATTTTGAAAGTTGCATTTTAGATATTCCAACTAACAATTTTCACAAAGTAAAAATGGACACTAAGTATGACCATAAATTAAAAAAATAAATAAAGACCATGATAATCTTGTGAATGTGGATTTATTTGGATGTCAACCAAGTTTTCCTTTAATCAAACAATCCTAATCCCATATCTTCATCGGACTCTTCTTCAGATTCTTCCTTTTTCTTTTCTACTGCAGCTGGAGCAGCTGCAGTCTCTGCAGCTGGAGCTGCAGTGGAGGCAGCAGCTGATGCTGCCAACATGGCTGACAGTTTCTCAGGATCACTGAGCAAATCTTTCACCTGAAAAGGATAAGTTTTAAGACCATTAGTAACAATTTGATATTAATGCAAAAGACAATCAAGTATCATAATATTAATGTCTAATATTCATTTTTCAATTTGTTTTTTATTCAACTTTTTTCACAATGAGAATTAGAAATGAAACATACAGCAACATAAGGAACTGGATGTAGGCTTTTTTCTTTTTAAACCTCAGAATGTTTTCTCAGAAAAAAAATTTGAATTCACTAAGAATCAGAAATCGGGGTTCAGTAAAATTTCATCATAGATAACATTCTGAAGAATGAGAGAGAAAAAACAAACAAAAAAAAAAACAACAAAACAACAAAACTCCAGGGTTATAGGAAATAAGGATTTACACATCAAGACATACATATAGTAAATTCACATTTGAATCATCTAGGGTTTGTATTTGCATTATATACAGATTAAAGTATTTAATAAAATGACAGTATGTAATCGAAAACGGTAACAATTATAGGACTTTCTGCAAAGATTTTAGCCATGAAACAGGTTTTAAGTAAAGATACTCAATGACTAACATCAAAATATAAGGAGCACTTACTGTTTGGGCTTCTTCAAATGTAACATTTGTTTCAAGAGAAATCGCCAAAAGATTCTTGAACCCATTAATCACCATATGTGGAGCAGAAGCCATTGTTGGATAACCAATAGCAAGTGATAGAGAAGCCACATTAGTAACACCCTGAAGGAAAGAAAGAAAAGATTAAGAACTTTTTCTAAACTATTCAAGATTATAGTTAAGACTAAAAGCAAAAGTGTACCCAATATGGTCTCACTCCCCAATTAGAGCCACAAAGACTATGGGAAGTTATGGAATATATTGGGTTAGGCCCACACCCAGAAAACTAGGGGACCAGATTAATTTCCAACACGGTGGAAAGGGAATACACCTAAATTATCCTCCAGAGTAACCTTAAATAAGGATACACAGAGATTCGGCTCCCATTTGCCACAACAGATCTAATAAGACCTGCAGACATGTTGGTAATATCAAAAGTTTATTTTTATAATATAAAAAAAAAAAATTAAGTGCTTTTTTGCTTAGATCATTTTTATTTCTACATTAAATGAAAAGAAAAATTCTTTTAATCCTATGATAAATTAAGGAGAGACCAGATTTGGAAGTTAATCAATTTATTAACTTCTAGATTTTAAATGCATAAATGTAAAATATCTAAGCAATTAATATCAACTTACAGCCATGAATTTTTTCCTAATATCCTCATCGGTTATGTCCAGAACAGCGGGAGCAAAGACAGTACCAGAATCAAACACTGAAAAACAAAGTACAGAATATATATGTGTGCGCGTGTGGGATGGTCGGAGTTTTTCTTAGATTTATAGAGTCCACAAGTCAGTAAGAAATCATCTACAGCATTTTCAGTAGAGCGAAAGTACTTAAAAATCATCATTCTTGTGACTCTAAAGTAAAGATATGGAAAAATTTTTAATCAATAAAAAGCTAAGAGCTAATAAATCACTAAATGAGAATTAGACAAGTTTTGTATTTAGAGGAAAAATTACAAGTAGTTAACATTTAGCTTTATTCAAATTTTACAATTGTAAACTGTTTTAAGCTTGTCATATTACACAAGTCTTTATCAAAATTTCATACTAAGTCACTAAGAATGGCTAAGAAATACAAATGTTCTGCTTACCTTGCTCAATGACCAAACCATATGAAAATGGAGAGATGTTCAACATGTTCAGAAGTGTAGCTTCTGAAGCTCCAACTTTATCACCTTCTTTGATGAGACGGACATCATTTAAGATTTCAATAGTACCCCTAGAAATTTTGGTTGGAATAGACAAGGCCTGAAAGAAAGAGGTCTTCTCAGGACCCAGTCCAGTGTTCTGAGCCATAACTTGTACATCACAAGGAGCAGTAGCACCAGCACGAGCAGGAGCTTTAACCTACAATGAATTAAAACTAATTATTTATACTGTACCAGCAAAATGTCTTAAATGCATGCAAACTTTACAGCTATGGCATCAAACCCTTTTCTAATTTTCTTTTTCAAGATTTACTTTTATGAACAAAATTAAAAATTTTACCAGCCTACAACACAAAACCTCAATTGGAAATATCAGATTTAGCAACGTTTATATCCTTATCAATATTTTTCTTTTTTAAAAAGCTATTGGATAAACTTTACATACCTTGTTTTCCTTAAGTTTTTCCCTGACTTCAGTCAAGTCATTTTTTGTGAACACAAAACCAACATTATTCTTTATGTGGGGCAGCAATCTGCAGAAAGAAAAATATAAATTAAAATCAAATTTGTATTAGCAATGTTTTAACCATTCAGTAAAAGTTTACTAACAAGCAAATGATCTATTAAGTAATTTGAAATCAATAAGTTTATAATACTATTAAAAAAAAACAAAAAACCTCACCTTAATATTAACCCTTAGCACACTATATGAACACCTACTCTTGTTATAGAAAAAAATCTTTGCATTGTATGCACGTGACATTCAGGTAATGGAATAATATTTAGATGCAGTACATTATGTTCTGCATGCATTTTGTCATTTCTATCACTGCCCATGGAGTTCCAGAAGTGGGGTGGGGAATAGTCATGCAATCTTACAGACTGTGGAAGTTCTGCAAGAGACCTGACTGGGTAATTTTCCATATAGAAAGCACAATTTTCAGCATTAACCCAGGCAAGCTGACTTTTTAATTGACCAGTGCATAGCAGAAAAACACACTATCTGTGCAGCACCATGTACTGTCATTTTGCTAATCTACAATTCTTTAGCTTAGTTAGCATATCAATATTTCATTGACCAAGTTATTTCATCTATTAAAAAAACAAGAGTTCCTTAGAAATTTTATCAGGTACCTACTTGGGGCCAGAATATTCCTTGAAATCAGCCAACCATGGATAATAGCCGTTCAGTACATTGCAGTCAAAATCGTTAATATCTTTGACTGCTTCGCCATCGATATCTGCTGGAGTAAACTCCTTAAAATCAAAGATTTTAAAACCTTCATTAAATGCAAATAAGTAAATAAAACTCAAAATTTTTTTTTAAATATCTAATGCCATATGGCAAATACAAATGGTGGTAAGGAAACTAGCCCCATCCAGAATACCTAAGACTTAACACAAAATACTGGAAATAAAGATTATAAATTTACCCCTTTCAAGGCAACAATGCACATATAGGGAAGAGAACTTGCACAATGACAATGTAACTACAGTGTGCTAAAGGTTAATTGCACATTTTAATGTTATCTTAGAAGTGGGTACAATAAGTATCACCCAAGTTGATATTTCAAACAAAAAGGAGACAGTAAAAGCAAATGGTAATTAAGTTTTAAACCATAACAGATCTGAGTGTCACCCAGAAACCTAGTTGAAGAGTCAAAAATCAACAGAAGCAGAAATTTATCTTATCAAGATAATTATCAACAAATAAACTTACCTTTCAAGGCCTGGATTTTGATCCAAGTGACCACGAATAGCTTTCCGGATCATCGTGTTTTTACCCATAAGGATCACTATTAAAGTAAATTTTTTTAGAACAATTTAAAAAAACAATT
Source organism: Sepioteuthis lessoniana (assembly GCA_963585895.1). Classification (NCBI taxonomy): domain Eukaryota; kingdom Metazoa; phylum Mollusca; class Cephalopoda; order Myopsida; family Loliginidae; genus Sepioteuthis; species Sepioteuthis lessoniana. The sequence goes on from OY757926.1 coordinate 8,529,885, forward strand.
TAATTGTAAAACCAAAAAAACATTCAATTACTTTAAAATTGAGTTGATGCTTTACATGAAAATACACCCGAGATAGATATCTAAACTTCAGGTTGGTGCTCAGACTACCTCAGAAAGGTCAGTGTTGCACTTAACATAGGTCAGTCCTAGGGGGTTCCACCATACGGTGCCTAGAACAATTGACACAATGCTAGCATAAAAGAAGTTTCATCACAGCACCACAATAAAACAGTTTACAAGTTTTTAATTTAACCAAAAACAAATATTGCAATTAGTAATGCATTTGCCATGAGGTCCGGTGAAATTTGACCTATACCATTAGATAAAAATCCATTTAGTACAATAGGCAAATCAAAGATTGTAATTAACAGGTATAGCATATACAAGAGACTAAGAATTTAAAATGAAAATTAAATTTTTAAAAGTTAACTACTTATCAAAATTATTTTATGGGCCAGACCTCCAAAAATTATGTAAGCCATAAAAAAATCAAATATTGTTTTGATACCAGCTGTATAGGCTTAATCTTAAATGCCTTTATCCAAATGAACCTGGCATACAAGATTGATATTTTACTTGCTAGTTGGTTACTTCATAAAAGACAGCATAATTCAAAAAATATAGTGGCTAAAACTAAAAGCAAACTATACTTTTGAAAGGAAGATATACATATCATTTGAGATTATCACAAATTAGAAAAAATAAACTTAAGGTCATGAATACAGATATCAAAATATTCCAACGAAAATAATCTTAACTTCATTTGTTCAAATAGTAATTACCAAATGTGATAAAATTTAATGTATCACCCAAGGGAAAGATGTACTTCAAACAAAAAGGAGACAGAAGTACAAGGCAAAGGAGTGATTATCGGATTTTATGTACCAGTTGGTGATTACATTTCAAACCACAACAGGTCTGAATGCTACCCAGTACCTAACTGGAAAACTTTTGAAAAGTTATTCCTATTGGAAGAAAAAGCCAATCATTTTTCACTACACAGTGAGTGTTACCGAGCAAGACAAGTTGTTTTGCATTTAATACGACTTAGCATTAGTTATTTTAACATGTTATTATAGTTCATAAAAACTAAGTGTATAATTCAAGTTGTTTCACATTAAAGTTATTGCAGTCTTTTTAAAATATTACAGGTTGGATATCAACCCAGTCTTAACCTTAACAATTCTGTATCAGAACAGAGCCAATCCTAACAGACAATATGCTGTTACATAGAACTTAAACCCTTCTATTACAAATGCACTACCACATTTTTAAATATATTTCATTCCAAGTTTAGAAAATAAATCATAACATTGAAGAGAAGAAAGAAATAACACTCACTCACCAGCTATGCCTCTGAGAGACATTCGGATCATCTGCATTTGTTTGGAGCCAACATTGTCAGCATTGACAATGAAACACTTGGGATATTCATTAAGGAGTTGCTGGAAAAGATTTTATAAGAATGATAAAGTTTTAAATGGTATAGAAATGATTAACATTTTTTGAAAAGGCTTTCTAATTATACAGGCCTTAAATGTCTACTTAGAATTTTAACTGAAAATTCAAGCTAATTTCACACTTCATTCCTCACTTTAGTCATTAACATTCTACATTGTTATCAGTTATGTCAAGAAGCTTTTAACATCAATTCAACTTATAAACTAATCTAAAGATTAATAGAATGACACTAATCTTAAATATCTAATTTAGGAATGAGCAAATTATAGAAGGCTCATGGAGCTTTCCCAATCTTAAAACTTGTCTGGAGTAATTTGAATAATCCTAGTTTTGCTCAAGTTCACTAATGAAATGCATTTAAAATTAGTTAAATTCTAGATTTATTTTTGTACAAATAGTTAACAAATTAAAAAAAAAAAAAAATGTATCACCCAAGGGAAAGATGTACTTCAAACAAAAAGGAGACAGAAGTACAAGGCAAATAGATGATTATCGGATTTTATATACCAGTTGGTGATTACATTTCAAACCACAATAGGTCTGAATGCTACCCAGAAACTAACTGGAATGAACATATATACGACAGAATCTAGGAACACAATGTTTTAGTGACTTTAGTTTTGTATATTTTAAATGACAAAAATGTAATAAAGTAATTACTCACAATGATCTTAAGGAAGTAGTTGGACTTCCAGGTGGATTTATCTTCCTTGACCATCTTTGTGGAACAGGGACTGTATTAACAATTTAAAGATAAACCCTGAAAAGAAAATAAGCATAGATATACCACTTGACAACTATACAAGAATACAAGTTCATAGAAAAACTTTATGCATACATCCTTACATTTTCAGTTAGTATAAGCTCTTATAAGTCACACTATAGAGAAAGGTTGTACTCAATATGGTCTCACTCCCCAATTAGAGCCACAAAGACTATGGGAAGTTATGGAATATATTGAGTTAGGCCCACACCCAGAAAACTAGGGGACCAGATTAATTTCCAACACGGTGGAAAGGGAATACACCTAAATTATCCTCCAGAGTAACCTTAAATAAGGATACACAGAGATTCGGCTCCCATTCGCCACAACAGATCTAATAAGACCTGCAGACATGTTGGTAGTATCTAACAAACTAAGTACTTAGAATTTATAAATCAAATTTTTTTTATTATTTTTTATTAACAGATCAATTCACAAAGTATTCAATATCTTGTCTTTGACCCCCCCCCCAACCTTTTTCAAGATTGGAGCACAGGTCAAATGTAGTTTCCTTGTAATTCTTTAGTTTACATTTATCTCAAAAAGTTTTAATAGCCACCTCCTTTGCTTAAAGAAGGCAACTATATTTAAAAGCCTTTATTATTCATTCAATCATCTCTACAAAGTTCCTCTCTAAAATGGATATTCCCTCACTCATTTGTTTTTCAGTTGTTAGATCCTTTCCCTTACTCAGCTTTTAACATATATTAAAGATAAAAGTTTGAAGATTTCAGGTCTTATGCTAAATATTATCTTTATCCTCTTAACTCCTGTCAATTTTCAAATTTAGCAGAAAATTTAGTTACATATGAAGGTGTTTAAATTTGACAAATATTGGCTGAAAACTGAATTATCAAGTTTTGAGTTTGTTTGATGCTATGGCATATCAACCATTGTAGGTATTTAATGCCAAATCCGGTCTATTGGATATATTTGATTTGTAAATATAAGTTAAATAGTTCCAAGTTTACTAACAATTCAATTAAATGTTTGTTTACAGTTAAATTTCAATTTAATGAGTCAAAGGGTTCCTCCAAGTATTGCAATGCATCATTAACAATTCAATTAACACCAGTCATTTGTTTACACTTCTATTTGACTGTTAGATAGGAGCCTTTCAGCCAATGCCACTCTGGGCCTGAAAGAGTGAACAAAGGGGTACTCTGCATTCCATGAAGCTCCAGCATAACAGGAATCTCACAAGATTATATAACAGACTGTCATTATGTAATCACTTTTTACTAAGTGTAAAGAGATCCAAACATTGAGAAATAAATGACACCAAGCTATAAGTGAAACATCAAGAGGAGCCTGGTTTTAAAGCTTGTTGCCATCCCCACGTTTTGGATTTTAATTTTTCCTTTTAAGAAAATCCTATCTGTTTTATATTTTAAAAATTCTAGACTATCCCTTCATAATAAGGGGTTATTTGAGGGGGATTATTTATCCTGTCACAAGTTACTTCATTCTATTTCATACATTTTAATATTTGCCTCTGACTAATGGTGATCATTACCAGTGTTAGAACCAAATGTTTCTCAGTTCAGGACTTAAATGTTTTCTAATAAAAGCTGCCATGTTCTTAATATTATAGCTCTAATTATTAAATATCAATATTATAATTGTTATACTGTTACTTTATTCCTACCAATATCCACATAAGTAGATATTCTGACTAACATTCAGATTCGAATCAGTTTTTTTGTTTATTCAATTATACTAATTTTTTTCTTCTTCCAAGCCGAAGTTAAGTCTATTAAAGCTAGACAACTTAAGATTTAAAAATTTCCACCTTTGTGGAATTAGTTCACTCTTGAAAATTCCAAAACCACTTCAATAAGGCTGTTTGATTCCTGAGCAGTGAATTAGTGAAGGGATGCTTATGTTTATATAATCTCCGTTTCCAATTTCCAGCAAATATTCCTATTTATCACTTCTATTTTCCAAGAGGAAAATGTTAGCTTGGTATACCACATTTTCAGAATTGTACCTTCCATCCATGGAGCTTTCTTCTTTCAACAAGGACAATGTAATGTGCTCTATTGTCCCTATGTGATCTAACCCTAAAATGTCAAGCTAATGAACAATTTTTTTCTTCAACCAGAATGTTTCCTCAGAAAAAATAAATGAATTCACAAAGAATCAGAAATCGGGGTTCAGTAAAATTTCATCATTGAAAGACATTCCAAATTGCAAAACCAGAGTTTACACACTTCAATAAACCATCAATTCATATTTGAATCCCCCAGTTTTCATTTACATGATACCTAAATCAAGATATTTAATACTCCATCCCCCCCAATCTGTGGGTGTACAAGCAATTATCACATTAAAATTCTTAAATTAGAAACAATGTAATATTTATATCAAAGGAAATTAAACGATCAACAGTATTGTTTAGCAATGTGCTAATTGCTTATGGGAAGCATCATGGGTAAAATAACATTGATGACTATATGCAACCATTTTCCTTTTTTTTCTCTCTCAAGGGAATTCTACATGGTTTGCATATTGCAAATTATCAACAAAATCTTGCATACGATTTACTTTGACATAATTTGGGTTCACTGGAATCTATTCCACAATAAGTTTAAAACCAGTTGGTATGGAACATGCTACTAGTTTTTATTCAGCATTTACTAATGTTGGATAAAGTATTGATTAATCTATCAGAATTTAGACGATATATCGTAGAAACTATAACAGACGATCCAGTGCCTGTTGAAAATACACCTGCCTATGTCTGTCTATTACATAGTCTAGAGTAAGCAGTAGGAAGCCTTGACCTCCACATGAATGCAAATAAAATGGAGGTCATTTGTTTAAAACAAGAAGCCCTATCATATCAACTCCGTTAGCCAACAAACAAGAACTTATACCAGTTCAGCGAGAGACTCAAGAAAATTCGTGCAGTGGGCACGGCTTTATGATCTCGAATATCCACCTTTCTTTAAAAGTATTTTTTATCGGATAAACACATCTAATCACAATTGCAGGTCCTTAAAATTCTTCCAGAAATGAACGATGGACTCTTAACATGGCTGCCTCTGCTTATTAACTGTCGATGACTTATTAATTTACTTGAATTTATCTGTCAGTGAACTATCGAATGGAAGCATATCATCGTACTGCATCTTTTCAACCCATCCTACACGTGTAATTGTTAGTGAAATGAAATTCTGTAATTTTAGCTTTCTATGGTTTAGAATCTTAAAATTAAGACACTAAATTATCTCCCTTTAGTCAAAAATCAATTCAGAAGACTAGAAAAAAGAAGTTGTACTCAATATGATCTTACTCCCCAAATGAAACCATAAAGATTATGAAATTATTGAATTAGACCCACACCCAGAAGGAGGGAAGGGAAAAAAAAAAGAAAAAAGGGTTTCATTTTAACAAATTTGTAACTTAAATCATAGCCAAGAGTTGCCTTAAATAAGGATACAGGGATTCGACCCCCATTTACAGTCCCAATAAGACCGACAGACATTTAGTACTAAAAAAGTTTCAAGTTTCAGCCGCAAGATTTTTTTTTTTATACAGTAATTATATTCAGTCAGGTTCTATTAAACAGTTTTCGTAGAAATTAAATGACGAAAACCAAGTGATTATCGACACGATTCAATGAAGAATGAAAAAAGTTGGCGAACAGTCAAGGGTGACTCGAAGACTCCCTTTTCAATGGCTACTACATCGAGGTGTAGTGGAGGGTGCTACTCCATTCCCTGGATTGCTCCACCTTACCCTTGATCCTCATCTTATAATGCCGAGTGTTAAGCATGGCGGCATCAAGCACCGTTTTCTGAGTCTTGGGTTATTACCACCGGGGATTGAATCCCGGTTTCTTGGATCATTGACGAACACGGATTAGGCCATCCTAGACAATGTGCGTCGACAACGGGTAAGAAAACTTTCGTAAGTTGGTTGGCGCCAATCGGAATTGAATAATTTCTCCAATTCCCATATTTGTATCAATTTATATTGGCACTAATGATTAAATTTAACAGATCACTCAATAGCAGTTTTTATAATCACAAAAAGTTATATTTCCTAAAAATTAAATATATGTAACGTTTAATTTATTGTGGGTTGAGTAAGAAAACCCTTACCTAATTTATTTAAAAATTTTAAATCCATTTTATTAAATTATTTAATGGTTACAAGTGAAGAACAATTTTTAAATTGACGTATGAACACGCTTAAATTTTAAAGTGATTCTTATAATTTCCTTCATTTTACCGACATAAAAAAAATGTTAAGCTGTGCCCAATATGGTCTCACTCCCCAATTAGAGCCACAAAGACTATGGGAAGTTATGGAATATATTGGGTTAGGCCCACACCCAGAAAACTAGGGGACCAGATTAATTTCCAACACGGTGGAAAGGGAATACACCTAAATTATCCTCCAGAGTAACCTTAAATAAGGATACACAGAGATTCGGCTCCCATTCGCCACAACAGATCTAATAAGACCTGCAGACATGTTGGTTTAAAAAAAAAATTAAAGTTTGAAGTGGGGTCGATTTTATGCAATAAAATTTATAATTTTGATATTCTTTTATTTGGTAATAACTTTATTCATAACCTATCGTTAAATGGCACTTGAATGTTAAATTAGGCATTTAAAACCAAGTTTTTCGTATTCAAACACAGCTACTTTTAATTTAAATCAAAAATTACGTTAAAGGATATATATATATATATATATATATATATATATATATAAGGAGAACCTACCAGGTCACATTGCATTTCTCTTAAGAGACTTTTTGAAAATGGACTAATGGTGGATTAATTCACAAATACAAACACGCACGGCAATTATTAAGTGGTGAACAAAAAAATTATACGTATCTACGAAGTACTCATAGAAAAAAAAAAAAAAAAAAAAAAAATCAGTTTTATAAAACAAGTTACAACTTAAAATGGATTTAGCTAGTTATATGGCAAAATCGAGAAATTGATCGTTAGTCATGTTACAAAACATTTGACTTATTTCTTTAGACAAAATCTTATATAAATTAAGTCAAGAGAGAAAAAAAAACTTATATAAAAAGCGCCAATAATTTGGAGTATTAATTACCTTGAGTTCGGGATCTTATTGTTAAATGGAGGACCACGAGGATAATTAAATGAAGGTCATCACAAATTTTCTTAAGTCTTGTGCCGAAATTACCGTGGCTAATTTAAAGGATTACTAATAAAAGATTTATACTGAATTAGAAGTCTTACAACTTTTAAAACCAAACTGGCAAATTATAAAGGAGATTCACTACATCTACACCGATAAATAATTTTTTTTTTTTAATTCAATTTTATTATGAAAATTTTCCAAAAAGGTTCTGATGAAATATGCCATTCAAAATCCAATAAACTATTAAATAGCAAATAATTCTAGTAGTTTAAAGAAAAAAAGGCTACCGAAATCGAGATGCCGGGTAGGGAATTATTGGAACTCAGGGTATTTAAATGGAAAAAATTTGATACTCTAGACGTTGAGTCTTTAATACTAGCGACTTTCAATCGATCAAAAAATTAAAACTACGAAAGTAGGTGTCGCAAGAGAGATTAGTTTTATATTCAAGTAAAATTAAAATATTTTACTTTATCAAGTAGTTTTTTTTATAAAATAAAAAAAATATCCCCCTTTCTACAAACTGAGTCGACAGGATATTAAGTCCAGATAAAATGCAAAATTGCGAATTCATTAATATTTACCGATTAAATAAAGATTAACCTCAAAATCCATGCGATGAATTTTTTTTTAACGTTACTCTTAAGATCGCCATTGCACGCGTGTCGAAATAATGGCGGCATTTCGGCTGATTAAAAATCGTGCTTCATCTACATCAATTTACATTTCTAGTATAATTAAATAAGAAGAAACTTTTCAATGAAACTCAATCCTAAAATCGAAGCAATTTTTGTTTCTCAAGCGCCCGAAAAAAAAAAACTTAAAAGGTCTTGGCTTACCTTGCCAGTGGCAGAATGGTCGCCTGATGATTCAGTATGACGTGTGAGAGAGAAGGCGAAGGCGCCAAGGGTTTATATAGGTACTTTACGTGCTGCCATCTGGCGGTTAGCTAAGGGCAGGTAATTCTTGCCTCGTTTTCGATTTCTAATGCCTTCTCCCCCTCGAGGTAATTTTGACAAGGACGACTATCATACGTCACCACTCGGTTGGTGCTTTTGTTTTGTTTGTAAACAATATTCGAAATTATAGCTAAGGTGAACTGTGTCAATTCCATGGAGTTCCTCTATGATTTTTATTTGTTTCCTTTTGATTAATGTCCATTAAGCACCAAATAATTCAATTAAAAATATTTAGCGGGTATTTATTTTTGGATTACTTATATTAACGTCTTGTAAAGTGTACAACGACCGGTGATTACCGAAAATATCAACTTATTTTGTGTGTATTTCTTTTTACCGTATTTACGTCGGGGGGGGGGATTCAGTTTACCATTGTAAAATGCACCCCAACTGGTGTTTATCGAAATTATCAACGATTCCATTTCTACAGTATTCGTCACGGTTTACTTTAGGACAAATTATTTCCTGATCTAGTATAAGCTCCTCGGATTTATTCCTTGCCTCGACATCTCCTTTTTTTTTTTCATCTTTTTATTAGGGATATGATCACTAAGAACATGTGTTCGCTATTATTCTTGGGCGAACTTCAGCCCCTTCCGCGAAATGGTATAGAGGAACATCAACAACAAGCAACACCAACTCCTCAGCTTCAAAACAGAGTTCCTACGGAACAATTTAGCCCAGTGAGACATCCTCTTCATCTGGTTATCGCTAAACACACAGCTCTGACATATCTCCAGATCGAGAAAGAGTGTGAGTATTTCTTCATCACTTTCCGTCGTCCTGAGATACGTAAAAATAACCTGCCCACTGGTAGTTTGTATTTTACGTTGTCTGATGATCCTGTTGTCGAACCAAAAGTCGATGAAGATAATTCCCTGATGTGCGTTGTTTTCGTTGATGATATAGACGTAGTTCCACCACCCCCACCTCCCACCACTCCGTGTCCACCACCCTCCGTTGGCACTCCAAGTCCTTCACCATGTAGTGAAACCCACCAGATAAATGATGAAGGAAGTGAGGTTGATTATAAAGTGTCTCACCCACGTTCAAAGATAAATCTCTATTGCACAGAACAATTTCTACAGCACTATGGTTGGGAGCCGTCACAAAACATTGTTTTCAAGCGTATATATCCATACCCACTTCAAAAGGTTGTCCTAAGGGTGAAAAATGATGACACTTACCACTCATTGCGAAATTTTAACTTTGCTCCTCTGCTCCTCCAGGTATGTCGTCATGGAGTTCTTGTGAGGACAAATGACATGTTTCTTGCCCCATGGATTCCCAATCAACCTAATTCCAGTGTGTTACATCAATATCAGGATATTATTGCCACCGAGTGCTGCCCTTTCCGTCAAGGCCTGCTGACTGTTAAAACAGAAATCTTCACTGTGTATGATGAGAACCTACAAACAAAAACAAACAGGTGTCACATGGACTGTTTATCTAAAGATTCCTTGTTTTTCTCCAATTTTTGTTCTTGGATTAAAAACCGCAAACCTGAAAATCAGTACATTGCTCAACTGGACAACAACCAGCTTGTGATTACGGCTAAGATAGCCGGTCAAAAAAGACTTAAAGAAGTTATGATAAGAACAAATATAGATCAAGAATTTGACCCCAACTATATTATCTGCATGCCTCGGAAGCTAATGCTTGAACACAGTCTCTATGACAGCACAATTGTGGAAGTCTACTGCCTTGGTAACAAAGTGGACATATTCAAAGGAAGAGATGAAATCTTTGAACAGAAACTAGACAGCTCTCGCCAACATAGCTGTATTATACGCTCAAAACTGGCCATGGTAAAATGCCTTGGCAGACACTATGACAAATCACTTTTTGCATTTATATCCCCTACTTTACTTTTCAATATTCAGGTACCACCTCAGCACCTCCCCACTACGAGTGTTTGTATTGTTATAAAGAAACCACAAAACACTGTCCCAAAACAACCTGTTGATTCATTCCTTGACAACTTGAAACTCTGGAACCTGGTTGTTGCCGAAAAAATTATTGTTAGCAAGATCAAATCTCCTGGGAATGACGATTTCCAAATTAAAGAAATGCAGAAATTCTTTGAGTATCCTCGGCTCTTAGAAAAAGGAGACATCTTTTGTATACCATTTGAGGACCATTGTTTTTCACAAAATGAACACTCGTTTGAGAAAGGTTCAGTTTGCTATTTAAAAGTTGAAAAAATAAAACCTGATCTTGAGCATGGCGACCGACACTTGGTCCATCCAAAACTCACAACAAAAACCCTGAAGGAAAATTATTCTTCTCATAGCTTTGTTCCTCACATGATTTCCGAATCTGCTCCTTACTGGAACCAGTCTAGACCAGTAGGACTTGAAAGTTATGTGGATTGTCTTCTTAAACTCATTCTGCCATTCCTTAATGATACACTTGGTGCAAAAGTACAAGAAATATTATCTCCTACAATTTTGATTATGGGTCCTGCTGGTGTGGGCAAAATGACACTTATAAATGCAGTTGCACGCACACTTTGCCTTCAAGTTATTAAGGTAAACTGCCAGGACTTATGTTGTTTGACTCCATCAGCTACACTTGAGAAAATCAGAAATGTTTTTCGTAGTTCAAAAGAATATGCTCCGTGTATTTTAGTACTGAGGAATCTTCAATTTTTGGGACGATCCGAGAAGCACACAATGGATATGAAAATTGGGATGTTCTTTGTAGATATTCTTCAGCAGGCCAAGCGAGGCACAATGGATTATCCACTGATAATTATTGGAACCTCAGAAAATATGCAAGATCTCAACGAAAACATACTTGAAGGTTTTCTGCATCACATGAAAATGCAGGTTCCGACCGAAACAGAGCGAGCTAGTATGTTTACTAGTCTCATGGAAGACCTGTATGTGTCGGGAGATGTGTCAGCAACATTTATTTCTCGACGTACTGCTGGCTGTGTGTTGGGTGATATTGTTAACCTTGTAAATCGAGCACAAGAAGAGACCTACAGAAGAGTTACTGAATTTGTGGGTAGCTTTGATAAAAATTGGTGGGGTGTTCATGGTGATCTGTGTGCCTCGGGTGTAGTAATGCAGCACTCTGATTTTGAAAAGGCTTTGGACAACCTGCAGGCCTCTCACTGTGATAACTTAGGCACACCTAAAATTCCTAAAGTCAACTGGGAAGATGTTGGAGCTTTGGCAGATGTCAAACAAGAAATCTTGGACACAATTCAGTTACCTTTGTTGCATCCCGAACTTTTAGCTGCTGGCTTAAGAAGGTCAGGTGTCCTACTCCATGGACCACCTGGAACAGGCAAAACTTTAATGGCAAAAGCAGTCGCTACAGAATGTTCTTTGAACTTTTTCAGTGTTAAAGGACCCGAACTTATGAACAAGTATGTTGGACAAAGTGAGGAGAATGTGCGTAAAGTATTCCAACAGGCACGTGACACAGCACCTTGTGTGATATTTTTTGATGAACTGGACTCGCTGGCACCGAATCGTGGCCGAAGTGGAGACACAGGTGGTGTGATGGATCGTATCGTTTCTCAGCTGCTGGCAGAGTTGGATGGGCTTCACAAGTCACATGATGTATTTGTCATTGGTGCGACCAATAGAGTTGATTTGCTGGATCCTGCTTTGCTGCGACCTGGCCGCTTTGACAAGATCCTTTATTTAGGTGTGTGTAAAACCAGGGAAGCACAACTCAAAATCTTAGAAGCTGTGACTCGAAAATTTGATCTTGCTAAATTTTCCCTCAAATCCATTGTAGAAAAATGCGATTTCAATCTCACTGGTGCTGACTTCTATGCATTAGCATCAGACGCATGGATGAATGCATGTAAAAAGATGATCAACAAGTCTGAGAATGGTGAAGAGGTAGATATGTCAAAAGTAATTGTGGAAGAATCAGACTTTTTAGAAGCTCTAGCTAACTTGGTCCCATCAGTATCAGAATATGATTTGGAGCATTACAATGATTTACGTAACACATATGCTTCATAAAATGGTGAGAAACATATTTAAGAAATTGTGGAAATATTTTTAAAAAAGAGAGAGAAAAAAAGGAAAGCAATTTTAATTTAAATCTCAAAAAAACAATTATTCAAATCAAGAAATGAAAAAATAATTCCAAAAATTTATTTCTGTAATTATGTTGCTGTTTATTTTTTTCATTTTAAATATTTTCTTTTTGCTATAAAAATTCTGTGCCCATTTTTCTTTTGTTTCTTCTGTTTTATTTTTTTTAATTTTAGTTTTTTAAAATTTTGATTTTAATTAATGTTTGAGAGTTTCTAAACAAATGCGTACTTTGCTACTTGTATAATTGCAGATATATCTGGAAAAAATTTGTAGTAAAAATAAACACTAGTTAAAAACTTACATGTATATTAGAATTAAAAAAAAAAACAAAACAGTATTTATCAAGTTACTGGATAGTAACATTTTTAAAATCATAAGAAGGAAAAAAAAGAATATTTCAAGTCAAAATAGTTAATGAAATTAACATCAAAAACAGAAATGTATACATACTTATATATATCTACATCTATATCTATAACTTAGGCTCTTAATCCTTCTTTTACAGGTTATAGGGATTTTGATCCTATCAATCAGTTTGTTCTTATTAAATATATACTGTGACATTTAGAGGGCTTTATTCTCATATTTAACCAACTAAAAAGCTCTTGTAGATGGATTACAAGGTCTTTTAGGTACAATTTTGACTTGTTACATCATCCATAAAAAGTAGATGACATGAAATTCAGTTTTTGTCATGCTATCCTATACACACACACACATATGTATATGTGTATATGAATAAATCAAAATGGGTATATATAAATGTATGTATTTATTTATTTGTGTATATATATATATATATATATATATATATATATATATATATATATATATATATGTGTGTGTGTGTGTGCATATATATATATATATATATGTGTGTGTGTGCATATATATATATATATATATATATATATATATGTGTGTGTGTGCATATATATATATATATATATATATATATATATGTAGGGGCACACAATAAAAAGTAATATATATATATATATATATGTGTATTTATTTACGATGTATACACTGGAACAAGAAAGATCCTCAATTATTTTATCATGTATAATTTGAAAAGTGAAATATCTGTCCCATCAGTTCCATGAAGATGTGTACTGCTAGTTTTAATATAAATTGAATACTTTTAATTTAGATCAGAGTTTGACCTATTTTTATTAATATGCCCTTATAATGTTTATGTAAAATGTGAAATTTCATGAAATATTGAGTAATTTGCAATGTTTAATTTCAGACACAATTACTACAGTGATAAAATAATTTATTATAAAACCATTTATATTTTAACATTCTGTTTTCAAATGTTACCCAAACAATATTAATGTTATTGCTTTTTTTTTTTTTAGCTGTAAGTAAGGTGTTTTTTCCTAAATCAATTTTAATTAAAATAAAAAGTTTGCAAAGTTCAAATTGAAGTAATGATTATTGTCATATTTTAACTTTAAAAAAAGATACGAAACCCATTTCTAATTTCTTCATCAAAGAATATTTCAGTGCAATCCCAGGATGAGAAGATTTATGTAAAATTCAAAAATTGATTTTATTTGGATTAAAATATATGAATTTATTTGCTAATTAAAAAAAGATTTAACAAAATTATTTCAAAAAGCTTTTTAGCCAAATGTTTTTAATTTTTTTTATTATAGCATTTTATTTAACAGTTCTTAAAAATTATCTTACTTTTAAACTGCTGTTACAATCATGAGACAAATTATTATACATACTGTTTTCTGATATTTTTCCGGCCATTTATATATTTAAAAAAAAGTGTGCTCTTTTCAATGTTTTACTTTTCAAAATTTATGTGTGTCCCATGTCATTTGAATAGTGTGTTCCATGTCATTTGTGTGTCCCATGTCATTTGAATAGTAAATGAAATGGTTTTAATATGTTGACTGTCTTGCAAAAATTATTTTGATTAACGAATAAAACACTGCTTCATACCAAAGATTTTTATGGATATTGTTGCAGATTAAATGTTCAGTATTCATTTATTTTTTTATTAATGTTACATCCATGAGCATTTCCTAATATCCTATTTACCAACCCCCCCGCTCGGGCAGGATATGACACAAGGTCAATTTTTAAGCGGAGTTTAACAGGTTTTAATTCAGAGTTTTCCTTCTCCTAGACTAGTTGCCTAACCAAGGCTAAAAAACCTAGTCTGTCCTACTATTTTACCCATAGCTGGAGGGAGAATAATTGGATTCATACCTTTCCCAAGGGTATTAGTGCTATGTGACCTTTGACATTATGACCATTGCTCTATGTTTGAATAATGCTTTAATATGTATCAAGAGATTTTTCCAAATAGTTAAGAGCTCCTGTAAATTTTCTAAACTTATATAATGTTCTACACATGGTATCTTTTGAGATTCCTCTCTCTTCTGAAGATTTCTAAGTGCTGGTCGTCGGATGCTCCTTTACCTTGCATTTTAAACCATTGTAGTCAACAGCTGATGGTCATCCACTTCTGGGTTTTATTTTATGTGTCGCACTCTGAGACAAGAAAGGGAGGCATGAGACCCACCACCACCTGGTGATGCTACTCCTTGTCTATCTTATGGAAAATGTTAAAACGCCATTAAACTCTTAAACCAGTCTCAGGCAGTAAACTCAAATATTGTTTTATATTATTTCATTTCTTGAATTCTGTGAGCAGCTAAAGTAGTTTTGAGGATCAGTTTAAAATAATGCCTTAGAATTTCAATGCCCTTTCAGTGGGACTTAGAATACACTGATTGTATCCCCAATAGAGGTGTAAGTCCCCCCCCCATTTCCCCTCAAAAAAAGGGATGTCCTGAGTATGACACTAAACTGCATCTGATAATGAATTTCCAGTTCGGGAGATCTGGGAAGTATGGAGTACCGCTTTCCTGCCATTACTCCCAAGCCCACTCTGACTTGGTGTGGTAGTACTTGTTAGGGTTCCATCTCTGGGTCAAATAGATGTTTGAAAATTATTTGTATTCAATAGGTTCACAAAAAACTCTTAAAAAGCAATTACACGAAAAATTGGCAGATTTTGGTTAGTGACTCAATTTTTTCAATATCCTGCAATTTGTGGGTTGTGTAGCTGCATGTTGTCACTTTACAGACAACTGTACATAAATAATGTAAGTCAAGAAAGTGCCAATAGGACTGCACAATCCCTCCAGCACATCAGTCTCTTATTTTGTGCAAGTTTTTTCTAAGTAACATGGCAATGTCATCAGTGATATTGATAGACTAACTTAATTGACTGACCAGTTTATATATGGGTTAACATGAAAGCAAAAGGAATCTTACGATTGGCTCATTTAATAGCTGATCCTTAAAAAATAATTGATTGGTTGTTGGTTGTGTGAAAATATGAAAGGCTTATGATCTCACAAAAACAATATCCAAGACTAAGTAAGATAATCTGTTTACAATGTTGGTTGGTGTTTTATGGCATATCGACACTTGTATTTTATTTAATGCCAAATCCTGTTATATATATACAGGGTGGAACGATAAAATTGTCGTCCTAAAGAAAACAACACTGCAGCTTTATTTTAAGACTTTTATTGAAAAAAATCAATTCAGGTAACTTGATTATGTAGTAGAGCTGACAACTATTCAATGTAGCCGCCTTCAGCCTCAATCATCGTCTCGATCCAGAACTGGAAGCATGCCTTTTCCACAAGTGCCAGCGGGAGCTTGGTGAATACTTGGCAGATGGCAGCAATCAGGCTGGCTTTGGTGTTGTGGGAGGTCATGTTGGTGATATTCTCGACGTATGACCAAATGAAGTAGTCCAGCGGGTTCAGGTCGGGGGAGGAGGGGGGCCAGTGAGAGAAGGGTACAAAGTCGCAGCACTCCTTCTGAAGCCAAGCCTGGGTCTCTTTGGACTTGTGGGCTGGCACCACACCCAGGGTCTGCCACCGGCCACCTGATTGCACCAGGGGATCACCACACTCTTCAGCGCATCCAGGTACACTTTGGTGTTGACTTTCAAGCCGACTTCAAAGATGTGAGGTGGCATGATGTGGCCCTCACTTGAAACTACACCAAAGACCATAACTGTAGCTGGAAACTTTGTTTTCATCACCCTGGGCATGTCCCTGTTATTCGTGGCAATCCAGATTTGCATTTTGAGGGTGCTGGCAATAACTTGGATCGGTAGAGAGCATAAGTTGTACAGCGGCGCATATCCGATCTTGCTCATTGAACATTGTGTCACTTTCAGCTTTATTAGGTACGTATCAAGGGTAAAGTGGAGCAATCTAGGGAAAGGAGTAGCGCCCTTCCCTATACCTCGGTGCAGCAGCTATTGAAAAGGGAGCCTTCGAGTTATCCTTGATTGGAGTCACCAACTTTGGTCAGAAAGCAAATTTTTTACAGACACGTTTTACAAATTTGCCAATCATGACAAACATCTTACTGGATAAATCTTGTCATTAAAGGTTCATCACCCATAAATTAATGTCTCTTGATTAATCATTCAAGTCACTAATTAAGTTTTGTTGATGAACATACAGAACTTACAATGCATTTAAGGAGTCATTTGTAAGAAAGATTTCAAACAAGAAAATGAAGATTCCATTGTCAATATTAATGGACTATTGTGACTTGACATTTCCATTAAGCCAGTAACATCAAACAATTCAACAGTATTATCACCATACACAGCATTTTATATGTTTGATATTTTTTAAATATCCAATATCTGATTGGTCAGTAGTAAAAAGTGATTTTCATCTACTTTTAAGCATAAATAAAATTAAAAAAACACAGAATAGGAATAAGTACCCACCTTGTCTAATTGTTCATTTCTTTTGCATGAATTTCTGCAGAATTTTTAAGCTTTTTATTCTTCAAAAAAAGGGGCCATTACTTTGATTCATTTATCAGAATTCTGCCTTCTCTTTAAAAAAATACACTTCTCATGTGACTTCTCCACTGACATAATAAGTATTCAATTAGCAGTTTTCTTGATAGCTTTTATAATTGTTATCAGCTTCAATAATGTTAATATCAATCTTGACATTAGCCTTTTTGTAAATCAAACTATTCACCTAAAAAGTTAACTAAATTTTCTCTTAAAAATAGAAGGCAATTACACAAGAATGTTGCGAGCAATATTGAACAAGTCCTGGTGGCAACACCCCACAAGGCACCAGCAACACGGCCACCTGCCTCCCATCACGAAAACTATCCAAGTTAGACGAACCAGACATGCAGGACACTGCTGGAGAAGCAGGGATGAGCTCATAAGGGATGTACTCCTATGGACCCCCACATATGGCTGAGCAAAAGTTGGATGACCAGCTCGAACATACATACAGCAGCTATGTTAGGATACGGGATGTAGCCCTGAAGACCTGCCAGAGGCGATGAACGATAGGGAGAAGTGGCGAGAGAGGGTCGGGGATATCTGTGCTAGCGGCACGACATGATGATGATGATGATGACAAAAATGAGCTACTTCAAAAATCTGAACATTCAATTCAAGTTGGTTTTTTTTTTATTTCTTTATTGTAAAGTTATATTTTAGTATATTTGTTTTTTATTATATTCTAATCGAAATCAACAATTTATCTTAAGATTTTATTTATAGTTCAAATTTATACAATTATTTTTCCATGGAATTTCCATGGATATGGCTAGTTTTATATGTTTCAGGTAAAAATTTACTGATGACACAAGGATAAATTCAATGTCTATATTTTCATAATTATCTATCAATTTAATTCTCAAACATTTCTTATTCCTCAGTGGATTTTATTCTATGAAGTAAAAAGAATATAGAATTATAGAAAGATGTACAACAGTACAAGGCCATAAATATTGAGCATTCAGTGAGAATCAAAAGTCACTATTAAGTAGAACTCTATGAAGATGTAATCATCATCAAGGCATGCCAACAGTATAGACTCTCACTTGCTATCCACCTGTCAGCCATTGCTTTTAGAAGGTCCTCTAGTCAGCATCACAGAGCTGGTGAATGTAGATTTTTGCTGGTGTGTCCATGTGTATGAGTCTATAGGAGAACATCACTTATGAGTTTGTCCCCAATTCTCCAGCAGTCCCCAGAATGATAACATCAACAAAGTGGTTTCACAGGAAAGAGAATATGATTTATTGCCTATGGATAGAGTGACAGATATTTCCATTCGTAGATAAGATCAGCAAATTTCCAGAAAAGAAACCTGGAAGTATGTAAGTTCCGATAACCAGCCACAAACAGAAAAATACATGAGGCGAAGAGGATGTTCATACTTCCGTATGGGACTTGTAAATTTGGACTGAAGAGAGATCCAGTGGTCACTCAAACGAAGGGGAGAGATCCGCTGGTTGCTCAAGCGAAAGGGAGAAGTCTGCTAGTCTCTCAAGCGAAGGGAGAGACTGCTGGTCACTCAAGCAGACCTGTCAGCTCTTTGTGTGTTCTCCGGTTGTTGCACTACTTTACAAAAAGGGTCCCTGCCATAGAAGAAAGATATGTGCGAACCCTCTCTGACTGTATTCCTACTACACGCAATCATCGCTATCGAAGAATAAAAATATAAATTATATTTTTATATATCTATGAGTTTTTTTGTTCTTTGTCCAGCGGTTCAATAGACGACAAGTATCACCTGAGGGAGATCTCACCAGCATTGATCTGTTTTAATTTCTATTGCATGTTTAGCATGAAGCATAAATTTTGTGTCAGCTTCCTCTTGGTTAGTACTTAAGTCATTGATAACTTCAACTGAATCCTTGCCCAGTAGACTGCAGGGGTGGCTGTAGAATACACCAACTGGATCTCTGCAGAGGGGTAAGACCTTTCCACAACAAGTGTTATGACACTTAACAATCTGATGGTAAGGCTATAGTAATGCTGGAGCTTTAGGAAATGCAGAGTACTCCTTCGTTGCTATTTCTCCTAGGTCCACTCTGACCCAGAGTAGTAGCAGTCGCTGATAGGGTCTCATCTATGGGTCAAAATGAACAATTTTACATTTAAACTGAGTGCAAACAAATGATTGATGTTTAATTGAATCGTTAGTCTTACATAGCAATACTTGGAACCATTTGATTGTGTACAATTGCATGAATAATGTTGAATTATCAGTGTTGAATAGCAATACTTGAAACTTTTTAAATGTGTGCCTAAATTGAATTATTAGTATTACTTACCAATACTTGGAACCATTTAACTATGTGCAAATAAAACTATTAGTATGGAATTCTTGGAACTGTTTAACTGTATGCAAAATAGAATTATTGGAATTACATAGCAATACTTGGAACCATTTGACTGCATGCAAACTAATGAATAGTGATGAATAGAATAATTTGTATTAAATAGCAATACTAGTAACAACCTCACTGTGTTCAAACAAACAATAGTAAATAGAATTATTTATGTTAGATAGAAATACTTGAAACCATTTCATCATTTTGTCGTGCCATCAGTGCGGATATCCCTGACCCTCTCTTGCCACCTCTCCTTATCATTCATTGCATCCGGCAGGTCCTCAAGGCTACATCCCGTATCCTTACAGAGCTGCTGTATGTAGGCTCGAGCTGGTCGCCTTGCTTTTGCTCGACCATGTGAAGGGGTCCATAGGAGTACATCACTTATGAGCTCTTCCCTACTTCTCCAGCAGTGGATAGTTTTCATGATAGGTGGTAGGTGGCCGTACAGCTGCTGCTTTGTGGGGTGTTGCCTCCAGGACCTGTTCAATATTGCTTGCAGCATTCTTGTGTAGTTGCCATCAAGCTTTTTCACCAGCCATTTAGTTAGCATCCATGTAGTGTATCCATATAGCAGTATCGAAACGATCGCTGCTTGGAAGAAACTGCATTTCATTTTATCGGTCAGGTCTGACTTCTATAACTGTGTGCAAAAAAAAAAAAAATAATGAACTTAGGCTTGTTTAAGGATGTTATCGACAAAATGTGTTTACGAATCATATTTAATATATATGTATAAAGAGGATTTGGCATTAGATAACCTACAAGGGTTAATATACCATAAAACCCAAAGTTAAGCTGAAATTTCCTCCTTTTAGGATACGTCCATCTTTCAAATCTGAAGAGATATTACGATAGGATAATATATCCATAAACTTGCTTTTTGCAGTTGTTTAGCATAAATCATCTGGGTTGGTTAAACTTAGTGATATAGGGTATAAAGGATTGATCTGTGTGCTTTCAAAATCAATTGGTTGTCCTATTTTTATGGAGTAAACTAATATCTTTTCAAAAATGTTTTTGTAACCTTCAACTATTAGTCTCCTGTTTTCACTTTTTACAACTAATTTTTTCTACATTCTTGAATAGTTCCAGTTTAATTGGGTCATGGATTTTCTGTGTGGAAGATTGGATTCTGTTACAGACAAAACACAGTAAAACTCTTCACCACCATCACCATCACCTTTAAAAAAAAGGGGGGGCAAGATAGATACAGTAAGTTCAAATTCAACTTGAACTCTAGAACTTAAGTTGTACAAATGAGTAACATCAATGTTGTAGTCAAATTAAAAATGAAATCTGAAGAAAAAAGGATTTGTCTCTTGATAGATTCTGTGCACAAGTAATATTTAGACTTTAATGAAAAAAAAATCATTCAGAAGTGTATATTTATTTATAGTTACATTTTAACCTTATGAACCAGCATTTTTTTTCTTTAAATTATGGGGGTAAAAAAAAAGAATTTTTCCAAAATAAATCAAGATCTCAGCAAAATCTAAATCAAGGAAAATTTGGTTGTTAAGTAGCCATTATTAAAATGAAAGCACTAAATTTTCTTTCATTTAAAATTTGGCATTTTACTCTTAATGTTAAAAATTTTATGTAAAATTAAGTAACAATTTTTTACAGTTTTTTTTTCCAAGTGCTTAGTGGCTGCCAGTTTATAATATCAAAGATTTATTTAGTTTTTCCATTAAAATTATAAAGACCAGTATTTCTTTCACAAATTCAAAATTCAACCTTATATTTCCTTCATCCCAATGAAAATTTTACATTAAAAGCAGGTGGTGGCTTGAGAGAATCCCAAGTCAGTTGATTTTGAAGGTAAATCAGTATAGATGAAGCATGATTTTATAGTGATTACAAACAACATGAAAGATTAAAAACCTGTTTCACCAATTTGTGATTGAGAAGAATTTTTACAACAAAAAGCTATGATACTATAAAGCTGAATTTTGTGAACAGATCATAACAATAGTAACTAAACAAATAGAATATATTAAATGACATTCTTTGATTTTTCTGCTAAATTTGACCAGATTCACATTACAGTGAGTTTTTGTAAATAAGCAAAGTATACTAACATCCCCCTTGTGCAAGTGAATCGTTTAAATAATACACATATAGACAACCTTGATAAATATGTAGATAAATCAATTTCCTTTTGTCAAAACCAGGTACAAGTGTTAAGTATTCCTGTATTGTTACTCACCTGCAGTGAGGATTGTCTAAGGAGACAATCATCTGGAGGTTGCAGGTTCAATCTTGACAGCAGGCAAGTAACAATACAGGAATACTTAACACTTGTACCCGGTTATGGCTAACGGAATCAGAACAGGTGACCCCTATGGATTCAATAAAGGACATAGTTCAAAGTTCTGTGTAGGTTCCTGAGCTCGACAAACACCTGAAGAAGGCAGGAGGACATATCAGCCGAAATGTTGTGGAAATAACAATAAAGATGAAGGCAATAGTCTGAAAACCCTTAATGATAAAAAGCCAACCAATAATATGAAAAAAATTGTATTAATTTTAAGAAAACAAAACTTTTTTTTTTTTTATAGTAACTTAATCCATAATCTAACATAAAGAGTGAAACAGAAATACATACCACATTTCAAATTGTCACTTGTGCGGTACAATTGAAGCTCCATCAAGCTAATTGATACCCCCGCTCCGCAAACAATCATGCCCTGCACAGTCCATGTTTTTTAGAGGATGACAAAAATACCAAGATCACATTAAAAGAATTTATTTCACTGTTTTTTATTTATTTCATTTTAAAAATGCCATCCTCCAGATTAGAGGTGAAACAAGTCATCACAATTTTTTCTGATAATACTAATCACGATACATACAAAAAATCACAATACGTTTATTTGATGAATGGGAAAAACTTAAATATTCTTTGTCTGTGAAAAGTAAAAATAAACTGAAATAAAAATGTCGACTTTACAAGAAAAAAAACAACATTGCTCTTATTTTAAAATGTAACATGCACTGTTTATTTTTTCTTTAGTGGCTTTGTTTCAAAATTTTTAATTCCTGGTTGTACTTTAAATATAGCAGATGCAGATTGAAAATCTCCAATTTTAAAAAAGATCACCCAGAACCCAATATATAGTAGCATCCAAAACTAAGGGACAAAATTTTAAAACCTAATATTTGTTAGAAATAACAACTGTGAAAAGCTGAAATTTTGACAACTGGTAGTCGTTATCATCCATAATAACATACTAAAATTTGAATCATTTGCAAAGGATAGAAAAAGAATTATAACAATTATTTATTTATTTTCAAATTTGGAACGTCCAAAAGTAAGGGACAAAATTGAGAAAAACAATGTAAACAGCCAAAAAACAATAAAAATACATGTACAATCAATATTTAGTAAATGAGCCCTAGCTCTCAATGACAGCTGCACATCTTCGACTTCAAGAACGAATCAGATCTTGACAATCCTTGATACTAATTTTAGACCATTCTTCTTGAAGCTTCACCCACAAATCTTCCGTGTTGGTGGGATTTCTTTCCATAACTTTCACTCCTAAGGTCTTCCAAAGATTTTCTATTGGATTTAAGTCAGGACTTTGCGGTGGCCAATCCATTATTTCGAAATCTTGCTCACTAAGGTAACTCATTACCACCTTTGCCTAGTGACATTGGGCATTATCTTGCATAAAGGTAGCCCTATTGAAACCTGAATTCTGTATGATTGGCACAACATGATCTTGAACAATGTTTTTATAGATCTGCGCATTTACACAAGTTTGTAACCGGACAAGAGCCATTGTACCTTGGCTAGAAAACATTCCAAATACCATGACACTTCCGCCCCAAAACTTGACAGTTTTCTTAGTACACTTTGCACTTAATCTTTCACCAACACATCTCTTTACATTGTTTTTTCCATCATTTCCAAATAAATTAAACTTGCTTTCATCACTGAAAAATACTTTTGCCCAATTTTCATATGTCCAAATTACATACTGTTTGTAAACTCTAATCTCTTCTTCTTATTCTTTGAACTAACAAGTGGTTTCTCCTTTAAACAGCCCTATTTCTTGCAGTCGTCTAGAAACAGTCTGTCTTGACACATTAACACATGAGGTACTATTCATAACCCTTTTAATTTTTGTGCAAGACTTAAAACGGTCCTTTAATGACATACACTGCATTATTTGATCTTCTGTTGCCGAAGTTTTGCGGGGTCTGCCAGTTTTATAAGCACTAACTATATTGCCAGTATCATTGTAGGATTTAACAACCCTGCCTACAACACTCTTGGAACATTTCACTTTCTCTGAAATCTCTCTAATGGTGTGCTTTTCCTTGTGTAGCTTCACAATAGCTTGTCTCACAGAGTAATCAAGTTTTTGACGTTTCGCCATGTTGCTGGCTGATGCAATGTTTACAAATGACTAAGTAAGACTTATTCTTTAGAGGAAATCAAAAAATTTGAATATAGCATACTATTTACATTGTTTTTCTCAATTTTGTCCCTTACTTTTTGACAATCCTATTTTGAAAATAAATAAATAATTGTTATAATTCTTTTTCTATCCTTTGCCAATGATTCAAATTTTAGTATGTTATTATGGATGATAACGACTACCAGTTGTCAAAATTTCAGCTTTTCACAGTTGTTATTTCTAACAAATATTAGGTTTTAAAATTTTGTCCCTTAGTTTTGGATGCTACTTTTTGGAATTATTTGAAATTTGAAGTGCAACAGAAATGGAAACAAGAAATTGACACTTTTCCTTTCTTAATTTTGATGCAATTTAATTTTTTTAAGAGTATTTTTTTCCTTGTTCTAATCAAAAAAGTTCAAATGAATGATAAATTAAAAAAAAAAATCTTAATTGATCATAATGAATTTAACTTTGAAAATAAATGTTTAGGGTTATTAAGGGCAGGGGGCACAATAATGTGGTTTTCAAAAAATTTTTTTAATGTTCTGAGAATCGTATTTGATATGTTCTTAGAATTAAAAGCCATTTTATTATAGAATGGGTGCATTAAATTAGACCAGGACCCAAAGTATCATCTAAACATCACAAAAAATGACATATCGTTTCCTTTCATATTCTTAAGTATTTCTATGTTTTTACAATGATAAAGATATTGTAGAAACAAAATCAGTTTGTATATTTTCTATTATCGATATTGCAATACATATTGTATCATGACTTGATTGTATCAATACATGCCTACTCCACATGGTGGCCGTTATTTGTCAAATATTGCTGTTATGATTTCTGAAGTTTTCTGTCACCTGAAGACTCAGAGCTGGCAGTATTTCTATCACTTTTTAGCTCAAATTTCAAATCGTCAAGTAAAATTCTTCTGACTGTCCGATCAGACAATCCCAAAACAAAAGCATGTTTACGCACTGAACATGTAGGAGATTGCACAATACTTTGTCTCAAAGTCTGAACATTTTCTGGAGTTCGAGCACTTTAAGGTTTTCCAGTTGGATTTCTTTTAATTAATGAACCGGTAGTTCTAAAATTTTCAACCCATAACCGTATCGATTTTCTATCCGGAACAGCATCATTCTGACATAACATGAAATGATTACGAAAAGCTCTCCATGTAGCAGTTACAGATTCAGTCTTGAAAAAATGTTTCGACAGCAAATGCACGATGTGCACTGGTCCAAGCCATGATTGTAACTGATCATATCTGAAAGACAAAGAAAAAAAATGATAAGACATTAGCAAAATAAAGCTATCAATACTACTTAGCTTAATTCACTTGGATCACATATGTGACAGTTTAAAATGTGGGAGGTATTTCTATTGCACACTGTATAACAGTACTTAAATATTTAACAATTGGGCATTAAAACCAAACAAATTCTCTAAACACTTCTATGGAATGATTTTAGGTTCTGGCTTTACTACAATGATCAAGCAGTTTTGCATTAATATGAAAGTTTTTAAGTAAAATAAAGTTACACTTAAGAGTGTAAAAACATGGTTGATGATAAATCAAAGAAAATGTGAAATCATTGTATGTAGTCACTAACAAGCCCAACATTTCACTAAAATGAAATTTTCATTTACTTAATTTGAAAATAAAGCAGGTTCAAGTAAATCTACCAGGTCATTTTACATTTCTTTTGGAACCATTTTTTTTTTTTTTTTTTTTAAATCAACTATTATCTTGGATGAATAGCCAATTAAACATACAATTCTTAACTAGTAATTCAAGAATTATACAGGTACACAACATAGCATTGGGTAAGATTAAAAAATATTTGTTTTTAAAAATATATGGCAGCAAAATGATTGTTAAAAGTCATGAATCTTTAACACTATATACATATATTTTTTTGTACAAATCAAGGTTTAATAAGTTTGGAGAATTAAAACATTAGATTAGCACCTATGATTTTGAAGGGTCTAGTCCATAATAGTGAATGTCATTTACCCCAAAATAATCTTCACTGAACATCATTATGTTGAATTCAAAGACAGATAACTGATATACAAATCAGATTTTTAAACATTCTGTATAATTCTAAAATTATACCAGTTAATTCAATTATAATAAAAATACAAATTCAAAAGCTAAAATGTTTTTTATTTGCCTAAAGTTAATTTTTTAGTTTTAATTCAATTGTAAATTGTATTTGCTTATTTACAATTTTAAAAAAGTATTTTAAAAGTAAGTTTTCACACATAAAATTTTTTAGCTTTATGATTTAATTAACCTACCAAGAATATAGTTATCTTCAAGCCAGGTCATTATTTGGTTTGCTTCTTCTGTTAAATAAGTCTTTAATTCCAGAAAGGCAGTTGAAATCAGTGATGGAAGGAATTCCACTGCAGACAAATGACATTTTTAAACTAAAATCTTAGTCACTGCCATATCATATGGCCAATCAACTTGGCATGAATTTTCTGCCAAATGCACTGGCCTAAGTGGGGAAAAAAACAACTGTTTTTAATGCCTGAAACAGTGGACACAATTTGGCAGGCACAGGGAAAGAGAAATTTAAAAAATTAATATTTCCCCAAACAAAGAACATTTAAAGAGTTGTTGAGGGTTTGTTAAAAGCAGAATTTCAAAAGTCCCAAAAGTAAAAAAAATGAATTTGGACTGCAGTGAGAGGCAAAGCACACCTGTAATTATAGCAGTCAGCTGAGAGAAAAATACTAACTCAGATACCTAGTCATTCACTGATAGATGTGTAGCTATGTGAATTTTTGTTTTTCTCACTTGGCTGACAGCTATGATTACTAGGGTGCTTTACCCCACACACACACACACACTCAGTATGAATTGATTCAACTCATTGGCTGCCATATGTACATTTTTGCAAAATTTGGAATAATTACTAAAACAATGAAACAACATTTAATTCATCTAAGAATTTTTGAAACTTTAAAATGCATCCAAAGTACTTAGTACGGACTATTTGAATCCCTCTTGAATTATGAATTAATGATATCTGCTTTACAAACAAGATCTAACTAAATACGTCTTATTTTGAAAAGAAAAAAGGAAAATTCAGATTTGATGGAAATGAACTTATGTATTATATCCAATCAAAACATTAACAATGCACTCAAATTTTAATTTTCAAATTTGATTTAATAAAAAAAAATAAAAGTTGTTCTGAATTTTTTTAAAATCCATTGAACAATTGCCAATTCAGATTTTTCTCTTGTATCAAATTAGAATTGCTGTAATAGTAAAAACAATCAGGATTTCAAACTTTCCCCATAACTTTTCATTAAAAAATTTCTCCATTATCACAAAAGATAAATTAATGAGGATTCAGTTTTCAATATGGGGAATAATATGGGTGAAAGTTACAGAACTAAGCAGATGAGGCCGTCCAAAAAAGCAGCCCCCAAAATTTACATTTTGTTGTTATAGCAACAGAAAAAGGCCATTATCAAGTCAGCAAATCACAATCAAATTTCTTTTTATCCATAGAAATCACAAATATCAATAAATGATATGAATTAATGGTAATGAGAGCCATTTTTAATTAATAAAATGCTTAGAATTGCAAATAGTAATGTTATATTTCAAACAGAAGCTCTCAGTGTGTAGGTCAACAGAAAGGTCACACTAATTCATTTGAATCAACTTGAAATTAACAACAACTTAAAAATATATCTTCCAGTAATAACTAAATTATTTTAGCACAACCCCCAAAAGTTCATTGGAACCTCATATCTATCTGTCTGTCTCTCTCTCACACACAAACACACACTTTGCTTTGTATGATTGGTATATGTCATTAACATTTATTGTCATCTACTTTATAGGAACAACATGTCACAAGATAAAGGGAGAAAGTTATTTCAGCAAAGATGATTTTCTTTTCAGATGTCTAGCAGTCTTTTAGGGAAGGCTATTTGTAGACTCCAGTCATTAAAGATGAAGGCAATCCACTTTCACGTTGCTATCATCAACCTGTTATGATTCCTATGAAATTATACGTTCTAGAATATATATTTTGTTGGCAACTTCTAAATTTAACTAGTAAGAGAAGAGATAAAGCCACACTCTTCCTCCTGAAACATCTAAAGTGACATTTGGCCAACTTACAAAGGTATAAGAGAGGTTACAAACATTTTGTGATTAATCACATGAAAGAATTTGTCCAAGAACAAATTCAAACACTGAACAGAGTGATTTTGGTGCAACCTTAAAGAATGGGTTAAGTGACCAGGTATTAGGTCAAAATATATGTTGCAATACCTGGTGAGATATTTATGTCAACTGAGAATGAACAATTACTGCATAAATTCTTCACTAAGGCAGCAAATTTGTATCCACCTTTGTCAGACAAAGAGCATCAGTTCACTGCAAAGAATCAAATTTGGTTTGGTTTGGTTTCTTTGTTTAATGGCATATCTACCTTTTTAGGTTATTTAATTCCAAAGATATTTGCTAGAAAAACAGTAATGATACTATTTAACCCATAGCAGGGAGGATAAGGGGGTTCATACCTTTCCCAAGGGTATTTGCCTGAAAGTGAATGTAATAGCGCGACTGGAGTATGAACTCGCTTACTACGATTCCACAGTCCATCACTTATCAAATTTGGGACCAAATTGTGTAAAGGACACAAAAGAACTTCAGCCTGGCTCAAAATTTTTCTAAAGTAAACAATTTTTTTTTTTTAGACCGGTGTCAGATTGGTTCACTTTGAAGAAAAATCAAGCATTAAAAAAAACATCAAAAACACATTATAAATTTAAAGGAAGCCCACCCCAGAAAAAAAAAAAAGTCAACCTGACTTGTTTTTTTCCATTGCTAACTGTTTTGGGTGTACCGGACATTTGTGTTTGCTGTACCAAGCTTTTTAGTTGCATCACCTGGCATTTGTGCCAGATGGGGTGTTAAGGTTAAAAGCATTATGCTACCTGACTGGGCCACACTTTGGTCTGCTGTGTTGGTGAGTCATGGATCTGGTTGGATATATCTTGGCTCTGGTGGCAGTAGGTCTTTAACAGCATCCTCAAGCTTCAGGGGTCTGTCTCCCCAGGCTTTAATCCTCCTTGGAGGGGTTAGGTTTATTGCCTGGCACCCCTCTTTAGGGGAATGCCGACCAGGCTTGAGGCATTTTTGGAGCTGCCAGGTGCATCTAGGCTTCAGTCCTGCACCTGGACCCACCAAAAAAAAGGCCTTGTGCTACACTCGTACGCTTGGTGGGATGTATGACAAATACCAGCTTTAAGGTCAAAAGATAGATTCGAGGCTGAATGGCCCCTGGTTTCAGCTGGGCCACCTTCGAGTGGGCGATGAAATTGTTGCATTGCACTTAACCTTCTGGTCTAGTTCAAGCTATAAACTGGCATTCATGCCAGATTCACGATGCACTTCTTGAGTCCAAGTTTCCAAAGGGTCATCTGGCTCACATTGCACTAAGTGAGCCTATGACCAACATAGTCAAACAGGACAACGACCTCCCCTTCCTTACAACACCCCACAATAAAAAAAAAGACCTTGTGTCAAATCCTGTCTGGTGGGAAGCAGCGATTGATATAGCTGTTCAACATTGAATTGAAATGTAGACACTGACCCCCACCAGTAAACTTCAATGGGTGCACGTGTATTTTAACATTCACATTGGACCAAGTGAACCAATGACCGGCTCGTGCGCGACTTGGGAGATTCAGCATTGCAGACGAGAAATTGGATTAGCATTACCGTATAGAACTTTACACTCCTATAATTTAATTTGGGCGGTATGCCACTTGTTCCCACAAAGATGGCGGACGCTCAATGTTCAGTCTCGGGAAACCATTGGCCAGGAGGACCACGTGATATGCTTACAACTACGTCGGCGCGCGAAAATTCAAGTCCTGCGTCTTGAGCCACTTATAAGACGATTTTTTCTATAAATACGCCGTTTTAAAACACATTCTTTCTCTTTTACGAATTTTCTTCGTAGCGGCAACACTCTCTTTTTGACGAAATTCACCCGTATCAGCAACACCATACCTAGCAGACATTCATATACAAGAACTATGAGACGCTTTCCCGTCTCTAAATAACTACCGGTTTCTAATCATAGAAAAAGGACATTTTAATTTTACAATTCTTTTTGTAGTTTAGTTGTGTTACACACACACACACACACATACACACACGAGCTCACACATATATACACACTATCAGTATGTTAGTAGAGTTAGTTATGTTTTCATGTATTAATGTAAGTTTTGTTATTATAGAATATAAATTTGTTTTTGTTCGTTCGCCTTGTTTTAAATGTTCATTTTGTCCACGCCGTTTTACAACCATAATCTATTCCGCTTCTTGTACGCACACTTCACCCCACAACCGTACGAAACCTACAAGATTTATAAAGGACATAAAGTGTTTCCTTCTTTGATATTAAAAAAAAGCATAGATATTTTTATATTTATCTACAACAGAAAATCAAGTACGAATCCTACAGATATCAATTTTAAACCTGGAAGAAATTTTAAATAGAATAAAAAAAGAAGTTCCACTTGAATTTTTTCTTTTAGCCAGATCATTGGAAGATTAAACGAAAATGAAATACCTAGAAGGGCAATATTGTGCCTTATTTTAACGTTTTTAAACGAGAAAAAGTAAATAAAGGATCAGTAGGAACAGAATAGATAACCGTTAAAAAAGAAAATGTAAACAAAATCTAGATCTTTGTGGAATTCTCTTTAAAACATGTGAAAATCATTTTATCTGCACTTTCATTGAGAGTTAAATGAACAGACGATTTGAGAGCTGGGGGATGACAAAATGAAACAAAAACAATGTTCTCAGAATTTTGAAGAAAAATAGCTTTTAAAAGAATCCTCATATTGCTTGAAATTCCGAAGAATTTATCAAAATCCAATAATTAGCTGATTTGGGGTCATTAAAAATGCCAACGCGGAATCACGTTAATTACAAGGTAAAATTTTTATTTTACTAATAAAATGAGACGATAATTAAAAAAAAAAGAAATACAAAAAGACAGTCAATAAAATCTATGCCATAAAATTTTCATTACCTGTATAAATATAACTATTGCATGTGTTAATTTACTAAACTTTTTGCTTAGATGAAGCACAAGGCCGCATGAATGGGGCACCCAATGAGAATCGAACTCACTCGTGTAAGTTTACTAGCCTACCATGCTGACCATTACACCACCCGAGGTGTATCTAAAAAATATCAGCATCTCATCTGATTAAAACACGTGCTTCATCTACACTAACTTTTACCTGTTAATATTAAACAAGAACAAAAATTTCTACAATACCTTGGCCTGAGGCTCTTTTTATTTTATTTTATTTATTTTTGTTTCTCAAATAACTGAAAAGATATTTAGTTGAGTTATTACTGACCTGGTCAACGACAGAAGAACGGCTTGATTATTCAGAAGCCAAACAATTATATAGGCAAATTACGTGCTGCCATCTGATATGCTTAACTAAGGGCAGCTAACTCTTGCCTCGTTGTCGATTTCTCCTTCCTGCTCTTCTTCCTCCTCCTCCTCTAAGTAATTCTGACGTAGGCGACTATCATCGCACACCACCCAGTTGGATCTTTCATTTTTGTTGTAAACAATATTCTAGATTATTTCCCGATCTGGTATAAGCTCCTCGGATTTATTCCTTGCCTCGACATCTCCTTTTTTTTCATCTTTTTATTAGGGATATGATCACTAAGAACATGTGTTCGCTATTATTCTTGGGCGAACTTCAGCCCCTTCCGCGAAATGGTATAGAGGAACATCAACAACAAGCAACACCAACGCCTCAGCTTCAAAACAGAGTTCCTACGGAACAATTTAGCCCAGTGAGACATCCTCTTCATCTGGTTATCGCTAAACACACAGCTCTGACATATCTCCAGATCGAGAAAGAGTGTGAGTATTTCTTCATCACTTTCCGTCGTCCTGAGATACGTAAAAATAACCTGCCCACTGGTAGTTTGTATTTTACGTTGTCTGATGATCCTGTTGTCGAACCAAAAGTCGATGAAGATAATTCCCTGATGTGCGTTGTTTTCGTTGATGATATAGACGTAGTTCCACCACCCCCACCTCCCACCACTCCGTGTCCACCACCCTCCGTTGGCACTCCAAGTCCTTCACCATGTAGTGAAACCCACCAGATAAATGATGAAGGAAGTGAGGTTGATTATAAAGTGTCTCACCCACGTTCAAAGATAAATCTCTATTGCACAGAACAATTTCTACAGCACTATGGTTGGGAGCCGTCACAAAACATTGTTTTCAAGCGTATATATCCATACCCACTTCAAAAGGTTGTCCTAAGGGTGAAAAATGATGACACTTACCACTCATTGCGAAATTTTAACTTTGCTCCTCTGCTCCTCCAGGTATGTCGTCATGGAGTTCTTGTGAGGACAAATGACATGTTTCTTGCCCCATGGATTCCTAATCAACCTAATTCCAGTGTGTTACATCAATATCAGGATATTATTGCCACCGAGTGCTGCCCTTTCCGTCAAGGCCTGCTGACTGTTAAAACAGAAATCTTCACTGTGTATGATGAGAACCTACAAACAAAAACAAACAGGTGTCGCATGGACTGTTTATCTAAAGATTCCTTGTTTTTCTCTAATTTTTGTTCTTGGATTAGAAACCGCAAACCTGAAAATCAGTACATTGCTCAACTGGACAACAACCAGCTTGTGATTACGGCTAAGATAGCCGGTCAAAAAAGACTTAAAGAAGTTATGATAAGAACAAATATAGATCAAGAATTTGACCCCAACTATATTATCTGCATGCCTCGGAAGCTAATGCTTGAACACAGTCTCTATGACAGCACAATTGTGGAAGTCTACTGCCTTGGTAACAAAGTGGACATATTCAAAGGAAGAGATGAAATCTTTGAACAGAAACTAGACAGCTCTCGCCAACATAGCTGTATTATACGCTCAAAACTGGCCATGGTAAAATGCCTTGGCAGACACTATGACAAATCACTTTTTGCATTTATATCCCCTACTTTACTTTTCAATATTCAGGTACCACCTCAGCACCTCCCCACTACGAGTGTTTGTATTGTTATAAAGAAACCACAAAACACTGTCCCAAAACAACCTGTTGATTCATTCCTTGACAACTTGAAACTCTGGAACCTGGTTGTTGCCGAAAAAATTATTGTTAGCAAGATCAAATCTCCTGGGAATGACGATTTCCAAATTAAAGAAATGCAGAAATTCTTTGAGTATCCTCGGCTCTTAGAAAAA
>OY757926.1:8568219-8578219 GCA_963585895.1 Sepioteuthis lessoniana
GCTGTTTGTTCTATTTAACCCATAAATAGGGCTCTATCAGGTGCTACCATTCTGGGCCAAAGTGGACCTGGGAGTGATGGCCGTAAAGAGGTACTCCGCATTCCCCAATGTTTCAGCATTACTGGAACCTCACCATCAAATTGTTTAGTGTCATATCTTGGATTCTCATTGGCGAGGGGTCTTACCCCTCTGCAAAGGTGCAGTCAGTGTATTCTTCAGCCCCAGTCGACTGGGGAAAAAATGAAGGTGTGTTCTTATTTATGGGTGATACTGTACATTCCTACATACATAGTTTTTTTTTTAAGAGTATTCAGTTTATGTCACATACATATACACACACAGAGTTTTTTAGAAACTGCAGATTGATTATAAAGATTATATCAAATTATATCTGTCAATGGTCCTATAACCTGATTTGGTTGCAGGGGTGCTACTCATGTAGCATGTCTTGGACAGGAATAATTTGGCTGATCCCATCTCTTTCCAGGTCTACAACTGGTATGAATTCAAGTTTTTTTTATCCTAGACTGCTTGGCCTGCTAATGTAAAAGAACTCAGTCTTCCCTACTATTTACCCATAGCTGGAAGGAGAATAGTTGAATTCATACATTTCCCAAGGATATCAGCACTATGTGAAATGCAAACAGCCCAACTCAGGATTTGAACCCACATTGCCTAGTCCACTTTCTACAATGATTACCATTATACCACAAGTGTAAACCTATCATTTTTTATAATTACTATTTACATATGGATCAGAACTTCCATCTAGGATCAGAGTGTAGTATCTGTATGCTTTGCTTTATTTAAAATTTCCAGTTTTATTACACTTTTCAAGCAGCTGAATGCTGGTATAATAAATGTTACTTGTATTCTTGTCTTCAGAGTGGATATTTGAGTCAGGCCAAGATTCACTTGCTAATTTCATCTATTAGCTTTTTATCCTGACAAAAGTTACAGACTGATAAACAAACAAAAATATAGAAAAAATTTACACTGAACACACACACAGATATATATAAATATGGTTGGTTATGTTTTATGGCATATCTATCCTTGTTGGTTATTTTATTCTATATATATATATATATATATATACCTTGAATACACGCGCTTAAAACCAGTGCCAGCAGGTGTCGTCAGTGGTGTTTTAATCTTTTGGGTCATTGGGGAGTTTCGGGTCTTTCAACATCATACTCCCCTCACCAGAACGACCCCCTCAGAGATGATCAATTTCTGAGTCACCCACCGTATACAATTTCTGAGTCACCTACCGTATATATGAACAGTTTGTAAGTAACATAATTTTTAATTTGTTTGCACACAGTTAATTGGTTTCAAGGATTTATATTCAACATTAATAATTCTATTCAACATTATTCATTGGAACCATTTGTGTGCAAAAAAATGAGCTTAGGCTCGTTTATAAATGTTAACCGAAGAATGTGATTACAAATCATACATATATGTATCAAGAGGATTTGGCATTAAATCACCTAAGATGATTGATATGCCATAAAACCAAACCAAACCAATCAAAAGGAGGAGTACATTAGTTCATTTGAAGAAATTAGATGGGTGGATTACCTTATGATTGTTGCTGTGAAACTGAGTCTTGAGTTTTTACTTCATCTGACGTTTAATATATTGTAATATTGCTCTGTATGTTTTGTGTATTGAGCGCTCTAAAGATTTACAAGTTAGTGTCACTTTTAGCATTAAAATTTTAGTCCTATATATATATATATATATATATATAGTCATTCACAGACAGACTGTTTTGTTCTATCAGAACTCTTTAGTGTGGCTAGACACAGGACGCTCAAAGCTGGGATCGAAACCCATCTAACTTTGCGTTAGACTAAGTCTCAGACTGCTTGGCCAACAAGCATACCATGTTGGCTAAGGGAATTTTTAAGGTATTATGTAACAACAACAGCCGTCGTTTGTTTACATTTTTATACCAGAGTGCTCAATTCTTTCGAAGAGCTTTGCATTATGCAAGCGGTGGCCGAAAATTCCTTCGCCAGAGTGCTCAACCCCCATGGGGGAGCGTATATTGTCATCCACAGACAGACTGTTTCATTCTATCAGAACTCTTTAGTGTGGCTAGACACATAGGACGCTCGAAGCCGGGATCAAAACCCATCCAACTTTGCATTAGACTAAGTCTCAGACTGCTCGGCCAACAGGTGTACCACGTTGGCGAAGGGAATCTTTAAGGTATTATGTAGCAATTGGTATGTTTTCTTATGAAACAAGATATGCATTAGTTACCCGATGAAGATTATTCCATACAATATCAAAAATATCTTAATTCATTTCAATTGTATTATGCAACACATTAGGAAGACTTGGTAAATTCATGCCCATTGTAATGTAAACTTGAAACTTGTAAGCAGACATTTACCTTTGAAAATCTGTACATTCGATATGCAAAACCCAATTTGCATTAATCTCTTTCCACGGTTAATTTCATGACACTTCCCCATGAAACATAAAGTGAATTGGAGGAAAGACTCTAGTTCAAAATACACACAGTATTAAGTTCCTGCAAATTTGGTGGAGGAGAAAGTGGTTTAATATACAGAGTTTTTGATATTTTTTTACTTGCTGTAAATATTCAATTATTTTATTTTGTTTCAGTTGAATTCATTTACTTATTATAGTAAAGCAAATAGAAATTATTCTAATTCATTGGCATAAACTTTTAAAAAATATGTTAGGCTAGTTGATTGGTTGATTTTTAACGATATACACACGTTTGTTGGTTATTCAGACATATATAGGTTTCAATGGTTTCAAGTTTAGACAATGATTAAATATTTCTTTTTGACACCTAGATTGGACCCTAACAGGTACTACCACTCTGGGTCAGTGTGGACCTGGGAGTAATGGCAATGAAGGGATACTCTACATTCCACAAAGCTGCTGGACTGGTGCTTCACCATCAAATGCAGTTTAGTGCAGGACACTCATTGGTAGGGAGAGGTCTGTATTTTAAAGCCCCAGTCACCTGGGCTGTTAAATATGTTAGATTTTGAAATTTAAGTTTGGAGATTAATTATCGTAAACACAAACACTTAAGAAAATGTAGTTTGTAGGTAATTTAGTCTTTACTGTTAAATATTAAACTCACTACTAATGAATAACTAGCCTAAACATGACACCACATCGGGTAATGTTATGTGCTTATAAAACCCCAATGTGACTTTATACATATGATATATTGGTCATGCAACCTGATTTCACTAAAAGTAAATGAAAAATTCCATTGTTATTGTAAGTAAGTAAAGTTAGTGACCATAGTCGAGGGTGACCCGAAGGCTCCCTTTTCGATAGCTACTACACCAAGGTGTAGGGGAGGGCGCTACTCCATTCCCAGGATTGCTCCACTTTACCCTTGAACCGTACCTTATAATGCTGAGTGTTAAGCAAGGTGGTATCAAGTACCATTTTTAAAGTCTTTGGTATGACTCGACCTGGGATTGAACCCAGGTCTCCCGGGCTATTGGTGAACACTCTAACCGCTGGGCCAATGTCCTGACATTGTTATTGTAGCATGAAACATATTCTGAAGAGTAATGTTTTTTATTATCATAAGAACTTAATTTCTCTGTATTCAGTGTGAGTAGGTTTTTGACATATCAAAATAAACTTATTCAGCTTCAAAATTGGCAGAATTTAGTTCAAAGTTAAACAGGGTGTCCCAAAAGTCACTTAGGTATTTTTTTTGTTTTTTTTTTTAACAAAGAAAAATTTATACAAGGGGAATGAATTTACTTCAATCGGGAAAAATGATGCAGTATTCTTCCACAGGGTGTACCAAAAGTCACTTTATTTTTTTTGATAATTTAATTTTTTTGTAACAAAGAAAAATTTATACAAGGGGAATGAATTTACTTCAATCATAAAAAATGATGCTGTATTCTTCCTATTCTTAAAAGAATGATTATAAACTTATTCAAAAAAACTCAAACTTTTATTCTTTTTAATCCCTCAGTAATATTTGTGACACACTATATTATTAATACAACAAATACAAAAACCAGAGAAATCTTATTTTAATATTTATTTGGACTTAGCACTTGTTTGTGTGTGTGTGTATATATATATATATATATATATATATATATAAAATCAGTTTTAAGCTGTATAAGTTGGTCATATGTTTATATGTGTGAGTTTGTGTGTGTATATATATATATATAGTGTGTGTGTATGTGTATATATGTAAATCATACAAACATGACACTTATGTGATATGAGATAGCACCATGAGGTGACATTCCAAATCACTAGCAAATTTCTAATCTACAACTGCCAGACAATGAGGAATTGTACTCATTTGGAAAAGTAATTCCTTGAATACTTCCTTCTTTTAGAAAATTTATTAGGTGTTTTATTGGCAGCTTTACAACACCTCTTTGTAACCTTGGAAATAATCTGCAATACCTGGTTATGTCTTTGTGTAGGTATTTATTAAATACAACCAGTGAGAATATGTTGGAGACTAACAATCTTCACACATGCATTACATTGGTCAGATTTTTGGGATTTTCCCTATTTTAAGTTGACTTGCATTGGTAGAATGTTATATATTGCCTTTCAAATGAAACTTATTCTCTTAAGGTTCCTCTGTTTAATGGTGCATCAGATATCTTTCTTTGATAGTTTCCCACCTGGTCTACGTACCCTGTTTTAATTGTCCAACAACTGTAACGTGATTCTTACTCTGCTCAATATGGCAAATTCTATCACCATATTTCTTCCATTTCTTGCGGATTCCCTTGACCACCAACATTGTGGATGGAAACCTACACAGTTTCTGCTAATTGCTATAGCACCGACCATTGACTTCATCTTAAGAGATGATTCTGCATATTCTACAGCTTTTCTGACATTCTATTTCCAACCAGTTTTGATGGAAGGTTGGATGCTTTTTACAAGTTGGTTTTAAGAGTCCGGCAGCATTTTAGAGGGTCTTGACTTACTAACTTTATACGCAACAAGTGATGTTGGTGGAAGTTTCAGCTTTGATTTTGACACTCTGCAAAGCACTACATTTGTCAAGGAGATAGGCACTCCCATCCATATTTTCAGATATTTACTTATTAGATATTCCATTGTTTCAACTCTTGTAAGTGTTATCTCATATACCTGCAATGGCCACACTATTCTGGGAATCAAGCCAAAATGAACATATCATAATTTATTTTTGGCAATGAAATCTTATTTATCAAAAGACTATTAAACATCTCTTTGTTGATTCATTCACATCTTTCCAGCAATGGCAGTCAATAAGAGGAAAGGATGAGCAACAACTGAACCTCATAATGATTCTTTTCCCAATTGTAAGGATTTTGTTTCTATCAATGGAGAACCTTATTTTCCTTGAAGTTATTCTTATTAAAGATAAACTGTGATATTTATAGGGCTTTATTCTCACATTTAGTCAACTAAACAGCTCTTGTAGATGGATCACAAGGTGTTTTATGTTTGATTTTGACTTATTACATCATCCATAAAAGTCTTCCTTGGTGTGACAATATTCTTTTTTTTATTCACTATATTGTCCTCCATGCTCTGTAATAACATTTCTATATTTAATGTGAAATGTAATAGAGAAATTACACATCCTATCATGTTACTGATATCTAATTTTTGCCATTTAGTATATTATCTCATCGTGAAAAATTATCATATATGAATATTTTAAGTAATTAGACATAAGCTTTCTGATATCTTCTGGAAAACTAGGAATTCCTACTTTTAGTACAGATGTATCCACATAATTATTACTCATAGAATTAGTCATACTTTTTGCAAGAACACCAACGAAAGATCTTATCTGCTACAATAAGCAATGAAAGAGACAGAAATTGCTTTAAGGGCATGGAATCCTTTTCCCTTTGAAACATGTATTCTTTCTACTAATGTCCAATCTTCTGTAATTAATTTCTCAAAATACACTTTTCACAAAAGTTTTTAAGGCAAACCGTGCACATAGCCTTTTAGTTGAGATAGAAATGTATTCATATGCTTCAGATATATACAACAACAAACCTACCCGAGTGAGTTCAAGTCTCATTGGGTTGCCCTTTCATATGGCCTTCTGCCACACATGTTCTCCGATGAAAGCAACAAGCTAGAAACATACATGTATGTAAGAACAAAATAAATAATTTAAAAAAAAAATAAAAATCCCTAAGTGAACCTATTAATTTAGAAATATTTACTTTTTTTTCTCTTTGTATCAACAACAAAAAAAAGAAATTTTTTTTTACATATACCTATACATATATATATATATATATATAAATGTATATATTCATATATATATATATATATATATATATATATATATTTATATATAACAATAGATATACATTTTTATATATTTATGTATAATAATGATATATATATCTGTGTCTGTGTGTATAACAATATATATATATTTATATATAAAAACAAGCATGAGATTGTAAAGGAAAAAACTCTGAAATTTTGATAATTTGTTATAATGAATTTTTACATGGACGGCTTAATAATGTTTGATATAAAAGTCCTTGTTAACACATATGTAGTTGATAAACATGAAGGCTTCAAAAACGTGTATGTAGTTGGTTGGCAGGTGGGTTTTACGTGTACAAGCAGCTTTCCGGACAAATCTTCATGGCTGATCTAGAAATTGGCATGGGTGAGGTATGTGAAGGTGTAGCAGTTTTCAAGGTGGAATGTGTGAAGTGTGTGGCAGTCTTCGTCTTGATGTGAGTCAGCTGTAGTGATTAGCCAAACTACCCTTTTTTGTCTGTGCAGTGAGTTGTTTTTTTACTGTTGTGGTCTGGCAGTTGTAAGCTCTAATCTTTATGGCTTATGTTTAAGTAGGAATATTCCAGAAAAAAATATTGTACAGTTGACAAATACTGACTCCAAGTTTTGAAATGGGAATATTTTGGATTAGTTAAAAATACATATATTGTGAATGAGTATGGTATCTTAGCTCAAGTAATATAACAATATTGATAATATAGTTGACTATATTTATAAATAGAGTGTTTAATATTGGTGATAGAGCATATGATATATATATCTACTGCATAGTAACCTTTTGGTCTGATAGTTGTATGGGCGAGAAACTGACTGTCACCAAGTACTGTTGACACTATCCTTATATATATATATATATATATATATATATATATATATATATATATATAAATAATAAAAGTAGATAAAATTCAAGAACTATTCCAGTTTGTTTTAAATTATTAGATCTCATATATATATATATATATATATAGACAGAGAGAGAAGACCTAAAGGCACTTTTTGTATCTCAATTCACATCATTAGATATAAACAGACTTCATTTAATATATTGATCTGCCATATTGTTGGGTACATTGCAGTGTCTGATGTACCGATTATTTTAAGACAAGTTTTTGAAACATTTTTTAAGTATTACATTCTGATGATGATGACGTTGTCAAAATTTGTGGAGAAATATTTTTAAGTATTTCATTATAGATACATATTATTCCTGTTTGTCTTAAATTATTTTTTTCATCATATATATATTTATAAATATATAGGGTTGACCAAAAACCACATTTCTTCCCACATATAGATAAACTAGTTCTGTGTCTATAGTTTATTTAATCATGTATGGGAAATTAAAAGGAATCTAGGTACAGATCTTAAAATGGGAGATTGTAAGAAAATGCCATAAATGTAAGGTAGGTGATAAATATTGTAATTTATGCAGAAAAAAAACTTGCTATAGCTTCCTACAATAATCCCAATGAGTTACTTAATCAAAGGTCAGAAATATTTAATGTTTGTTGGTTAAGTATATCTTTTTTTTATGTTAATTTTTATTCTATTTGGTGGCCTTTTAATCAATAAAATGTAGTTTGGTCCAACTCTTCTTTGGTCAGAATTATCTTGATGATCCAGTGAGGTAAAACTGAGGTA
This sequence comes from Sepioteuthis lessoniana, assembly GCA_963585895.1. Lineage (NCBI taxonomy): Eukaryota > Metazoa > Mollusca > Cephalopoda > Myopsida > Loliginidae > Sepioteuthis > Sepioteuthis lessoniana. The sequence goes on from OY757926.1 coordinate 8,576,197, forward strand.
GATTTCTTCTGACTTTGTAGGTATTCATATTTCCCTCTACTTACTGTATTTAGCCTTCTTACATTTTAACTATCTATCTATTGTATTTTAATTTTAATTCTATCTGTGTTTTTTCTTTTGACTTGGCAAACATTATTGATTGATTATTTTCAAACAATACCAATGTTTTTATTCTTTTCTTTTTTTAGGTTGGTTGGTTGGTTTTTATGGCATATCAACCTTTGTAGGTTATTCAATGCCAAATCCATTTTTATGAAAATAGTCCTATTTCAAACAATTCAGTTTAGCATAAGTACGCAGTTTACATGTAAGTACAGTTTAATTGTGAAAAACATTTCTATTTCGAGCTATTCAGTTTAGTCAAACAGTTCTAATTCCGCTAATTCAGTTTAGTATAAATACAGATTTGGTTTACACACAGTTAATTGTCAAAAACAGTTCTATATTAAACAATTCAGTTTAGTGTAAGTACAGTTTCAATGTCAAAAAACAGTTCCATTTCAAATAATTCAGTTTAAATGTAAGTAAATAAATAACGCAGTTTAAATGTAAGTACAGTTTAATTGTGAAAAACATTTCTATTTTTAGCTATTCACTTTTGTCAAACAATTCAGTTTAGCATAAGTATGCCGTTAGTTCTATTTAACCCATAGATAGGGCCCTATCAGGTGCTACCACGCCAGGCCAGAGTGGACCTGGGAGCAATGGCAATGAAGGGGTGGTCCACATTTTCCAAAGCCATAGCATCACTGGAACCTCACCATCAGATTGTTTTGCGTCATATCCAGGACACTCATTGGGGGGAGTCTTACCCCTGCAGAAGTGCAGTTGACAAGGCAATCTTCTTTTAGGTTTTTTTTTCCCAAGATATAAGTTTGTGTGATATTTTTTATTTGCAAATTGTATAATCTGTTTTTTTTCCATGCTGTCAGAATTATAGAATAGGTATGAAAATTAAATAATATATATATATATATATATAAGGTCAAGTTATAAAAAATTTTCAGTTTGATTTCTTTGTCTTTAATGGCATATCAACTCTTTTTAGGTTATTTAATGCCAAAGCCATTCTCCTAGAAGAACAGTAGTGGTACTATTTAACCCATAGCTGGGAGGATAAGGGGGCTCATACCTTTACCAAGGGTATTTGCCCGAAAGTGAATGTAATAGCGCGACTGAAGTACGAACTCGCGTACTACGATTCTGCAGTCCAATGCTTTAACCATTACACCATGAGGACACCCACAAAAAATGTTCATTTAAATTAAATATAATTTATTTATGAATACTTTAACAATGAATTAATTTTTATAGATAGTACAATTACCATTATTTTGAATCACCTCTTGTTATTTATCAGGCAGATTGTTGATTTCTCTCAAGTAAAATTCAACTGGTTTTGAGCTCAAAATGTTTTCCTCTAATGTTTTCACCTGATTTGCTAAAGAAAATTTTTTTGTCATTCAGTGTATTTTATAGAGAATCAAAAAAAATGGAAATCACTTAGTGCAAGATCTGAGGAATATGGTGGATGCAAATCCAACATATTTTCCTGCATAATTCTGGTTGAATGTGGCCTTGCATTATGAAGCACAATCTTTCTCTTATTGATAAGTGCAGGATGATTTCTAAGAAGAATTTCATACACAAATTGCAACTGTTGGGAGTAGAAGTTCTCACCAAGTGTTTGGTTTTGGTTTAAAAACTTGAAATGAAGGTAATTCCACCTTAGCATAACTTTTCCATGAAGATTTGCCTTTGTGGAGAATTATCCTTGTCAATCTATTGCCTTTTGTATTGAACATTGTCATAAAAGACCTATTTTTCATCTGCAATTATATTCCTTAGAAGTGGGTCCTTTCTCTGCCTTGAAAAAAGACTTGCCACCATGAATATGCAATCATCCTTATTCTTCTTTCAAAGAGTATAAGAAAAAAAACAAATGCCCAGACAACTTACTTTTCTTATCAATTTCAAATGGCAGCAGATTGTGGATTGAGATGTGTTGAGGTTAAATGTTAAT
>OY757926.1:8583219-8648219 GCA_963585895.1 Sepioteuthis lessoniana
CACAACATAGAGCTGAAAGACATATGAATGTGTCCTTCAAACATGTTATTATAAAAGACAATATATATATATATATATATATATATATATATATATATATATATATATATATTGTTTTTATGATATATAATATGTATCTATCTATAAACATCTCTATCTTCTTATATATTTACAAAAAATTTAATAAAATATATACATGTATATATTTGATAATATATATGTACATATATATTTATACATATATACTTATATGTTTGATAATATATACATTTACTTATGTGTGTGTGTATATATATATATATATATATATATATATATATAAAGTTAGTGACCATAGTCGAGGACGACCCAAGGGGTTTCTTTTCAATAGCTACTACACTGAGGTGTAGGGAAGGGCACTACTTCTTTCCCTGGATTACGCCACTTACTCCACTTTACCCTTGATACATACCTTATAATGCTGAGTGTTAAGCAAGGAGGTATCAAGTATCATTTTTTGAGTCTCTGGTATGACTTTACCTGAGATTGAACCCCGGTCTCCCGGACCATTGGTGAACACTCTTACCATTATGCCAATGTCCCAGTATGTATTTAATAGTATGTGTATATATGTATATACATATGTTTATTTATTTATATGTATATATTTAATAACATATATATACATTTTGTGATATGAATATATATATTTAGTATTATATATATGTATATATATATATACATATATATACAATATATATATATATATATATATACAATATATATATATATATATATATATAATGATATATGTATCAATAGTATATATATATCTAATGATGTATGTATCAATAGTATATATATATATATATATATATATATATATATATATATATTCTAGCAAGTTTTGTTAAAGATGATGTTTATTATTTTATTTTTATTTTTTCAAGACACCTTCTTATTTTTCTAGTGTTGGATCTAGATGGTAAAGGAATTGTCCCATGTCTTCTACCCAAGTGTTTTCGACCATACTTTTGCTCGTCATTACATGTTGTATAGTTTTGAGTTGACTGTTGAGTTTATAACAAGGAGTCTTGAAAAAATAAAATTAGAAATGATAAACAGTGTTCCATCGTCTTTAACAAAACTTGCTTGAATAATAACTTGCTGCCTATATATACAATCTTCAATATGTATATATATATATATATATATATGTACATATCTAATAATGAAAATATTTAATTATATATATATATATATATATATATATATATATATATATATATATATATATGTGTGTGTGTGTGTTTGGGCAGCATTTCTTGGTTAATGCATATTTCATTAAATAATATAAACATTTTTTCTACATATTTTTGTATTTATCTTTTCAAGTTGCCATCTCAACCTTATGATATCTGACAGGAATTGCTTAATAAACCTTCCATAATTAATTAGTTTCCCAGTACTTAATAGCATTAAAAATCCTTCTTTATATCTAAGATAAGTCAATTAAATACTTATTCTAGCTAATGATATTAATGAAATAAACATACTACAAGACACCTCCCCCAAATATTCAGTTCTAAAGTTTATCCAACTAAACGAAAACGATAACATTTCCTATTCCAATTGATACTAACAATAATAATGATTACTTTACTACCTCAACTTACAAAAAAAAACCACAAATAACAATTCCTGTAATCTCAACTTTAAAAATGAATGCCTCTTCCAATATAAAAAAAACAATTATTAATAACCTAATATCCTGTGCAAATCTAATCTCCTCCGCCAAAATAATATTCTATAAAGAATTAAAAAACGTAAAACAAACCTTCATCAATGAAGAGTTCCCTAACTATATTGTTGATGAACAAATTAAATGTACAGTTAACAATGTTAGCCAACAAAATAAACACTGCAACACTCCACCCAGAAAACATTTATCAAACTTTTTTACCACAACCAAATGCAGTACAATTATAAAATAGATGAAAATATTTTTAAAATGTTGATTCATAGAAACATACTCCCCACTGATCCTAATAAAAAAAATAAAACTTATCATATACTATAATAAATTTAAAACCTCCAACTTAGTCATCAATAATAATCCCTCTCCCTTGATTTGAGTTTTGCAAAAAACAAATGCTATATATAAATTGAAATGACTTTTAGGAGATTGTATCTCTGGAAACAGCAATATATACATTGGTTTAACTTCAACTACCTTGTTGAGACAACTCATTATGCATCTCTCTGACACCAGTTCAATAGCCCAACATCTAAAAAAAACTTTCCAGCTCTATGATTGAATTTTGAAAAATTCTTACCGAAAACACAACAATATTAGAACAACAAAATAACAAACAAGAATTACAAATTCTCAAAGCACTCCACATAAGAAATAAACATCCTAAACTCAATAGTGTTAATTTTGAATCCAGTGCTAATGTTCTTAAATGTCTTTAGCAACTGTTGCTATTTATAGAACCAAATTTAAAAATAAATACTACAACAGTACACCAGTATAAACAATAAACATTCAATTCTTTCAAAGTAGTAATGAACATCTAAGTAAAGTTGGTGACCCAAAGGATCCCTTTTTAATAGCTACTACACTGAGGTGTAGGGGAGGGCACTACTCCTTCCCCCAGATTGCTCCACTTTACCCTTGATATGTACCTTATAATGCGGAGTGTTAAGCAAGGAGGTATCAAGTACCATTTTTATAGTCTTTGGTATGACATATGACGTGACCTGGGACTGAAACCTGGTCTCCTGGGCCATTGGTAAACCCTCTACCCACTAAGACACAAATCAGGATTAAATAATGTTTATTTAATAATTATTGTGAATATAAAGAAAATAATTGCAGATATTTTGATGTGAGTGGTGATATAGCTACAAACAGACACATAATGTCTATTATAAGATATATATAGTAATGATAATGAAAGTGGAGTATTCATTTTAAAAACAGTCTAAAACAAGTTACTGAATATAAGAATCAAATTACTCTCAAAGTATAAACATGAATTGATATCTCATTTATCTAATTCCATATCTATTCTCCTTTATTTGATCAGCTCTTTTGCTATATTTACGTGTGAATATATATAATGTTTGTTTTTTTCTCCCTCATGTGAATGTTTCATGTTCTTCCATCTTAACACATGACTTTACACCACATGATAATGATGATTGATTGGCCCCTTTTCCCATCCTTCTGTCTGATAATTGTGCACACAATAAAATTCTAAAATTTGATATTTTTCTGGGTTTTATACCTGCTCTGCTGTAGTGGCATTGAGCACTTTTTCTTGCAAACTTTTCTCATTTGCATTTATCTTTTGATTATTATATATATATATATATATATATATATATATATTACTTATAATTTTCTCTCATATTTTCTTTATTGAATATTTCCAATAAAGAGGTTGGGATATAGACCTCCTATATCTATTGCCTCCAAATTATTCTCACCATTATATTGCATGTCTAATTTTCTTATGTGAACCTTCTATGATATGCAAATGTTACCAGCATTAAATTATGTTCAGCTCAGAAGAATTGACCGAGTTATTAGGATGCCTGGGGAACATTTCCTATCTGGAGAGTTAACAGATGTCACACATGCAGATAGTGCTCCATGAAAAAGAAAAAAAAAAGAGATATAAAGATCAGCTAAAGGCTATTCTCAGGCAATGCTGTTTCCAACCCAAGCATCTTAAAATACCTGCTGCTTTCCTGTCTACCAAGCAGATAAATCAAGTCAGCATGCATTGATACCAGGAACCTGCATTGTCCTCATGAGACCCAGTAACTCCTGGGGATGCTACTTCTTGTGTAACTCATGAAAAATATTCTACCTCTGAGTTTGAACTCAGTTGCCATCTAAGTTTAAATTTGAATAAATGAAGACAACATAGTCAATATTGATGGACTATTGTGTCTTGACTTGACATTTCCATTAAACAAATACTATCCAATTATTCAAAGCCATTATTATCACCATACACAGCATTGAAATGTTTGATATTTTTTTAAATATCCAATATCTGATTGGTCAGTTGCAAAATGTGACTTTCATCTGCCTTTAATCCTAAATAAATAAATAAATCAACACAGCTTCAGAATAAGTACCTACCTTGTCTAAATTGTTTATTTTTATTTATCTATTTATTTAGAAGAATATTTTTATTTATTCATTTATTTATCTTGAAAAATATTTTGGGGGGTAAGGCTCTATTTAAAAACTTCATGACAATCTACTTCTCATGGAAGTTTTTAGAAAAAAAACACACGTGCTCATAACCAAGACAATAATTTCTTCATAAATTTAAGCCGTGGAGATTCAAACTATAAAATAAAAATTTTTCAAAAAGTTGTTTTGTACAGTTTTATGAAGTGAATTCAATTTGCAGTGTAGTCGTACAAAAAAAGTAAAAGCAAAAACAGGCCCTGACTTTGAAATAAGAAATTAAACATTAAAAACAACCGTTCAATCACATGGTGGTATTTGAAAGGAAATATTAAAGTCCGATCTTTCACTGGTCCCATGACATTATTTTGGTCATGGAGATGTTACTCATGTAATATGTCTTAAGCAGAAATAGCCTGGTAGAGCCCATCCCTCTCCAGTTCAGAGTTTTTGTTCTCCCAGACTGGTTGTAATACCAAGGTTAAAGAGCCCTCTCTACCCTACTATTATCTCATAGTTGGAAGGAGAATATTTGGATTCAAACCTTACTGAAGGATATTACCTATCTGCAATACATACAGCCTCATTCAGGATTTGAACTCGAGTAGCTGAGTCCACTTCTTATGATGATAACAATTATACCATAAGTACATTAAGTGATATCAGACGTAAATTCAGGAGCCATTTTAGCATAAATAGACATTACAAATTAAATCCAACTCCTCTTGAAACTTAATAACTTTTCAAATAAAATATTATATAACCTGAATCTCCACGGTTCATCAGTTAATAATCCAAAGAAATTTTTTAAAAATCTATAACAAAAAATTTAGACAGTGGGGAGCTTATTCTGAAATTGTAACTATAAATGAAATGCAAAAAAAAAAAAAAAAAACGATTATCTTTTTAACCTCATCATATTCAGAATATGTCTTATTTGAAACTTTTGGTTATATTCATGGATACTGAAATAAAAAATTACCTAGATAATAACACCAGAACATGCTGAAGGTTCTTTTACAATAATTTTATCTCGATTACATAAAATTAAAATTAAGAAATTAACATGAAATAAGAAATGTTATCAAATTTATCTTAGATCAGCACGAAAACAGTTTCTCAAAAAAATTTTCAAAGATATTTCAAGTCATGAAATCTTTTCTTTTTAACTATAAAACCTCCAAAAAGATTGTAAATAAAAAAAATCAATAAGGCATAATTTCCAATATGATGCAAGGTAAAAAAAAAAAAAAAAAGGTTTAACAAAAATAATTTTTAAAAAGACGAAATATTTCAGATGTTGCCATAACTATATGCAAATGCTTGCCTAAAATATGAATCTACAAAGATAACCTTTTTCTTTTTTTCTTTTTTTGTTAAAAATGCAAACTTGAAAATGAAAACTCTGTAAATTTGTCTTTGTCTCTTTCTTGACTGTTTTGCCTTTAAAGAATCTTGGGGGTCAAGGCTACTTTCAAAGACTTCATGGCAATCTAGTTTTCAGAGAGGTTATTTATGCAAAAAAAACTAAGCATGTGCCCTAAGACAAAACTCTCATTTCTTTCTTAGTACATTATATACATATATATATATATATATATATATATATATTGGAGTGCTTTGGTGCAGTAACGCATAAAAAAAAATAAAACTAGAGGAAAACAAACCGAATAGACGATGGATATAGAAGGGATTTCAACATGAATGAAATGCACACGGAACCACCATTCCCATGTTATTACGCAACATCAAGAAACAGTTGCCATGACATCAACGGCCGAAAGTAAACGCGTTTTTAAATCACAAACTGCACTAAAAATGAAGATGAGCCAATGTCCAATGTAATCTGTGCTTTTAGTTTTAGTTGATCTGGTGTATATATATATATATATATATATATATTCAAATACCCTATCCAGTGGCAAAAAGCTACTTGGTAGTGCCAGGAGTGGCAGTACTGCCTTGAGCTACCGAAACTGTCTTATCACCCTGGTTGGCTGCTGATAAGGGCAGGGTATTGCACATGCTATCACACATATGATGAAAAAAAACATATATATATATATATATATACTGGGGTGAGTCAAAAGTTTTGTAATATTTTGTTAAGTGAATAACAATTTGACAGCTCCAGTTGTTTTAGCTGAGGACATGAACGTGACAAACCACACAGGATTGAGATACTAAGCTTATCTAATACATTCTGAGTACTGCTCGCTTGATATGGCTTTGAGGATAGCCTCAGAATCCATGATTTCAGGTCTACCTGAACTTGCCTAATTGTTGAGGTTCCAGCAATCTGAGTAAAATTTCTTGAATGATCTGGCTACTGTACTGTAATCAAATGTGCCTTCCCCTTTCATACAACAAATGTTTTTAGTTGCTTCTGTCATATTATGGCCCAGGTTAAATTAGACTATATTGCACATTCATCAGTGTGGCTTTCAAATCACACATGGAGCAAATGCACATGTCAGTGCACCAACTACCACTATACTACTAACCACAGTAGGTACTTTCAATGGCTTGAACTGCTTCAGTCACATAATATATGCACTACAAACTAGCATGACCAAAATATAACAAAACCTTTGACTTACCCTAGTGTACATATATATATATATATATATATATTTGATTAAATAATAAAGACACATTTTGTTTATATAATTTTAGTAGGATCCTTTCCAGTTTCCTGACAAGTGTTTTAGTTTTAAGTTGGAGTTAGTAGAAGAATTTACCAAAATTGTCCCGAGCACTTTTGGACCTTTTATAGGCTATCAGTTTCTGTATCAATAATATAGTTGGGAAAACCATTATTAATAAGTGTTTGTTTTATATTTTTAAGTTCATTAAGGAAGATATTTGAAAAGGAAGAGATTAGTTTAGTTCTGGAAGTAAAGAGCTAAACTAATCTCTTCCTCTTCAACTATCTTCCTTAATGAACTTAAAAATATGTAGCAGCCACAGATCTATTTCCTTTCACGAATCAATGACCCCGCCAAGTGATTCGGCTATAACTGACCAATCGCCAGGCAGAGCGCATTGATTCCTTCTCCCTCTCTAGAACTATTTTTTCAATTCCTTTTGGTAGTCAGCCGACAATGCAGAGAGCACCTAGCCAGCAGCCCAGACAGACCTCTCTCGCATCCACTGCTACAGATTCCATTTGGAACCCCTTCACTGAAGAACACGCTGCTACTAGTTTCACATATAGAAGAACTAGCCTTGCTGTCAGTCACACGAGCTATTTGCTACAGTGACACACACACACACACACACACTTCCTACAAACTCAAGGACCAACATACTAACCGGCAATACCAAAAGGGATACTTTCTCACTCTTACTCTTTTACTCCTGCTACTATGATAAACATTTTGTTGTTGTGTTTTCAGAAGTTTCATTATTTATTTGTGTTGTCAAATAATTTATAATCTTATGGAAGCAAACCATTTAAACCACTAAAAATATAAAACAAATAATGGGTTTCCCAACTAAATAGTTGATGGCCTACAAAAGGTTCAAAAGTAACCAAAGGAAGAACTGTTATTTTGTTTTATAAATATTATAGCTTTAAATTAGGAAAAAAATTACTCATCCATCTTTTTGCTCATATAAAAAAAAAACTTAATATTTTTGTCAGACATGTTGAAAACCAATAAAGATACAGTATCATTCATAAATACATACACTCCAACAATCTTTTTTATAAAACGTTAATTTTTTTCTAAACCAGGGCTAGGAATCTATCATTTCTAGTGGAACATTATACAATCAAAACAGATATTATTAGGTATTATTCATTATCAAACTCTACAACATTGAAACTCCTTAACTGAGGAGTTCCAGAGGTATACTGACTAATTTGCTAGACTGCAACATCATAGTAAGCAAGTTCGAACTTCTGTCACACTATTATGTTCCCTTTCAGATCAATACCACTGGGAAGGTATGAACCACTTTATCCCCACCAGCTATGGGTTAAATAGTACCACAATTTTGGCACTGAATAACCCGGGAAGGTTGATATGCCATTAAACAAATACCCCCACATACCAAAAATATGAATATATAAAAAAAGTAAGTAAAGTTGGTGACCTGAGTTGAGGGTGACCTGAAGGCTCCCTTTTCAATAGCTACTACACCAAGTTGTAGGAGAGGCTGCTACTTCTTTCTCTGGATTGCTCTACTTTACTCTTGATCCTTACCTTATAGTGCTAAGTAAGGTGGCATCAAGTACCATTTTTTGAGTCTTTGGTATGACTCAACCTGTGATTCAACTCTGGTCTCCTGAACCATTGGGGAACACTCTACTCATTAGGCCACAGTCCAAAAATAAGTATACTTTGTATATATATATTTATGGAATTTAATTTTTGCTTACGTAGGTATTGCAATTTAATTTTTGGTTTCCAAATTTCAAAGCAGTAGAATTTGCTAAAAATGAAAACCTTATTCATTTTGATAGTTTCATGTTCCACTGGAAATAATAAAATCCTGATTGCCTGCTATACAACTTAACAAATCTGATAACTTTTTTCCTAATATGATTTGCCTATTTCATTTTCAAAGTTGCTTATAAAAAAAAGAAAAATATGTTATAAGAAAAAAGTAAGATTGATAATGTATACCATTATTATTTGTGTATAATATGCACTATTTCCTAGATTTTTCAGCCAAAAAACTAGAGGTACAAAATTTTATTGTAAATCAAAGCACTCATCTAAAAACCATTCACTAAATTCTTCCCAAAAATAAGATGAATAGATTCACTGGCAAAAATGAGCTAATTACTTCACAAAACTGTATTAAATATTACTTTTTTTTCGGACACATACATCATCACATTCAGGATGCCATGACCAAAATTAGTTTTATTTATGGTTCAAACTAATTAATATTTAACAAAGACTTCTGTTTTATACCACAACAGAGAAATAACCTCCAGAATGTGTGTTTGTTTATTATTTGTTTCTTTTATAAAGAACTCATTTTTGCTGTAAGTTTGTTATATTTTCCTATGAACACGTCCTTGCTTTGCTATAAATACTGTGTAAATTTTGTGATTCAAAACATAAAAATGATATAAAATTTTTATTTTTAGTCGATACAAACTGGATAAAAAGTTGAACAAATGTTAAATTTAGTATAAATTTAGTTGCTACAAATTCCAAAAAGTCATTGCTTATTATACATAAGCGACGTTTTTTTTTTCCCAGAATTTCATAACCAAAAGTTTGAGGTGCATATTATACATTTATATTATACAAGACTAATTACAGTAATTGTTTTATTGTTCATTTTCAATCTTACTTTTTTAATAACCCATTTCTATTTTCTTTTCTCAATGAAAAATTGTTTTCTTAATAGCTTTTATAATTGTTATCAGCTTCAATAATGTTGTTATCAATCTTGACTTTAGCCTTACTGTAAATCAAACTATTTGCCTAAAAAGTTAACTAAATTTTCTCTCAAAAATAAGATAAATATATTTCTCTACAAAAATGAGCTACTTTAAAAATCTGAACGTTCAATTCAAGTTGTTTTTTTTATTTCTTTATTGTAAAGTTATATTTCAGTTATTTCTTAAAAATATATTTTAGTGGAAATCAACAATTTATCTTAAGATTTTATTTATAGTTTAAATTTATGCAATTATTTTTCCACGGAATTTCCATGGATATGGCTAGTTTTATATGTTTCAGGTAAAAATTTACTAATGACACAAGGATAAATTCAATGTCTATATTTTCATAATTATCTATCAATTTAATTCTCGGACATTTCTTATTCCTCAGAAGATTTTATTCTATAAAGTAAAAAGAATATAGAATTATAGAAAGATGTACAACAGTACAAGGCCATAAATATTGAGCATTCAGTGGGAATCAAAACTCACAATTCAACTTAATTAAATGAAGATGTTATTCAATACTACCATAAGAAAAAAATTCATCCTGCTTTGCAACATAACAAATGTCAATAATAAAAGGAAGAACTTATTTTGTTTTATGAATATCATAATTTTAAGTTATGAAAAAATTACTCTTTTATCTTTGTGCTTGTTAAAAAACTTATTGGAGATTCATTTATGGTAATAAAATCAATTATATTTTGATGACACTAGACCTTTAGTGATACCTTTTATTCTTGTATTCACATCCAAAGGAGGTGTCCTCGTGGTGTAATGGTTAAAGCGATGGACTGCGGAATCGTAGTACGCGAGTTCATACTCCAGTCGCGCTATTACATTCACTTTCGGGCAAATACCCTTGGGAAAGGTATGAATCCCCTTATCCTCCCAGCTATGGGTTAAATAGTACCACTTCTGTTCTTCTAGGAGAATGGCTTTGGCATTAAATAACCTACAAAGGTTGGTATGCTATTAAATGACCAAACCAAACCAATCACATCCAAATTATTCTTAGTAAATAATTTAAAAAGGAACAACAACTTTTTAGGCCACCTAATAATTGACGTAAGACCTTGGAAATAAGCTTTTAAATTCTATGTAATTAATGAACATGTTTCTGTACATAAATATCATTGATATATTTGATACAGATTATGATTTTTCTTAATCCAGCTACTTTTTCTCTCAAATAATAATGGGGAAGTTGTAAAAACTAAAACACTTAACTTCAAGTGGGTCTTTCTTTATTCATGTATACTTCAACCTGTATACTCTTTGTGGAGCATATGATGTTTTCAGTAGCAAATAGACTTTTTACAGGGTGGAGTTGCTAGCTCCACATCCACCTGGTTTTGAATTCAAGAGTTCTCCTTCTCTTAGACTGGTTACCAACCAAGGCTAGAGAACCTAGTCTACCCAAATATTTTAACTATAGCTAGAGGGAGAAGAGATGTTTCCTTTGCAGTAATGTGTTACCCATTGCTTAACTTGGCTCATATCCACTGTTTAGTTTTAAATGTTCAGCAAGTATCAGGGAATGTTAATGGGTGCAATTTTTTCTGCATGAAGGAAGTCAATGACTCCCCTCTGCTTTCATGTCAGATGCCATTTTGTTAGAGTGCCACTCAACTGCTACCTGTAACAAGACAAAAAAGTATGGGTTATAAGCAGGAAAATTCAATCTCTACTCTTATACCATTAATACCTGGAATTGTGGCATGCAGGCTCTTGTTGTTCTCTAAAAAAAGATTGTAAAAATGCATAGCCAATAGCAGTCACTATTTGGAAAAAATAAAGTTATATAGGTGATTACTTTCTCTATAAAACAATGTTATTTTGCTCTCTGTATCTGTTGTAGTTTCCATGGAAATTATCAGTAGGCATCCTTTGTACATACACTTCTCTACATTCAAACATTTTCCATTGCTTGTTTCTTGTTGTTTCTTCTTTCGTTTTCCTTTTATATTCTTGTTTATATGTTCAGTAATGTTTAGAATGAAATCTGATGGAATAAGAAAGGAAAAGACAGTTTGGAAAATAGAATTAAAAATTATGACACTAACACTAAACACAAAATATTTTTAACAAACGCCAAACTCTAAAGAAATCAAACCCATTAAATAACAAACACCACAAACACCAAACACTAAAGAAATCAAACCCATTAAATAAAAAACACCACAAACACCAAACACTAAAGAAATCAAACCCATTAAATAAAAAACACCACAAACACCAAACAAATCAAACCCATTAAATAACAAACACCACAAACATGAAACACTAAAGAAATCAAACCCATTAAATAACAAACGCCACAAACACCAAACACTAAAGAAATTGAACCCATTAAATGACAAACACCACAAACACGAAACACTAAAGAAATCAAACCCATTAAATAACAAACACCACAAACACCAAACACTAAAGAAATCGAACCCATCAAATAACAAACGCCACAAACACCAAACTCGTTGGGGGAGACTTACCCCTCTGCAGAGATGCAATCAATGAATTCTACCACTTCAGCCAAATGGGCCACAGGACACTTTTGGGGGTAAACTTACCCCTCTGCAGAGATGCAGTCAGTGTATTCTACCACCCTAGCCAACTGGACTGGAATACTAAAGGATATAAACAACAAAATAAATAAAATATTGATAATTAGAGTTAAATATTAAATTAAATATTCAGATGATGATTATCATCATCTTCATTTAATTTTCAGTTTTATTTTTGGTTTCTTACAATCCTTCACCAGGCCTTTACCCAAGACCTAGCCCAAGGGATGGTATTGATTGTATGTATTCTATGTTTTTGCAGCTTCTGTTGAGTGATTTTTTCATGCACATTAGTAATACTCTCCTAAGGAGATGAGCAGTTTCGCAATTTTTATATTTCATATTGGCTGAGACTGCCAGGTACCTTGTTTATGTGTTTATCTGTCCTTTTTCTTGATAATACCTTGTGCTCCCACTATTACTGGCATTACTGGTATTTTCAAGATGCCACATTTTTTCAATTTCTATTTCCAGGTATTTGTATTTACTTATTTTATTATATTCTTCGACTGATATCTGTTGGCAGTGACATATCAATTAGAAGGCATATTTTTCTTCTATTATTATCATTATTATTATTATCACACTTCTTTTCCATCAATGTAAATTTTTTGTTTATTGTTGTTATACAACTACTACTACTACGACTACTACATTTCTATTTCTTTAATATAGATTTGTTTTTGATTATAAAATTAACTGTGTTTTGATGACATTAGACCACTTATAAAATATGTCAGTCTGATTTTCCAAACTGTCTTTCTCTAACTGATCTATATGTGAATCTAAAAACATTATCATTATTTTATCTCTCAACCCCTCTTTCTACTGCTCCTTCCCTGTGTCATTTAACCTCAATACCCTATTCTTTGTATCATTTTTCTTGTTTCTGATCTCCTGAAGTTAATGCTGTATTGTTTTGTCTTGATCATCTGTTCAATATTTTTGTAAATATATTTATAATCCATCCATCCATCCAATTGATGGATGTTTTCTGTAATGCTACTGAAATACAATAAATATTTCATAAAAGTCCTCTGTTGTTTTGTGTAGTTGCTAAATGTATTGTGGGCTATCACCTGAAGAATGACTTTTCTGATGACCGCAAGGGATGACAGTTGCTATAGTAACACATCCAGGTACTTAAGGAAAAGGTGCCAGAAGTAATCCTCTTTTTCACAGCATATCATAGTGGATGTGCAGGTATTTATATATATATATACCAATCCTTCTACACTAGCTGGATGTGATACAAGGTCTATTTTTATGTGAAATGCAAGCAGCCTCATCCAGGTTTGAACTCAGAACTACCGTGTCCATTTCCTATGACAATATCCATTACACCATGAGCGTTTCCTGGATGGACAGG
Organism: Sepioteuthis lessoniana; assembly: GCA_963585895.1. Classification (NCBI taxonomy): domain Eukaryota; kingdom Metazoa; phylum Mollusca; class Cephalopoda; order Myopsida; family Loliginidae; genus Sepioteuthis; species Sepioteuthis lessoniana. The sequence continues at coordinate 8,596,761 of OY757926.1, forward strand.
TTTTCATCCCTCTGGGAACGTCCACATTCAGAGCACCTGTAAGCACAATCCCAATACCACTTTGTATCATTGCCACTTCTCATGAGTCTGACTGTAACATAAGGCCAAAATATTCACATGCATAGGAATCCGAAAAAACACTCGAAACACTGACAACTCTCTTGGTTCAGGTACGAAACTTTTATTACCTTCTTGACTTTTTGGCTTTCAACACGCGGAGAGATAGACATAATTTTTACTATGTTGACTGTTCCATCTGACCTGACAATGCACGGCACACCCTGCAGCAAACAACTGGACTAGCCTCGTCCAGATTCGAATCCCAACTCGCTTCGTTCTGTCTCAAATCTCAACTAACTGATTTTTTTTCAAAATACCCTAGAATCACACCCCATCACTTCCGGGCATGACGTCATTCACATCCCCAGTCTCATTTTCTATCGGGGTTTTTTATTATGACATTTGTGATTGTCACATCCTCCCCACACGAGCGTGAACACTAGCACTCAATGTGTGCACCTAACTAACCTGAATGATAAGATATAACCAACAAAAAATGATAATATAAAAAAAATCCTTCCGCAATTATATAACATGACAACCAAAAAATAAGCCAAGGAACATCGTTGAATGTGTTTGTTAATCGATCATGTTTTATTCCTGTTTATTTCAAACATATTTTCACCAACATACATTTTCCCTTTTTTGTATCTTCATTCCTGTTTGGTTCCATTATTATCAAGGTGTGCCAACAGTATAGATTCCTTTGATTCTTGCTTACCAACCATTCCTATCAGCAAGTCATCAAGAAAGCATCAAGTGTCTGCACAGAACAGATGAATATAAGTTTTTGCTGGTCGACCAAAACTAGTGTGTTCATGTGTAGAAGTTCATAGAAGAACGTTGCATATTGCCCGGCCATTGTGATGAGTGAAGAAGCTTGTCTGTCAAAGCACAATCTTGCAAGAATGAGAACTGCCTATTTGTGGAATGTGGGTTGTTATTTCTATACTTTTGGGGAGGATTATGAAAGTGTCCCCAGTTTTAGTAAGCAGTATCTTCTGATTGGCTAAAAAAAAGCTTAATTCCTTGTCACATGATTACTCACTGCTATGTCTGCCAGGCCATTCTATTTTTAACTGTAATGAAGAGTACATAATCATAACAAAATTTGACTTAACGTGTAACATAGGCATATACAAGAATGAGAAAATCTAATTTGGTATCATTTACAATATTCTGACTATTGACCTCATCGTTATTGTTATACTCACAATGTTTTAGCCGATATGTCCCTCAGCCTTTTTCGAGTGTTTTGAGTCTAACTCAGGAGCCTACACAGAATCTCAAACTGAACCCTTTATTTGAACCACAGGGGTAGACTGTTCCAATTCCGTGAACCATGACTGGGTACAAGTATTAAGTTATAGTAAGTGTTTCTTGTTATTCTTGCCTGTTGTTGGGATTGTAATCCAATTTGTATTAAAAAACAAAGAAAAAATGTGTAAATGTCATTTTTGAGGGTCTTTTTTTTCAGTTTTATACATAGATTCCAGATTTCTCAGTAAAAAAAAAACAAAACAGGTTCCAGTATTGAATCTATGTCTCTCGGACCATTGGCGAACACTCTACCCATTAGGCTAATGGCCCGGATTAAAGGTCTCTTATAGTAACCGTTTATATTAGATGAATTTTGTGCATGCATTTCAGTGTCACAAACATTTGGCTGTATATATCATGCAAATAAACATACCTTATTTATCAATCCAATATTTTCATTCACTTTAAACACTAATAATTTTGGTTCATCTGAGTAAATACAAATCAGATATAATATAAAAAGGATAATAAACAAGTGAGAAGTCATTAGCGCATACTTATATTCCAAAATTTATTTAGTTTGAGCTAGTATAAGGCTAATTTCATATGGTGCCAATTTGAGACTGAATATACTGACTGCTGCAATGTAAATAATAGAGATTTTATACGCCTGCATGCACACACACACACACACAGAAATTTGCAACACTCCAAAGTGTAGTGCTGTTTTTGACCTGGGTAAAGAGACTTTACCCAAGTCATGCTAGGGGATAGTAAATACTGTGATAAATATTTTCCAAGTCTTTGGCCATCTTAACACCTATAACAGTGCACTATATCATATGTATGCAAGAGCACAGGTCAATGTTTACCCCCAAGGAGGATATACAGTGTATTAATATGAAGGTCTGCATCCTGTTAATATGACCCTTATTTTGGAATCTTTGCACATAAAGATCTGTAATATGTGATCATTTACTGCAAACCAGTTGTGTGACTTGTACATCTAACCATGAATAAACTGAAACACAAATTCAGAGGGTTTCTATTTTATTTAATATCAGATGTAATTTAAGCAGCATTAAATTTGGTTTGTTTACTTTATTAGCAATGCCATGATTTATTATTGAAAAGATATCCTTTTTCTTCTAAAGTATGGTGATCAAAAGTGTAATAATCTGTTATTTTTTTGTTAAATTCTTGGAAAATGTTTATCTTCTTTAAGTGACATTTTTTATATCAGTTCTCTTGTGGAGCTCTGTAAAAAAAATATTATCCAATGAAAAATCCACACAAAAAAAAAAAAAAAAGACAAAAGGTATTATTCAGATAAAATACTTTTTTATTTTGATCAGTCATATTTATTTATTCTGCATTTTTAAATCAACAATAATCCCAGTCACTAGCAGTGAGCGGAAGAGTTTAATCTACCACTAAAAAAAATGTTTAACATGACATTTTTTGATCACATCCTTAGAAGATTAAACTAGAAAAATGAATGATGTAAAAATGCCAAGAAGGGCAATATGGCACCTTATTTTACCATTTTTCAAACTTCAAAAATAAGGCATCCATACAATCAAATAGACACACTATTATATAAAAATGTAAGCAAAATCTAATTCTCTATGGAATTTTCTTTAAAAACTGAAGAAATCATTCAATTGCACCTTCATTGAGTCAAATTAACAAAATCATTGGGGGTTGGCACATAATAAAAAAAAATTGTCTAAATTTTTTAGATGAAGCTAGATAATTTTTATCATTTATAGTATTCAGACTATTGTCTTCATCTTTATTGTTATATTCATAACATTTCGGCCAATGCATTCTTTGGTCTTCTTCAGGTGTTTCTTGTCAAACTCAGGAGCCTACACAGAATTTTGAACTGAACGACAGGGGGTAGAGTAGTAGTGATCAGTGATGCATATCAAGAAGAAATGAATAGCTTAAAAGACAACCTTCGTCGCAACACCTACCCAGGGAGCTGTCCTCGTGGTGTAATGGTTAAAGCGATGAACTGCGGAATCGTAGTACGCGAGTTCATACTCCAGTCGCGCTATTATGTTCACTTTCGGGCAAATACCCTTGGGAAAGGTATGAACCCCCTTATTCTCCCTCCAGCTATGGGTAAATAGTAGGACGGACTAGGTTCTTCAGCCTTGTTGAGGCAACTAGTCTAGGAGAAGGAAAACTCTGAATTCAAACCTGTTAAACTCCGCTTAAAAAATTGACCTTGTGTCATATCCTGCCCGAGCGGAGGGGTTGGTAAATAGTACCTACCCAGGGAGCTGTAGTTTTAGGGTGGATAATCTCCCTGTGTGTTGAACCCGGGATTGAACCAGCAACCTTTAGATTTCAGTCTAAAATGCTTGTTACACCACTTCCCTCTTTGCGTTCCTCCTCCACTGTGCCGAAACCCGGGATTGAACCAGCGACCTTTAGTTTTCAGTCTAAAGTGCTTGTTACACCACTTCCCTCTTTGCGTTCCTCCTCCACTTTCCTCCTTCTCTCTCTCTCGCTCTCCTTTTTTCTCTCTCTCTCTCTCTCTCTCTCTCTCTCTCTGTGCTTCTTCCTTCATTTCTCTTCCACCTTCTTTCCTGCTTCTGCTTCTCGCCGAGAAAAAGACGCCCGAAAAGAAAAACGAGTCGGTTTTTATTTACGTCACCTTACCCATAATCCATTTCCTTAGCCTATAAAAATTCCAGTCAGGGGCCTCCTCTCTTTTTTCCTTTAATGGGCTGAAGGTACTATTTACCAACCCCTCCGCTCGGGCAGGATATGACACAAGGTCAATTTTTAAGCGGAGTTTAACAGGTTTGAATTCAGAGTTTTCCTTCTCCTAGACTAGTTGCCTCACCAAGGCTGAAGAACCTAGTCCGTCCTACTATTTACCCATAGCTGGAGGGAGAATAAGGGGGTTCATACCTTTCCCAAGGGTATTTGCCCGAAAGTGAACGTAATAGCGCGACTGGAGTACGAACTCGCGTACTACGATTCCGCAGTTCATCGCTGTAACCATTACACCACGAGGACACCCCCAATGGGCTGAAGGTGGATTATTGAAGCAGCGGTGAGTATTTTTCTTTTCTTTGTATCAGATCACTGACCTGCACGCCAGACACAAACGAACCCTCTTTTGTTGAGAGCTGCCGTTAGTCCCACTTTCATGTCCACAGGAGCATAATATCAACTCCAAAAAATGTGGATTGAATGATACCTAAAAACTTACCGCAGTCTGCTTGCTCTATGTTAAAGGCCTAACCAAAAAGATTCAAAAGATATGTAGTCCATATGATATCAGGATAATATTCAGGAGTGTCTTGATTCTTAAAAAATATCTCTTCCAAGTCAAGAATACAGGATGATCAAGAATTGTGTATATTTCATCCCATGCAGCTGTAGTACAGTTTATAAAGGTAAGACATACCGCCCACTAAAAGGCTAGAGGAACATCAAAAAGTAGTAGTGCAAGGTGAAATTGAAAAATCATGTATGGTTGACTATATATAGAAAAAAAACAAAAATTACCTATTTTATGGGATGAAGTCAAAATAATAGATTGAGAAGAACATGAGAGAATGTAGTTTGAAAATTGATTTCAATAACGTCACTGACTCAGACAATCCTGTTGTATGTGTCTGCCTACACAACACGCCTTTTTCCAACTAACTCCCGTTCCCTCCACAGCTCTTTTCATACACCTGGCATAGTCTCATTTGCATAGGAGCGCCGAGAGTCGGTGTTACTTCATGTGAGATAATCAAATACAAAAGCGATTGTGTGTCACCATTTTAGCTTTTTTTTTGTTAAGCGAAATAAACCGTACAAAACATGGCCACACGCTAGTCAGGTAAGTCATGATTTTCCTACAGAGAACAAGATGTTTTAAAGAAGCAGTGCTTATGTTTGGCTACAATGACGTGTTGAGCAGATCAAATATAGAGATGAATACAATATGGAACCAGTAATCAAAAAGGCTAGATAAGAAATTGCAATATTAGCTTAGGTAAAAAGTCATAGTGAATAGTTATAAATAGTAATTCATAGTGTTGATAAAAACATTAGGTTTATAAGTCACAAAAATTCACTCTGAATTGTCCAGCTGAACACATAGTATAATGGATATAGATATTTGCTTAATGAACTTCTAAATGAAATTATTTGTATGTTACAGGTTCAATCCTAACTACTGGTAAAAATAGCAAGGAATATTTACTATAGCTTAACACTTGTTATGGTTAATGGAATTAGAACAATCCACTTCTGTGGATTAAATAAAGGGTTCAGTTCAAAGTTCTGTGAAGGCTCTTGAGTTTGACATGAAACACTTGAAGGAGGTATCAGCTGAAACGTTGTGAATATAAAAATAGAGACAATAGTCTGACAAACGGCATCTTTTATTGCTTTAAATACAGAAGATTTTATTTAAATCCAATAATTAACTGTTTTGGGGAAATTTTTAAAAAAATGATGCATTTGCATGTAACACTAAATAATTAACCTCTTCCTTCCACTTATAGTTTTGTGTCACATTTTATTTTTGTTGTTAAAGAAAAAAATATTAGACGACAACAAACTTTATATCAATGTTACAAGAAACAGTTGAAAACCTATGGATTAAATTCTTCCATAACCTTAGAGATGTAGCATAGGACCAAAAAACGTTGTGTCTAAAAGAAATTAAATCGCAGAAAAGAAACACTCAAAACTCGAATTTCAAGGAAGAAAATAGTAGTTGCTTTTATTCTTGGGGACTACAGTGGGCTGTAGTTAAAAAAGTTTGTTCAATAGCGTTCTTCCTCGCCTTCTCTTTTTTTTATTGCTATCAGACGTCTCCTTTCCCTCCGCACACTTCAGCTAGCGTACGTAGAAAGGTTTACTCTCCTCTTCTTGGCGATGACAGCAGCGTCGTTATCATTGGCCTGTTGGTACTTTCATATCAGTCGAATTGCCGACAGGCTGGGTATGACATGGTTCGGGGAGTCATGGACCGCTGTTGAACCTGTTTGGAAACCTGCCTTGAACTGCCAAAATCTCGTTACTTGATTTCCTTATATAGAGATTTGATGGATCAATTCAAAGGTTCCCGAAGGCTCGATGATCACCAGTGAAAACAGTAGTGTAGCACGTGAGATTTCACGTGATTATATTAAAATCACGCTTGAACTCTATAGGCCACTATGCCTGCACAAGCGAGGTTCGTGACCTTTTTTGATCGCCAGACCCAAGTACCCAACAACTGATGACAGCTGATGTGCTTGCGCGTTCTCCAACCTTGAGACCGCCGCAATTCAATGATAGTGCCTGTCCGTAATATTACAGAGACAAATAGAAAAAAGTGCAGAATAAAACAGATGATTTTTCACCAGCTTGTCTAACATGATTTGAAATTTTCATTTACCCTAATTATTTGTGTATAACACACTTTTTTTCCGAACATTTTTAAGTCTAAAAGTTAGTGATGCTTAAGAACTAGTTATCAACATTTTATCTGGGAAAAGGTATGAATCCAATTACTCTCCCTCCAGCTATGGGTAAAATAGTAGGGCAGATTAGGTTCTTCAGCCTTGGTGAGGCAACTAGTCTAGGAGAAGGAAAACTCTGAATTCAAACCTGTTAAACTCCACTTAAAAAATTGACCTTGAGTCATATCCTGCTCGAGCGGAGGGGTTGGTAAATACTGGAGGTGCCCGTGGTGTAATGGTTATTGTCGTAGGAAATGGACACGGTGACATGAGTTCAAATCCAGGACAAGACTGATTGCATTTCACATAGCACTAATACCCTAGGGAAAGGTATGAATCCAATTATTCTCCCTCCAGCTATGGGTAAATAGTAGGGCAGACTGGGTTCTTCAGCTTCGGTGAGGTAACTAGTCTAGGAGAAGGAAAACTCTGAATTCAAACCTGTTAAACTCCGCTTAAAAATTGACCTTGTGTCATATCCTGTCCGAGATCAACATTTTATCTGGCTATGTGCATCACCATATTCAAGACAATATGATTGAATATAAGTTATAACTATGATTCAAATTAAATAATGTGTAACAAATATTTCTACTTTAGCCACTGGAATGGGTGTTTGTTTATAATTTTGTTTCTAGAGTGAGCTTATTCTTGCCAAAAGCTTGTGGCCTTTTTCTGGGAACATGTCTGTGCATTTAACCGAAATACTGTGAATGTTTTGCTTCAAAACATAAGTACACTGTATAAATTTTTATCTTTCGTCAATACAAACTAGATAAAAAATTTTATCAAATGTTAAATTTAGCTGCTACAGATTCTAAAATGTCAGTGCACGTCACACTTAAAATACATTGCTTTTTTAGAATTTCATAGCCCAAATTTAGGGGTGTATGTTATACACAAATAATTATGGTTCAAAGTTTTGCTTTTAGTAGATACTTGCTGTTCAAAAATGGTCATCAAAATTAAACAGAAATGAATCTACGAGGATCATTAAATAAGTTTCCAGACTTTTTTCGTATGGCCACTTTTATTGATAGTACACACATGAAACTCTAGTCCCCTTCGAAGTAATCTCCTCCGGCTGCAAGACACTTGCTGTACTGTTCCAACAACTTCTGGAAGGCCCCATGGAAGTCCTCTTGTGTGAGCGTGTCAATGACCTTCATCACAGCCTCTTTCATCTCCTCAATTGTCTCATAACAACAAGCTCTGAGCTTAAGGAATAACCAAAAGTTACAGGGAGTAAGGTCTGGACTATAAGGAGGGTGAGGAACTGTCTTGATGCCCATCTTGGTCAAATAGTCTGTGACATGGATGGAGTTGTGGATTAGTGCATTGTCCTGGTGGAAATGCCACTGACCAGATTTCAAGAGTGCTGGCCTCTTCTGATGGAATCTCTTCCTGAACTACCTTAAAACCTCAACATAGTAACCCTAACTGTAACCCTTTGGCCAATCAACTCTGGTCTATTGACTTCCTTACTCCTCCCACACCTCTCATCACCCCTCACAGACTCTCTGCCTTCCTTGAATCTCTTGTGCCACTCAAAAACTAATGCTCGATTCATGCAAGATGCTCCAAAAGCAGTCTGAAGCATTCCATACGTTTCTGTGACATTTTTCCAAGTTTAAAACAGAATTTTATTGCATATCGTTCTTCTAAAGTGTCCTCACATTCAGATTGTATTTTTGAAATTCACCAGCTGTGACAATCAGGCTTTAGTAGGGTGTATTCCAATTCTTGCTGTAGTTGTTCATTTGAAGCTGAAATCATAAAAATTGGTCCGTCATATCATAAGATGTATACAATAACATACTGAATTTTCAAGTGTCTATGACAATTTTAAATGCCAGTACAAAAAAGTCTGTAAACTTATTGAATACACCATGTATTTAGTACTTGAATGTGTGACAATTATTTTAGTCACAGAGGGTATTATAAGTTACTAAACTCCTATGTGCCAAGATTGGTGAAGCTGAGTAAATAACTGATGGAAAGTTACCTGGCTCGTTAAAATATAAAGTCGGTAGTCCCAGTTGTTGGAATGTAATTGTCTACAATGGTTCAGCTGACTGAGCAGTATTGTTTTCACATTTATTAATTCTGCTTGTACTGAAGTACTGCAATATAAATTTAAAATATTAAAATCAGAGTAATGTTGGGTCTCGAATATAAATGTCTTAAAAAGATGAACTGTTATAAAAGTAAAAGTAAAAAAATTAAAACTGCTAGATTGTTAATGTGTACATGAAAAGTTAGTACTTTTTTCTTCCCTTTAGTTTGATGAATAAGTCTGTAGCGTGACAGTTATTAGATTAATATTTCATTATTTGATGCAGTTGTTTATATAGCACAAAGGTGAGTGGTATGGAGTTTCCAAGGAGAATCAAACTACCAATGATTTGCTAACCATTACACCGCACAATTTTTTCAAAAAAATATTCCATATCTCTTGATAATATTCTATTTCCTTTGATAGCATTGTTTTTAAATTCATCAGCACCTCAGTTTTATCCAACTCTGCATTTACGTAATTTTGTTATGTTATAAAAAACCTAAAAACTTTTAAAACTCTTTAAAAACACTCTTTATACATGCAAGCAACCCCTAATGATGGCCTATGAAAGGTCTAAAAGCGCTTATCAAGAAATATGGATTATTTAAAAAAAAAAAATTGTGCGGTGTTATGGTTAGCAAATCATTGGTAGTTCGATTCTCCTTGGAAACCCCATAAAGTTCTTTTTTTAAATATTCCATATTTCTTGATAATATTCTATTTCCATCGATAGCGTTCTGTTTTTAAATTCATCAGTACCTCAGTTTTATCCAACTCTGCATTTAGGTAATTTTGTTATGTTATAAAAAACCTAAAAACTTTCAAAACTCTTTAAAAACACTCTTTATACATGCAAGCAACCCGATGATGGCCTACGAAAGGTCCAAAAGTGCTCGGGACAATTTTGGTAAATTCATCTGCCAATTCCAACCTGAAACCAAGACACTTATCAGGAAACCTGAAAGGATCTAAATAAAATTATATAGACAAAATGTGTCTTTATTATTTAATCAAAACATGCTTAAATATATATATATAAAAAACAAGATAAAAATAGTAGGAAGTAAATCAATGAAATATTTCCAGTGATTAAAGATGCTCAGTTGGCTGGGGGGTGCTGTAGAATACACCGACTGCATCTTTGCAGAGGGGTAAGACCCTCACCCCAACGAGTGTCCAGGATAATAATCTGATCGTGAGGTTCCAGTAATGCTGGAGCTTTGGGGAATGTGGGGTACCTCTTCATCACTATCGCTCCCAGGTTCACTCTGGCCTGGAGAGGTAGCACCTGATAGGGTCCTATCTATGGGTCAAATAGAAATGTTTGACATTTAAACCATGTACTTATGCTAAACTGAGTTGTCTGGGATATAACTTTTTAATTTTAACTGTGTGTAAACAAAAAAACTTTTAATTAACCTAAACTGAATTGTTTGAAATAGAACTGTTTGATCATTTACCTGTGTGTAAACAAAATAACTGATGTTTGATTGTTAGTGATACATAGGAATACTTGGAACCATTAAACTTTGTTGAGATGTTAAACTGAATTGTTTGAAATAGAACTGTTTTTTACATTTAACAGTATATAAACAAAAAAATGTGTACTTATACTAAACTGAATTGTTTGAAATTAAGTGAAACCATTTACCTGAGTGCCTAAAAATATCAGCTCAGGTTTGTTTAAAAATGTTATCAACAAAATGTGTTAAGAAATCATATATATTTAATATATGTATAAAGAGGATTTGGCATTAAATAACCTACAATGGTTGAAATACCATAAAACCAAATCATATATATTTAATATATATGTATAAAAATGGATTTGGTATTAAATAACCTACAATGGTTGATATGCCATAAAACCCAACAAAACCAAATCATATACATTTAATATATATATATGTATAAAGAGGATTTGGCATTAAATAACCTACAATGGTTGATATGCCATAAAAACCAACAAAACCAAATCATATACATTTAATATATATATGTATAAAGAGGATTTGGCATTAAATAACCTACAATGGTTGATATGCCATAAAACCCAACAAAACCAAATCATATACATTTAATATATATATGTATAAAGAGGATTTGCCATTAAATAACCAATAATGGTAGGTTTTTATCAATCCTTTTATCCACTAATTAATCAATTTTTTTCCTATGTCTGCAAGTATTGAATAATTCAGACCTTTGGTTAAGAAATTGCTTTGGTTTATCAAATGTAGCCATTGTTAATTTTCCCTCCATACATACTTTACAATATCTATCCCCCACCTTATATTTACTACATCTTTTCACGATTTCCCATTTTAATATAGGATCTATACCAAATTTATTTTTGACTTCCCATACCTAGTTGGAGAAACTTGTTTTATGTCATGTGCAAAGCTACTTTTATGATTGTAATATCTTTGTTTGAAAGGGTCTTGCGTTGAATCGACGTACACTTTTTTTTATCATTCCTGTTGTTACTATTACTGCTAAGGTTAAGTACTTCAACCTTATAGACTACACACTCTATTTGACATCTTCCCTTGAGGAGAGAGTTTTCTTTTTTAATACAGTTACAATTTGGGGGTTCAGTATTTTTATTTCTCTTAAGCTTTTTTGAGTTACCTCAACTAATTGATGTAGAAATGTTAGACATACAGCAGCAACTTAATTTCATGGTATTTTTGTTAAATATTTTTGATAAATTACTTGTCATAGGAAAATTTTTTCCTAATATTTAAAAGAAATTCTCTTCCTATTTTTGTGGCTACAGCCATTTTATATGGAGGTTTGAACTATAAGATTTTCCTTTTCCTATTATTACACCTATTCCATATGTTTGTATTGTCTTCTCTACTTTTATATACGAGTTTTTCATTATATCCACTATTTTAGGGCTATTTCAAAATTCTGCTTATTTTGAGTAAAAATATCCTCATTTGATGAATTTGTTGATAAACTTATCATAACACTGTTAGGGATTTGTTTAAAGACCTTCTTAAGGTGATTAGATCCTACATTTATGTAACATGGATATTGATCGTTTTTTTCTAAATCGGGACACCATCCCATTGTATAAGTTAAACGTAACATCTAAATAATTGGTGATCTTCAAATTAGCTTGAATATCTAACTTGAATCCAAATTTATTAAATAACCAATATAGTTTCTTCCAAATAATATCTCCTTTTCTAGGTATGCAATTATCAATTATAATCAATCTGTCATCTCAAAGTCCATGGCAGCCGGGGTTGATTATATCATTAAATTCATATAGCAACAAGCAACCTACTAATTCTGATTTTTTGACCAAATCATATGAACCCATTGGATTATCAAAATTTCCACTAACTCCATTTTTAATCCATAATTCCTCATTATGGTAGAGTAGGTAAAATTCCCTTATATATTTATTTTTATCTAAGTTGTTAAACCATTTAATACAGTCTTCAGTGCTATGCCATTGATTTATATTTAGAGTTATTCTTAATGTAGTATATAAGTCAAATTTATTCATTCAGTATTTTTCAGTCACATGCACTGTGTGAAAATAAATCTACAGATATCAATTTTAAAACTCGAGAAAATAAAGCTTGGAAACAAAAAAAAAAAAAATGCGTAGAAAAGCAAAACTACCTTATTTTGCAGTTTTTAGAACTTAAAAGTTTAATTCTCTATGGAATTATCTTTAAAACAAAAATCATTTTCATGCACCTTTACTAAGTGAGACAAATTAAAAAAATTGTAGAGGTGGCAGAAGAAAATAAAAATAAAAAAAAGGGTAATTAAAAATAAGTGTCTTAAAAAGAAAACATCTTTTATTGCTTTAAATACGGGAAAATTTAAATAAAATCCAGAATTTTTTTTTATTATACATTCTTACTAAATTATTAAGATGCCTTTCAGCTCGCACTCAATATTTCTTAAGAAAATTTGGTATTATATTATTCTAGACGTTTCTCCGCCGTTGAAGTTGATCGGAAAAAAAAAAAATTCTAGTATTTTGTGATTTGAACTAATTAAACCCTCAAACGCAACGTGATTTATTTTCTTTTTATTTATTTCTTCGAGAGAGAAAGAAAAATAAGTAATTTTACATTTTATAAATAGAGTTCACTTTTATATTTTAAAATTAATGAAGAACGATCACCAATTTCCGAAACATTTAACAATATTCGTTTAGAATTTTACCGAAACTTTCAAGTCTTCGGAAAATTTAAGTTTGTAAAATATTAAACTTTTTGGGATGTATATTTTTGCCGAATCATACAACAGAAACTGCAATAAAATAAATACATTTACTTTCCAAAACTATAAGTTGTTTATTTAAATAAAATACATTGTCGACATTAGACAGTGAAAAAGTATCCGCTGAAAAGTAGTCAAATCAGATACAATGCAAATGGCTGCCACCAACTTCTTAATGAAACTTGATAAAATAACCAATGTCATCGGATACATTAAGTCAACAACCTTTGTAATAATATTTTACATGAAATGAAACTTGGTTGACTTTCACTGTCTAGGCCAAAATCACAAAGTTTATTATTAAAGTTTTTTTTTATTGCTCGACTCGATACTTTCTCAAATGTTAGTCTGATTAGGCGGGAAAAAGGAAACCGGTGAAACCGAATATTAGTAACCTTTTTTTTTATATTAATTTTAGAACAGCTACGTTTTTTTTCTCTCGAAAAATAAACACATGAATTAGAATTCAAAATCATTAACACTTCGATCAAGTTTCATAAATTTACATGGGGGCACCTCTGGTGGTGTAACGGTTAGCAAGCTAGACTAGCAGACCTACACGAGTGAGTTCGAGTCTCATTGGGCGCCCCATTCATTCGGCCTTGTGCCACATCAAAGCAAAGCGCTTTGTAAATTACATAAATTTACATGAAGAGCGAGGGGAACAGGTTTCGGTTGCGATATAGTTTAATTTCTAGATTCAAATTACAAGATTTAAAAATAACTAAGTATCCTATAAATGTATTAGAATCTATAACTTATGTTTTAGTATTTTTTTATACTCTATAGGTAAAAGGTTTTATAATAAAAACATACGAAGAAAAAAGTTGGTACTTATGCAAGTTTAAATTAATTTTTACCAAAATGACTAAGTTTAGTACAAAGTTGAATATGTTCAAGTTGGGATGTACGTAGTGCTATTTAATTTTTGAAAACTAAATCTTAGTCTTATACCTAAATGGTATAATTAAAAAGGCGTGGGGAGAAAAAAAAAATTTTAACCTTAATCCAACTACTTCGAACCTTGAAGTATCGTCTTCATCGAGAAACGTCCTACATAAAAGGTACACGATTTATTTTTATGACATCTTAACCAGACCATGAAAATATTTGTTTAAACGATAATTTATGATGAATTTGTAGTCTTTATTTTCTTTATCCGATTTTTAAACTGCAATATAAATTAAAATTATTTTATGGCGAATATGATCTATGCTCACCTTTAAAAAAATCCATAAAATTTTATCATTAAGGAACCAAACTTTCAGATAAGGTAATTATCTGGGAAAAAGTTGTTATTTGAAGTTTTTTTTAAGGAGTCGTTTGCTACGTCACTTTTACAGAAAACAGGACACCTAGACAGTGTTTCATATTAACCGAATATGTTAACCAATTCTTGTGAAGATTTGAGTTAACACTACCTACCTGTATTTACCCGGAGAAAAAAAGCCGACCACGTGGTCAATACGCTCCGCGAAATTTTTTTTTTTCTTTTTAATTTTTTTAAAACTAAAATTATAGAAAGAAGGTACAGAAAAGAAAAGGACGTTGCTATAAAAACCTTTGAGAGAGAGAGAAATAACGGAGATAATTCTCCACCCACGCGGCGAAAAAAAAAGGTGGGGCGATGACAAGTGAAAGTAAAGAACAAAACCCCGCAAGAATGGCGCAAAAAAAAGTTCAGCTAAATGTTCTTATCACACTTCATCCCAAACGTCTATCTGTACATAGATTCGTCGATGTGGACCACTTAATCTTTCCAACAGATTAACATACTTTAATAAGTCTTTTCAATCTTTAAAAAAAAATGAAAATTTAAAACTAAAAAGTTCCACTGATTTTTGAATAAAACTCTTTTTTTTCTGTTCACATATATTCCCTCGCTAAAGAAGTTGGATTTCTTGGACGAAGCATTCTTCCTCCTTAGTTTCTTTTTAATTACTCACTAAACTTTGCTTAGTTGTGGCAAAAGGCCGTATGAATGGGAAATCCAGTAAGACACGAATTCACTCGTGAAGGTTTGCTAGTCTAGCATGCAGTTACTTTTTTAAATTCGTGTTTTGGAATAAGGGACATAAGTCAGTGTTATAATATACGATGACCGTTTCCTACGGTATTTTGAACAATTACTTTTTGCGTTTTATCTTTCTTTTTTTTTAATTATTGAACAGTTACTGCAAAAATCTGCAAAATCTCTACAACTTCTTTGTGCCTGGAAGGGAGGAAAATGACAAAAGAAATATGTCGGAATTGTAGCTAATTGAAGACGTAATTTTGGAACTTAACTTCAGTTTTTTAAAAAATGACTGTTCAATTTAAAAAAAAAAAATGACTGAAATTTTTCTGGATGGTGTATATAAGTATTAGATTTCTATGTAATTGTTTTCGTACATTACTGCAGAAATAACAGAAATGATCTATTCAAGACAAGCAGCAAAGAAAAACAAAAATCTTAACTCTATTGTTATCTTTATCATAGAAATGATATAAAATCGTATTTTTTATTTATTTTTACCAAAATGAATTCTTAAGTGTAATGGTTCACAGGTAGGGTTATTTAATTTTTGATAGCAACTAAATTTTTAGTCTAATGCCTGAATTGTTATCTTAAAAAGAAAGAAAAACAAAATAAATTTAAAGTTTATTTGAACTTTAATCCAACTCTATAACTACTCCTAAACTTGAACTCTTAGTCTTTCACTGAGAAATGTCCGACAATTAAGTACACTTCTGACATCTAAATTAATGAGAGACCACAAAAGTATTTATGTTTAAATAATAAATCCTTGAAGGATTTAAATCATTTTTTTTTCTTTTTTTTTTTTTTTCAAAATTTTCCATATGTGATTTTTATTAGGAAGCGGAAACATTACCAAAGTGTCTATTATTCCAGATTATTAACCAGCAATTCATTTTTCTTCTCTCACAGGTGATAAGAAAATACTGTGGTTACTGTGATGAAACAGCAATAACAAACAATACTGAATTTCATTATGAGAATAATGGAAAACAGGAAAGAGACAATTTCCAGGGATTCTCCTTATCCTATTTGCGATAGTAATGATGCTTCAAAGTTATATTTTAAGAAAATTCAAATGAAGGTACGGATGTTCTAATTGGCAAAAGATAAACCACCTCGTGTACTTGGAGGATATAAAATAAATTTTGCCAAAAATAGAAGGGATTGAAAATTTTAATAAAAGCTGTTAGAATTTTCAGCTATGATCTAGGCATTGAAAAATGTAAAATTCTAATCTCATGTAATAAAAGTAATTTATCTTTGTGTATATTTGACTTTTATTTAAAAATTATAATTTATTTTGCATGAACATATGTATTCTGATTAAGCTTCTTTCAATGAAGGTTTTGATACGAAAATTTTTGTGTACAGTCTATCATCATCATCATCATCATCATGTCACGCTATCAGCACAGATATCCCTGACTCTCTCTCGCCTCTATCATTCATTGCTTCTGGCAGGTCTTCAGGACTACATCCCATATCGGCACAGAGATGCAGTATGTAGGTTCGAGCTGGTCGTCCTGCCTTTGCTTGTCCATGTGAAGGAGTCCACATGAGTACATCACTTATGAGCTCATCCCTACTTCTCCAGCAGTGTCCTACATGTCTGGTTCGTCTAATTTTGATAGTTTTCATGATGGGTGGTTGGTGGCCGTACAGCTGCTGCTTTGTAGGGTGCTGCCTCTAGAACTTGTTCAATATTGCTTGCAGCATTCTTGTGTAGTTGCTGTTAAGATTTTTCTCCATACGTTGAGTTAGTGCCCATGTAGTGTATTCATTTAGCAGTATCGACACAACCGCAGCTTGGAAGAACCTGACTGATAAAATGAAACGCAGTACAGTTTATAGAAGTAGAAATATTTGTGAAAAACAGTGTAAAAAAGGTTGTTTATTCTAAACAAACAACAAAAAGAAAGTATTTTGTGTTAGAAATTTTCAAATGAAAAAGGTTGATTTTTGTGATGAAATAACATTTGAAATTTGTTCAAAAATAATTTTCTCATCTTGATATTTATGTAATTACTTAAAAGAAAGATTGCAGAGTGTGTGTGTGTGCGTGTGTGTGTGTGCGTGTGTGTGTGTGTGTGTGTAAATGAAAAAAGTTTGTAAGATAAAGTTCTTGGTGCTATTATAAGAGAGCTGGTACACAAACGAAAAAAATATCAAATTATGAATATGAAATCTGTTTCCTGAGGTGTGCACAATAATCATATTGAAAAGTGATCAATCAGTCATCATATATAGCAGTGTACATTCACATGTTAAGATAGAAGTACATGACACTCAAATGTGGAGGGGGGTGTCCTCGTGGTGTAATGATTAAAGCGATGGACTGTGGAATCGTAGTAAGCGAGTTCAAATTCCAGTCGCGCTATTATGTTCACTTTTGGGCAAATACCCTTGGTAAAGGTATGAACCCCTCTTATCCTCCCAGCTATGGGTTAAATAGTACCACTATTGTTCTTCTAGGAGAATGGCTTTGGCATTAAATAACCTACAAAGGTTGATATGCCATTAAACAAAGAAACCAAACCAATCAAATGTGGAAATATAAATATACATTTAGAGTTGGGATTGAACTCACTATTCCATAATAATGGATTTACATAATTAGCTTGTTAACCATTACATCTTGACAGGATGCTCTTAAATTGATGTTTTCTAAGTTCTTGCTATTATTACTATTAGGTTTTGATGAGTTTATTGTTAAATGTATTTTACTATCTGATAAACTACCTCTGATTGATCTTCATCCAAAGAAGCTGATTCTATAAATATAGTGTGATTGGAATAGAGTCTTGCGAGCAATATTGAACAAGTCCTGGCAGCAACACCCCACAAGGCACCAACTATACGGTCACCTGCCTCCTATCATGAAAACTATCCAAATTAGATGAACCAGACATGCAGGACACTGCTGGAGAAGCAGGGATGAGCTCATAAGTGATGTATTCCTATGGACCCCCACATATGGCCGGGCAAAAGCAGGACGACCAGTTTGAACATACATTCAGCAGCTATGTGAGGATACGGGATGTAGCCCTGAAGACCTGCCAGAGGAGATGAACGATTGGGAGAAGTGGCGAGAGAGGGTCAGGGACATGATGATGATGATGATGATTATTGACATAATGATGATGATGATGATGATGATGATTAGTGACATGATGATGATGATGATTATTATTATTCATAAATAAATCAAGTGATGGCAGTAAATGAAAAGTGAGTGTTCAGAATTAGAGAAAAAGTAGAATATTCTATCAAGATAAAGTTAGACTGCATATTTCTTAATCAATCTGACAAAAATTGTTATTGCCTGTTTGAAAAGTTTTCATTCATCCACCAAATTCATCTGATATTGCACTTTCAGATTACCATTCCAGTTTTTACAAAATTCTTCCAATATCCTGGAAGACTAACAAAGGTACTTGCAGGAGTTCTTTGCTGAAAAAGATAAAAATTCCCTGAAAGATGGCAAAAGATAGAGGAACAATATGATAAATATGTTTCAAGGAATACTCCCTCAGGTGCCCCTGACCACATTGTCAATGATGTTCTCCCCAAGCTCATTAGGTGTTTCGGATCTTTCAACATCATACATCTTCACTAGCTAGTGTTGATCAGCCACCAGCTTGTGGTCAGGAACCTACCAGTAGCAAAAAATCACCAAAGAAAAAAAAAAGAAAAAAAACCCATGAGGCTTTATATAAAGTAGCACCAGTGGAAAATCCAATCAAATGCATCTCCAGGCAATCCCTCTCCCATAAAAAAGGCGGGAACCAAGCAAATGGTTTTTCACCCAACAGAGAAAGTGATTGCCCGGAGATGCACCTTTACGTTCAGAACAGACTAAAATACAAGCTTGCATTTTAATTACATGAGATCTTTTATGATTGGAAAAAAAATTTTTTTTTAAATTTTTAAAAGATTTGAAGAGTGCTGGCCTCTTCCGACGGAATCTCTTCCTGAACTCCCTTAAAACCTCAACATAGTAACCATAACCCTTTGGCCAATCAACTCTGGTGTATTGACTTCCTTACTCCTCCCACACCTTTCATCCTCCCACACAGACTCCCTGCCTTCCTTGAATCTCTTATGCCACTCAAAAACTGATGTTCGATTCATGCAAGATGGTTGAAAAGTAGTCTGAAGCATTCCATACGTTTCTGTGACATTTTTTCCAAGTTTAAAACAGAATTTTATTGCATATCATTCTTCTAGTGTCCTCACATCCAGATTGCAATTTTGAAATTCACCAGCTGTGACAATCAGGCTTTAGTAGGGTGTATTCCAATTGCTGCGGTAGCTGTTCATTTGAACCTGAAATCATAAAAATTGGTCAGTCATCTCATAAGATGTATAACAATAACATACTGTATTTTCAAGAGTCTACAACAATTTTATATGCCTGTACAAAAAGTCTGGAAACTTATTGAATACACCACGTAATTTATAAACTAATTATCCGATTGGACTCAAATTTTGGCAAAATGATATTTGAAGTTCAGTACTTTATAAAAATCATATGAATTTTTTATTAGTGGCACCATTTCTAGGTCAGGCCCAGAACTTATTGAGTGATGTGTTACATATATAAACATGCTCATCAGTTGCATAGAATTTAAAAGCCTATTCTCAATTATTTGGAGGCCTAAAATGTTTTTTGATTTTATTAACTAAGTATAACTTAGATGTGACACAAAGCCACAATTATGGATCCCCTGGTGAGAATCAAACTCACGACTCAGTATTAATTAATTTGAAAATCTAACTTGCTATTACATCATAAGATGTCTATGGTCATTTATATTTACCTTAGTTGTGGAACATGGCCAGAAGTATGGATAATATAAGATTAAACTCATTAAAATATAGACATTGAATTAATCAATTAATTTTTACCAGAAATATATAAAGCAAATTAAACCCAATGGTCTACTAACCTATTTCACTACACATTATACCATGCAAAATGCCCTTGCTAGTTTTATTAAGTAAAACTAGGACAAGTTTTTAAAAAATTTCCAGAATGACATTATTAAACATATTTATCATATTGTTCCACTATCTTTTGCCATCTTTCAGGAAATTTTTATCTTTTAACGGCTTCGGAAGTCGTCTATCTATATAGGTATTTTTTTAGTGGGGTGGTACAAAGGATGCAGTTTCAGAGAGGACATTCTTTAATGCTAAGCATTTTCCGGGGAGGGAGCAGTATTTTTGTTTTTTTACGTCATGTGAAACAACACTCTAAATGTCAACGCATTGTTGTTTTCGATTGACTGTGAGCAAATGCTGCACCCATTTTGATCACAGCTTTCTCATTGACAAATGTTCATGCAAAATGGTGAATGAACTGCCTTCTGATATCTTCAACTCCTCTACTATTTCACACAACTTCAATTCATGATCAACCAAAACAAGTTAGTAGATGTTTTGTGTGTTTTTCAGGACAACCGCTGAATTTGGGCAACCTGAACATTTGTGTCTGTACAACAGGGTTTAAAGTCAGCATAGCACCTCTTAACCATTGTTTCCAATGGAACAGAATCTAAATAACACTTAATTGCTTTGCTTGAACAGTATTTTTCCATCAGAAAGCAATGCTTTATCAACACACAAAATTCAGGTTTTTTCCATTGTTTTGAAAATTTGCAAAAGTAGTTTCACTTAAATAACTGTATGAGGATCATTAAATAAGTTTCCAGAATTTTTTTTGTATGGGCACTTTTATTGATAGTACACACATGAAACTTTAGTCCCCTTCAGAGTAATCTCCTCACAGTCAATCGAAAACAACAATGCGTTGACATTTAGAGTGTTGTTTGCAACTATTTCAACACAATAAAAAGTAGTTTTTGCATAAACAATGGATGAAACATAGATCCACCACTTCACTCTGGAGTCAAATTAGCAGTCAGGTGAGTGGACAGCAGCAGGTAAAAGCCATCCAAAGTGACCAAAGATGTGTGGGGATGTTGACTCATTGGCTGCTACATACAAAATGTATAAATGCGTCGCTACGCATCGTCTCCACGCACCCACCCGGTTAGAAATCAGAAAAAAAAAGATAATAAAAATTAAAATAGCCAAAGGGAAGCGGTCGCGCCAAAAATGAGAAGGATTGTGGAGTGATGAGTTTGGAGCCGGTGGGGAGAGATAAAAACTCAGGATTTCAGTGAACCGGGGCAGTGAAGACAAAAGAGACCCAAGGAAGCACATAGATACTGTGATCAAGCGAGAAGTAACGTCCACCCTCAAGTTATGAGCTGAAACTACTTTTCTGCTAGTTCCACTACCTGACCATAAAAGAAAGAAAGAAAAAAGGAATAAGTACTCTTTAAAAACATTTTCCTCCTTTCCCTCTTTTTCCTAACATCTGACCTTCTACCACTTTGAAAATTTACAACGTGTAAAAGGGAAATTCTGAACATTAAAATCCAAGTTGATGCTTTGTTGTTTTATAAAAATTGTTTAAATTTTAGATATTGCTTGTTTGTCTTGTTCTAAATGAAGTTTTTCTCATTGTATGTTGTAACACTCTAAATCAACCAAAAACGTCATAGATGCAAACATCAGCAGACAAGGTTTTGGCCTCCGTATTTTGGGATGTGCAAGGTATTTTGTCCATTGATTACCTTGAGAAAGGAAGAACCATTAATAGCAAATATTATATAGCATTATTGGTGTGTTTGAAGAAAGAAATTGCCAAAAAATGGCCACAAAGGAAGAAGAAAAATGTGCTCTTTCAACAAGACAATGCACTGTGTCACAAGTCGATTGCAACGATGGCAAAATTACATGCATTGCACTTCAAATTGCTTCCACACCCACCCTTTTCTCCAGATCTGGCCCCCAGTGACTACTGGCTGTTTTCAGACCTAAAAAGAATGTTCCAGGGAAAGAGATTTGGCTCCAATGAAGAAGTGATATCGGAAACTGAGTTCTATTTTGAGGCCAAAGACAAATTTTTCTACAAAAAAGGCATCGAATTATTAGAGAAGCATTGGAATCAGTGAATCACTCGAGAAGGAGACTATGTTGAAGAATAAAGTTGAATTTTGCCTAAAAGTTGTTATTTTATTAGTTAGGCCCGGGACTTATTGAGTGATATGTGATGATGGTGGGCTAAAAAGTTCATCTGATGATGTCATATCTGCTATTGATGACTTTTTTGACCAATGGGAACCAAGCTCTGCAGTACCAATGAAAGAAGTATACGGACTGCAAGGAGGGTTATGTTGAAAAATAAACCTCATTTGGTCACTTTCCATGCGAATATCTTTTTCTTTTTCAGCCTATGAACTTTTCAGCCAACTCTCATATAACTCAATATATAAATGTCAATATATTCAGTATAGTGGGACAACATATTAAAATTTCTAATGAAACCTGATGAAAAAAGAAAGGAAGTGACAGCTTGGAAAATAGAATACAATTGAAAATGACCGTACAAACACAAGACACATGGCATATTACCAACAAACCCCACAACCATCAAATTTAAAAGAAATCTAACCCATCTCAACATAAATATAAGCACTTCTAAAACAATTAAAAACTTATTGAATATTAAACAATTAAAACTGATATCACAACAATAGCACAAATTTATAAGATTGTTGATAACCAATGATTAAAATATACATTTCTGTAAACTTCCAGACTGTAGGTCTTTATTTTTGTGTCTATTGGGTTAGCTAAACTGAAGCTTTTTCTTTTTTGTTCATACAAGGGTTAGCTGAAATATAATGACGTCTTAATTGCTGTTGACTTTTTGGTCAATGGTATCCAAGCACTGTAACACCGATGGAAGAAGTATGTGCACTGCAAAAAGAACCTTGTTGAAAAATAAACCTCGTTTGGTCCCATTCCCTGAAAGTATCTTAATGTTAGACCATAAATATTTCTGCTGACCCTCAAATGTTTGGGATGTGTTTCTACTTTGTATCTGTTGGCTAAATTCTCAATGACACCAGTTCGTATCCTGCACTTAATATAGGTGTTATATTTTGACCTTCGACCTGGCCCAAAAATACTATTCCAAGGTGATGCACCGGAAGGAAGTAACACATTCCAATGGCCAGTAATCGAAAGAGATCGCGTGGGCGGATTAAGGCTTATAATATGGGACAAGGTACTATTTACCAACCCCTCCGCTCGGGCAGGATATGACACAAGGTCAATTTTTAAGCGGAGTTTAACAGGTTTGAATTCAGAGTTTTCCTTCTCCTAGACTAGTTGCCTCACCAAGGCTGAAGAACCTAGTCCGTCCTACTATTTACCCATAGCTGGAGGGAGAATAAGGAGGTTCATACCTTTCCCAAGGGTATTTGCCCGAAAGTGAACGTAATAGCGCGACTGGAGTACGAATTCGCGTACTACGATTCCGCAGCTCATCGCTTTAACCATTACACCACGAGGACACCACCTAATATGGGACAAGGTGAAGGTCCAACGGTGCCACTACAGTGATGCACCGGAAGAGAGTAACCTCTGAACTGCATGACAGTTATTTCTGCTTGATGACGATTAAACATTCGATTTCAAAGATCCAGTGGGTGATCGTGTGGGCGTTGAATTATTATTTAACTCAGTTGAGTTTGGGTCCCAGAGCAGTTGCCAGCAGACTTCCAGAGAGTTAGAGATGAGATGTGGTAAGGAAAGCCACACCAGGCCGATGGGGCTTGAAGCCCTGATGAACTGGGGTCCAGAGAAGATGCTGATAAGATGCAGTAAAGAAAGCCAGCATCCAGCAGTGGACCCCAAGACCTTTGGTTGAGCATCTAAGAGAACAAGAAAGACACAACGTGACGATCATAAGTAGTGAAGGTCAAAATATGAAGTTTATGTTCGGTCTCCAGCACCATCTCACATGCAAACCTTGAACAACCCTTTCAAACCCTTGCAATAAAGTGAGAGGTAAATATATTTTGTTAAAGAAGTCTTCCTATGTCTTCCTTCATGCGTCCTTCATTCCTGCGTCCTTTATTATTGCGTCTTTATCGTTGTGTCGTTGTGATGCTACATGAACGTGTAAATGACTATATAACATAGGTAATGAATTAATTATAATCATTGTATTATTTTATCTATGCTTTTTAGTAATATTCATTTTCTGCTAAATGGTCAGAAGGAAAAAAATCTTTCTTTGAGTTTCCAGTTGTAGTATTAGCAGTAATAGTAGTATTATTGGTAGAATAATAATAATAATAATAATAATTTTGAGATACAAATAGATCACCTAATCTCGGCTAGATGACCAGACCTTGTAATAATCAACAAAAAAACAGAATGCGGAATTATGGACTTTGCTGTCCCAGCTGACCACAGAGTAAAATTGAAAGAAAGTGAAAAGAAGGATAAGTACATGGATCTTGCTCAGGAATTGAAAAAACTGAGGAACATGAAAAGGACGGTAATGCCAATTGTAATTGGTGCTCTTGGTACGGTCACCAAAGGATTGATAAAAAGACTGGGGGACTTGGAAATAAGAGGATGAGCGTAAACCATCCCAACTACAGCTTTATTAAGATCAGCCAGGATACTGAGAAGAGTCATGGAGAGTTGAGGAGAGATGCTGTCTCTCAAACTCCAGTGAGAAACTATTGGCTAACACTGGTGTGAAAAATTTGAAATGGAGTAAATAATAATAATAATAAGATGATGATGATGATGACTTGACTCTTAAACCAAGGTTTGAATCTTCAAAGTATTTTTAAGTTTTGGCTAAAAAGGGCTGGCTTTTTGAAGTTACGAGCAGGCAGTGAAGATTCTACTTTTGTTTTTTACTACTTATTTGTACAAAGCTAGATTTTCAACTTAAGAGCAAAAAAGGAGAATATTTGAATTATTAAAGTATTTTGAATTTTGATAAAAGATAGCTATTTGAAGTTTCAAGCTACAGTTTTTAAAGTAATGGAGGCTTGTGTAAGATCAGCTACACTTTTTGGATGAGCTGATAACTGAAAAGTGGTTCACTAGCATGCCACAAATTCTCTTGAAAAAACTCCTTGGGTTTTGAATTCAGAATTTTTTCTTCTCCTAGACTAGTTGCCCTGCCAAGGATAGAAAGGTCATGGCAGGGAGTTGGGGAGAATAGGTGATTATTGTTATTATTAATAATAAGATTAATAATAATAATATGATGATGATGACTTTTAAGCAATTGTTTAGAATTTTAAGCTCTTGTATTGCTAGTATTGAAGATTCTAACTCCATTTCTGACACCTTGTCTATATGAAGCTGGATTATTAGTTTTAATACTAATAAGAAAAAAAAAGTGTGCAGTAGACTTTATATTGTACAGGATGGAACAAGAAAATTGTCGTCCTAAAGAAAACAACACTACAGCTTTATTTTAAAACTTTTATTGAAATAATCAATTCAGGTAACTTGATTATGTAGTAGAGCTGACATCTATTCAATCTAGCCGCCTTCAGCCTCAATCACCGCCTCGATACGGATCTGGAACTGGAAGATTGCCTTTTCCACCACCGCTGACAGGAGCTCGGCGAATACTTGGTGGACGGCGGCGATCAGGCTGGCTTTGGTGTTGTGGGAGGTCATGTTGGTGATGTTCTCGACATATGACCAAATGAAGTAGTCCAGCAGGTTCAGGTCGGGGGAGGAGGGGGGCCAGTGAGAGAAAGGTACAAAGTCGTAGCACTTGTTCTGAAGCCAAACCTGGGTCTCTTTGGACTTGTGGGCTGGCACCGAGTCCTGCTGCCACACCCAGGGTCTGCCACCAGCCACCTGGTTGACTAGGGGATCACCACACTCTTCAGCACATCCAGGTACACTTTGGTGTTGACTTTCAAGCTGACTTCGAAGATGTGAGGTGGCATGATGTGGCTCTCACTTGAAACCACACCAAAGACCATAACCATAGCCGGAAACTTTGTTTTCATCGCCCTGGATACATCCCTGTTATTCGTGGCAATCCAGATTTGCATTTTGAGGGTGCTGGCAATGGTCCTGTTGTCATAACTTGGATTGGTAGAGAGCATGAGTTGAACAGCGGTGCATCTCCGATCTCGCTCATTGAACATTGTGTCACTTTCAGACATGATAGAAGGTTCCTATTGCTCTTGGGATTTGTACACAACTGGCCAACTAATAGATGATCTACAACAAAAAAAGAAAACTGGTTTTCATTAAATGGAAATGGAATTATGTCGTCTTTTCTAGGGCGACAATTTTATCATTCCACCCTGTACTTAGCCCTGCCAAAGCAGGCATTGCCTGGGGGGATTGCCTCTGGGGACCTGGTGAGTCAGATGCTCATTACCACCCACACAGGTCATGCTTGCAAGTAGGTGTTCAGACTGTCCGCTATCAATGACAGCTGAGTTTTATAGCAGGGAGAAACTGTGTCTGAACTTAGACAGGAAGTTTCTCTTTAATTATATAAAATAATGAAATAGATCATTATACTGTTAAGAGAAGCTTGGAAATACTATCCACTCAGCACAACAGTTAGAAATTTTTTTGAGACAGATTGTAGGATTAATTTGTCTGGTAAACAGCCTCTGAGTTTGTGTTGGAAAATTCCACTCACTGACAAACTTTGTGATGTTATTTATTCTTATATCAGAGTTTGTTTCCTGTAGTGGTGAAAGATTCTGTTCACTAATGTCATGGATGACTTTAGGTTGTTCTAAACAATGATTTATGTTGTTGATGAGCAATGGTAAGGGCATGCCAACAGCATGGATAGATTTGACTTTCTCTCACCATCAATCCCTATCAGTCATTGCTCTTGGTAAGTCTTCTAGATGGCACCCAGGGTCTGCACACAGCTGATAAATGTAAGATTTTGCTCGTCAGCCAACACTGGTATGTCTGTTGGAGAACATTACCTATAAGTTCATTCTAGAGTTCACTAACATGTCTTGCTCATATTACTAAGATGGTTTGTGAGATGGGAGGTAAGTGACCATACAGCTGGTGTTTTGTAGGGTACAGTTTCTAGGATTTCTTTAAACCAGCATGCAGCATTCTTGTGTAGTTCTCATCAAGCTTTTTGCCAGAAATTTTGTTAGAATCCAAGTAGCTCAACCATACAGTAGTACTGACATGGCTAAAGCTTGGAAGAATTCTTATTTTATGATAATGATCAGCAATATTTCTACCTTTTTACTTGCTTATCTAACTTGTGTCCAAAACACTGCTTCATTCACAATAAAATTTACCCAGCCAATAGAGAATAAATACCGAATAATATTTCCTCTATTTTGAATCAGATGCAAGGGTCATTCAATAAATAAGGGGAACTTTTTTGAAAAAGCAAAAGAAATTTTATTCCAGAGTTTTTGCTATGAATATAAACTCTGCTTTATTGCAAAAATTATTTTGATCTTGCAAAAATATTTATTTTGAGGCTATTCAAAATGGCAGCAAATCAAACAATGCTCAAGGCTTAAACAGAGGTTTGTCATGAAATTTTTAGCGGTCGAGAAGAGCAAAACATGTGAAATTTACAGAAAAATGTGCGATGTGTATGGAGAATCATGTTTTAATCAAAAAGGTGCTTACAAATGGGTTAAACATAGATTTGCCACTCGGAGATTGATTCAAAAAGATAGTCCATGGAGTGGAAACTCACTGAGTATGTTAAAAAAAAGTTCCAAGTGCAACAGTCAGTAAAGAAGGTCCTACTAACAGTATTCTGTGATATGAAAGGACCCATCACTACTGATTTCATTAAAAAAGGTGCAACTATAAACTGCTTTTTATTGCCAATTCCTTAGGCAATATTTCACTTTGTTTATTCAATGATCCTCATATATTTAAGTAGTTATCAATTGAACTGAACATCATTTTGAAAAAATAAAGCTAAGTTCACTTTTGAATAAAAGAATTAATACATCTGGCATATTTTTAGTTGATTTTTTTCTTGTCATCTTATAAGATTTCTTAAGATTGGTTTAGTTTCATATATTAAAAAAACTGTCAATATTTCTGAGATGAGGCATTGTTAATTATTATTCTCTATACATGAAAAAAGCAAAAAGTGGCTTGCCCACTCAGCTAGGGTTGTAGAAAACACAGACTATTCCTCTGCCGAGGGGTAAGACCCCTACCACTAATGTGTATCCTAGATATGACACTAAGCAATCTGATGGTGAAATTCCAGTAATGCGGGAGCTTTGGGGAATGCGGAGTACCTCTTGACTGCTACGCTTCCAGATCCACTCTGACCCAGAGTGGTAGTGTTGTATAGCCACAAACAACTATACATATACAAATACATATACAAATACATATACAAACATAATGATGAACTTCAAAGAACAACGAACACACTTCTTTGTAAAAATATACCTCTCACACTTTATTCTCGAAAGGGTTTGCGAAAGGGTTGATGTTGGTTATGTGTGAGAGGTGAGTTGGAGATAGAGGGAGACTGCCACATATTGACCCCAAGTTCCTCTGACTAAAGCAGCACTTCTTCCTTATTCTGTTGGGCTGCTTAACCGGGCTCCTGAGGGCCCAAGCCCTCTGTCTGGAGCTGGTTCTCACTCCACGGGTATCCTATCTCCAACAGCGACTGGAACTCTAACTCAAACTACCCGGAACAGACTGTCTGCCTGCCTTGAACTCCAACTAACTCAAGCCGTCTGTGGCACCTGGTTATATAATTGTTTGATGCCCACCTGTTTCCTGTGGGTGTCACATCTGCATCCAATTCAACTCGTCCACAGTCAAGGTTATACCCTGATATCTTCGACTGGAGGCACCTGTTATTTACACAGGTGCATCTCTTATTTGACAGCTCGGCTGAGGGTCAATATGTTACGCTTTTAGGCTTCCATGTATGAGTCAAATCAAACTATTTAATCATTTATAATACTTGAAAACATTTGTGTGCAGATGATTTTTATTAAATAGAATTATTAGTGTGAACAATACTTGAGATCATTTAAACTGTGTGCAAACATAGAATTATTAGTATTAGATAGCAATACTTGAAACCATTGAGAATTATTAGTGTGAGCAATACTTAATTCAATTTAAGTAAGGGCAAATAAATGAACTCTAACTCATTTTAAAATAAAGTTACCTATAAACTACTCACTTAAAAATCATATATATAATATATATATATGTATAAACAGGATATGGTAGTAAATAACCCACAAGGGTTGATATGCCATTAAACACAACCAACCAACCAATTAAGCAGCAAAGATTATCAACACTAAACTAGGTATTTACTGAAAATTAGAATACCATGAACTTTGTTGGGTTCTCATAGTAACAGCTGCCCATGATGCTTTTATCTAGAAAGAAGTGAAATATTTTGTTATGCATTTATTTGGTAGTCTTCTCAATCAAATCAGAAATTTAGATGATCAAAAAATGATGTTAAGTCCAAATACATACCATTCAATTGTATATTGGACTGGGAATTGTTTTATTCTTTAAGTTAGTGAATTTTAAGTATATGGCTTAAATAAAAAAAAATCTTGCCATGATATACCTTTTTTTTTGCTTGGTTACAACTACAAATATACGATAATGAGAATTTTAATAGGTAGTTAAAATTCAAACAGGGATGCATACTTAAAAACTTCTTAAAGGCAAAGTTTATCAAACAGAGAATATTGGAGACTTTGAAACATAATTATTCATTTACCTATGCCTGAAAAACTTCACCAACATTTGATCTTTAAACAGACTTTCTTTCTTTACAATGGAATGAGTTTAAATAATACTGATAAAAAATTTTAGAATTGATATTTAAGTTAAGTTTATTGATACTTTGAATTTTATTTTAATTGATAGAAAATAAAAAATTAAAAAAAGTATTAAGGAATTTTTATAAAGATTACCAAATGCTCTTATCAAAAGTACACAGGATGAAAAGTTTTATTTTTACAAGAATCATTCTTGAAATATTAAAACATTTTCTACTTTTCATATTTTTCATGACCTATTTTTTTTTTCAAAGTAGATCTTTTTATTTTTTTGAATTGTGTAAAAATATTACAAAAATTAAATGAAAAACAACAATAATGACAACAATAATTAAAAACATTTAAAATAATATCTAAACCTTTGTAGGAAGGGTAGACGATGTAAGTTATCCTCCCTGTTTTACCATTGTATGGGAGGTTAAAAACGAATTCGTGTTTGTTTTTTATGTAACGATGAGAATGGAATCGAACTGAATTAGAATGGAATATGATAATAAAAGAATAGAATTAAATAACATTAAGAATGGAACTGTACACTGTGTTGTTCACGGAAGCAAAAACAAGATGTTCTGTTGAAACTTTTCAAAAGTAAAAGAGGTTGGTGTGAATGTAATTTTGATCCTTAGTTCAGTTTTACAATATTTCATGTGTATTTATTATTACTCGGTCGTTTTTATAAAATTTTATATGTCTAGTTTGAAAAAGAAATTTTTCGTTTATCTATTTTAAAACTAAATGTGACCGAATAGACCGACGAAAGTTAAATAACCTCAAGGTTTTCAAGTGGCACGTGTTTTCTCTGATCTGATAGGTTTCAACTTTTGTATCTATTTTAATTGTTGATGTGACAACAGACGTGGTCTACGTAAATAATAATAATTAAAAAAAAATCATACAGTTATTGTATTAAAAAATACATTAAACGACGACTCATTAAAAATAAAGTAATGAATATTGACAAACTTAACCATGTTTTTACTATTTACCAAAATCAAGTTCACCCATGAAAGTTAGTTGGATAATCCATGGAGACGAGTAATTTAAAAAATGCATTATTTTAAAAAGTGTCTAAAAATGACTACGTATGGACGAGAACCATTCGTTCTATATTTAACTTTAGAAAATAAATAAGTTTTTTTTTTCTTTGCTTAGCAAACCAAACCATAGTTTTAGATTTAAAACTAAGTTCAGAAGACAGACTTTCTAAATAAAACTAAGAAAGCAACTACTAAAAAGAAAAAATGCTTTTTCAACACATATTTGTCACGATGGCAACCCCTCCCCCCAATTTTGTTTTTAATGAAGTAGATATTTTAAACATTGTTTATAACTGAAATTAAAACAAAACTTTTGTGCTTTAAAAAAACAAACAAACAAAACAGGAAGTAATATTTTTTTTTCTTTCTTTCTTTCTTTCATTCATTGTGGATGTCATACAACTTTCGTCATTATCTTTTTATTTATTTAAACTAAAATTCAGGGACAGTCATATGATTATCGCTTTACAGAAAACAAGGAATATCATTTTTAGTGGTTTAAGTGCTAATATTTTTTCTGTCTATTCTTATTATGAGTTTAGTTAAAAAACAAAGTGAGGGGGGGCAATTTTTAGATTTTTAAAGTTTGTTTATTTATCTAATCGATGATCTTTGACTTTTGAACTTAGGTCAATTGATAGATATCTAAATAATATTGTAAATGAATTATGAAAAAACGTGAGTTTTTTTCTTTCTTTAGAGGAAGCATTTTTTATGATGATAAATAATTTATTATTAATTTTTTTTTTTTTTTTTTTTTTTTTTTAATTCAAAATTTCCGAATTTTTAAAACATTTATTTTAGTTGAAAACTTAGTTTAAATTAAGTCAGTCACGTGTAAAGAGACCTACTCAGTTTGCAGTTTTCTTTTCCTTTCTTTTTAAATTAAATCTTTAAAACTAGCATAACTACTTTTTTCACAATTACAAAAATGAATTTTCTAAAAACATCTGTTATTTGTAATATGAGTAAAGGTTAAAAGTAGTTTCTACTCGCAGGAACAGATGTTAAATAGATATTGTTTACAATGTAAACTTATATTTTATGATTTCAGACTTTTCTTTTCTTTTTTTTTTTTTTTTTTTTTTTTTTAAATGAATTATTAAATATTCATCCCATGCATGCTGCTTTGTCTAAAGTTCTGACGGCATTTAGTCATATATTCTTTTAGACCGGAAAACTAATATTAAACAAAAAACACATTTACGTCAATTTAAGAGAGGAAAATATCTGAAAGAATTTTCACAATCATCACACAAAAATTAATCACTTTTTTAATTATTCGTTATAGATAAGTTGGCATTAATTATCGATATATGAGTAAGTTATTTTTTCTTTCTTTCTTTTTTTTTTTTTTTTTTTTTTTTTAAACTCGTCAATATTATTTAAACTTATAGCAATGATAGCCTATTTGTGCCCAGAGACCAAATTTACTCTTTTCCGTTTCATTGTGATTTCTGTATCAGCAAATCGATGCAACTGGCTCAAAGGGTTAAAGCTGAAATTTTTTTTTTTTTTGTAGCCCTGGGTAAATTAATAATTTGATTTTGCTTTATCTTTTAAGTGTATATGAAAACGTTTTAAAAAATGATTGCAAATTATTTTCATTTTTAAGTATTCTCTTCTTTTTTTGAGATTTTTTTTTTTTTTGTTTTTGAAACTGTCGGTAAAAAGGGAAGCTACTCCTACTTGCTTCATCGTTCATCGTTGTTTATTTGGATAATGACTAAATTTTTAAAAAATATATAAAAACGAAAATTAGGGTTCATTAAAATTTTTAAATGCAAAGGCTTCCTGCGAAAAATGTCTTGTGCGTATGTTTGTAAAAGTTTTTTTTTTTTTAAAATCAAAGCTGTCCATTTTTTTTTTTCAAATCAAGGGAGCTGGGAACTTTTGCACACACGATTTTGTAATTCATCATGTGGGAGTAATTTCCCATTTTACCTATATGTCCTGAAAAAATCGTTTTATTCCATTGTTCCAAAATTGTTTGTGCTATTGTTTTAGTTTTAATCGCTATGAAAGTTAAAATTTCTATCTTCTCACACACACACTTTACAAATACCCAACTTTTTGGGTGTGGTTTTGGGAAGAATTCGGAGGCAGATGGAATGATTAAATTGTGCCCAAGGGTCCAAAACCCCAAGAATCCCAAGTAGCAAAAATGTCTTCTTTTCAAGTGTTCTCGAATATATCGATGTATTTATAGCTAAAATGTTTTTATGAATAACAGCTGTTATATGGTCCGCTATATATATATATATATGTAACGGTACTCCGTAGCACTAGAAATTACCACTGTAATACATTTCTTTATATCTTTTTAAAGACGTAGAACTAATGAATTGGATTGCACGTTACATTATTTTTTATTTTATCAAAAATAGCGATAAAGTAAGCTGGACATTTCTATTTTTGAAAATTTAGCTTGTAGTCCATTTAACTTAATGACATAAAAAATGGAATTCCTTTATTCTGTAAGTTAAGTAAATTGTCGACTATAGTCGAGGGCGAGCCGAATTTTCAATAGCTACTACACTGTAGGGGAGGGCGCTACTCCTTTCTCAGGATTGCTCCACTTTACCCTTGATACGTACCTTATATTGCTGAGTGTTACGTATGGAGGTATGAAGTACCATTTTTAAAGTCTTTGGTATGATGCGACCTGGGATTGAACCCGGACCATTGGTGAATTTCAATCACTTTTTAAGTCTGTTGTTAGGGCTTAGAATTCACTGACTTTACCCTTTGCAGTGTAGTAACACCCCGCCCAACAGCTATCCTGGGTCTGACATTAACTGCATCAGATAGTGAGGCTCCATTTTTGAAGATCTGGAGAGTGTGGAGTATTCCTTAATCATCATTACTCGCAGGTTCACTATGACCCAGAGTTGTAGTACCTATAAGGGTCCCATCTATGGGTCAAATAGATGTTATTTATTATTAGTATTTGTTGGGACTGTATGCAAAAAAAACAACAACACACAACTGAAGAAACACCACAAAAAATGTAAATGTATCAAGTGTTGGACTGCAAATTGAAGTAAGTGAGTTCAAATTTTAGTCATGCTATCATGTTTGCTTTCGGGCTATCACTCTTGGGAAAGGCATGAACTCCCTTATCCCTTCAGCTATGGGTTAAATAGCATCACTGCTGTTCTGCAAGAAGGGTTTTGACATTAAATAACCTACAAAAGTTGATATGCCATTAAACAAAGAAACTGAATGTACAATGGCTGTAATTCCCTGACATAAAATAACCCAAGATGGGTTGACATGCCATTAGAATTAATAAATTCAATCTCTTTCTTTTTTTGTATGTGTACCATTCTTAAATTTACTAGTGCACTTTTTTTGCATTACCTGAATTAAAGAAAGAAATGGCATAGATAATGGTCAACATCACCTTTTATAAAAGAGATATAATTTTCCTTATTGATCAACTTAGAGCATGTTTCAAGTATAGCTGATACTGACAAGGTGTCAGTTTAAAAAAAAAAAAAATATATATATTATAATAAACACAGTTTTTGAAAAACCTTGAAGTCAGCAATTAGATGGTTTCTCGTAATTAATGATGATAAACAATTATATCTTCAAGTAATTATGCTTGATGAAAATAATTTGCACATAATTATGTGGTTTCAAGTGTGTGTGGTTTCTATCAGATCTTGTTACAGGAACTTATAAAAAAACATCAGTTGTACATGGCCTTTTACTTCTCATCTTGCAAATCATCAAGAAAGGGGAGCAAGACATACTGGATAAATTTGGACAAACTTTTAAGCAATGTTTTCCTCTGGCCTCTTACATTTATACATCAGTATTGGCTGACCAGCAACAGCTTAAATTTATCAGCTCTGTACAGACACTGAGTGTTGTCTCTAGGACTTACCAAGTGTGATGACTGATAGGGATGGATGGTGAGAGTGTCAAAGGAATCGGTGCTATAGGTATGTCTTTATGATGATGATTCCTATCTAACACTAATAATTTTCAAACAGATCTATTTGAACTATAGATAGGACCCTAACAAAATAGACCTAGGAGTAATAGCAATCAACAAGTGACTCCATACTCCTTGTATCTTCAGAACTGGAGGCTTACCACCAGATGCAATTTAATGTAATAATCAGGACATTCCTTTTTGGGAGGGTCTTACCCTTCTGTAAGTATAGCAGTCTGCATTTGATGGTATAATGCAATTCAGTGTCTTTAATTAGCATTTTACTCTAAGGCACTGAATACATTGACTACTGTTTCATTGCAGAGTGCGGATGTAAAATTAGGAAAATTCTAGTATAATAATAAATGACCCTATTATAAAACAAGATTAATTTCAATTTAAAAAAAAAAAAAACAACAAGATAAGAATATAGACACAAAACAGTAAATTTACTCAATATGGCCACCATTTTTTTTTCAATTATTGTATCACTATGCCTTTGAAATGATTTGGATGCCTTCAAAATAAATTCTTCTGAGATTTTATTCCATTCATACCCAATAGTGATCTTAAGCGAACCAATATTTAGATAAGAAGTTGCATTTGTTTGTTTTTTTTTTAAATTCCCCATATAGTGTAATCAAGGGTTAAGGTCAGGGTTTAAATTTTGTTTAATTGCTGTCTTCACAGTTTCCTCGTGGACTTTCTATTTATTAGTGTGCTTTCCTATCGATGTTGTCAGGTCCTTCTTAATTGCTGTGGTGAGAACAGTTAAAAAGTCTTTCGTTTTTTTTGTTTTGTTTTTTTTGTTCAATCTTCCTCTCCCCCTTTTCCTTAAAAAGCTCTTTTGATTTCTGATAGTTTCCTATTACAAGATAATTATAGATTTTCATCAATATCTGTCTCATTAGTATATAAAATAATCATCCCCAATGAGTGTCCTGGATATAACATTTGATGGTGGGGCTCCAGTTCTCTAGCTTTGAGGAATAGAAAGTACTCCCTTCATTGCCATTGCTGTCAGGTCCAATCTGACCTGGAGTGGTAGTACCTATGGGTCAAATAAAAATATGTAATTATTTTCTAAATTTGAAACCATTTAACTATGTGCAAACGAATGAGCTCTGGCCCATTTAAAAATTGTTATCTACAAATTATTTGTTTACAAATCATATATATTTAAGGTTCTTGTTTAAACAGGATTTGGTATTAAATAACCTACAAGTGTTGATATGCCATAAAACCCAACCCAACCAAACCAAATCATATATATTTAATATATATGTATAAAGAGGATTTGGCATTAAATAACCTACAATGGTTGATATGCTATAAAGCCAACCAAACCGAATCATATATATTTAATATATGTGTATAAAGAGGATTTGGCATTAAATAACCTACAATGGTTGATAGGCCATAAAAGCCAACCAAACCAAATCATATATATCTAATATATATGTATAAATAGGATTTGGTATTAAATAACCAACAAGTGTTGATTTGCCATAACATAAGTTTTATAGTCTTTAGTATGACTCTAACTGGAATTGAACCCTGGTCTCCTGGATCACTGGCGAACATTCTAACCATTATATATAAATATATAATCATCATCATGTTGTGCCGCCAGTGCAGATCTCCCTGACCCTCTCCCACCACTCTTCTCTATTGTCCATTGCTCCCGTTAGGTCTTCAAGGTTACATCCTGTATTGGCACAGAGCTGTTTTGTATAGGTTCTAGCTGGTTGTCCTGCATTAGCTCGTCCATATGAAGGGGTCCACAGGAGTATGTCACTTATGAGTTTGTCCTTATTTCTCCAGCAGTGTCCTGCATGTCTGGTTTGTCTAATTTATATAGTTTTTGTGATGGGTGGTAAGTGGCCATACAGCTGCTGCTTTGTGGGGTGCTGCCTCCTCGACTTGTTTGATATTGCTTGCAGTATTCTTGTGTAATTGCCGTCAAGCTTTTTCTCCATACATTTAGTTAGCGTCCATGTAGTGCATATATATGCCAAAATAATTGAAAATGAATCAGATGAAATGTCTTCCAAGTTAAAAAAAAAGAAAAAAAAAAAGAAGAATTTTAATGAAGAAATAAATACTAGGGTGAGTCAAAAGTTTTGCAATATTTTGGTAATGTTTGCATATTTACCAACCCCTCCACTTGGGCAGGATATGACACAAGGTCAATTTTTAAGTGGAGTTTAACAGGTTTGAATTCAGAGTTTTCCTTCTCCTAGACTAGTTGCCTCACCAAGGCTGAAGAATCCAGTCTGCCTTACTATTTACCCATAGCCGGAGGGAGAATAATTGGATTCATACCTTTCCCAAGGGTATTAGTGTTATGTGAAATGCAATCAGTCTCGTCCAGGATTTGAACTCGTGTCGCCGTGTCCATTTCCTACGACAATAACCATTACACCACGGGCACCATATTTTGGTAATAATTAGTACAATTTGGCAGCTCTGTATCATTTTGCTGAGATCATGAAGGTGACGAACAACACTAGACTGTAAGATGCCAAACTCACCTGATACTCTCCAAGTGTTACTCACTAGATTTACCTCTATGGTTTGGCGGACACTCTCAGAATCCACAGTTTTAATCCTACCTGATCTTGCTTGATTGTTGAGGTTCTCACAATCCAAGCAAAATTTCTACTATCATTTGGTTACTTACTATACTGTGATCAACTGTGTCTTCACTTTTTACGCAACATCTGTTTTTGCTTGCTTCTGCTGCATTATGGCCCAATTTAAACACATAGAGCATAAGTTCCTGAATTAGACTCTATTGCACATTCATTTGTGCACTTTTTGAATCACACATGCAGTGAAACAATGCATAATGTGTCAATGTACTATTTGCCACAGTTTGAACTGCTTAGGTTATGTGATATACTAGGGGTCTCAATATACATGGGACCCATGTGACTGCTAATAACTTTACTAATGATAATATAGGGTGTTTCAATATACATGGGACCCATGTGACTGCTAATAACTACTAATGATTATATAGGGTGTTTCAATATACATGGGACCCATGTGACTGCTAATAACTTTACTAATGATAATATAGGGTGTTTCAATATACGTGGGACCCATGTGACTGCTAATAACTTTACTAATGATTATATAGGGTGTTTCAATATACATGGGACCCATGTAACTGCTAATAACTTTACTAATAATAATGTTTTTTTTTTTTGTTTCCGATTTGAAAGTAATATACTATATCAACTATTAATCCTTGATCACAATGCTTTGGACAAGAGAGGAAAAAATATTTTGCGTCACTGCTTAATGGAGGCAAAATCATTCAAAACTGTATAAGCAAAATTTCACAGGAAGTTTAGCTTTAACAATTATCCCCAGGAAAACCAAATTTATTGTTGGGTACACAAATTTTAAGTGACAGGGTCGGTAAACAACCTCAACAAGAAGGCAGAAAATCCCAGATCTGGTAGGAAGTTGACTGCAAGATGTCCTGACAATGTGGATGCAGTGAGAGATTCTGTCTGAAAGAAGTCTAGAAAGTCCCTTCAAGGGCATTCCCAAGAACTTGGTCTTTCATTTGCACTGTAGGATAAAGACAATCAATTTCTGACCTTGTCACCTGGTTTGACCTTTCTGAAGTGATATGATTGCTTTTTAAGATTCAGATGAAAGATGACTTATTGCAATATGAATTATTATATTAATGGGTTGCATCTATTTTGAGATACCCTCTACATGCTGCAAACTAGCCTATGCTAAAATATTGCAAAACTTTTGACTCATCCTAGTATAACTGATTTGTTAAAAATCATACACGTTTTATGCAATTTGACAATTGTTGTCTGTAACTAAATTTTTGCTTGTTCTATATGTTTAATGTATAGCGTTAAAATCAATTTGTAGTTCATATTATAATCTGTATATTCTCTTCCTGTTTCTTTACAAATGATGCTAATGAAATAATATGATTATACTTGCTGATATCATAATACTGCTTAGATAAAATTTAAAAAAAATTGAATTGAATACTAATATACTGTAAATCTATATTTCTTTTTTATCAGAACATCTGGTGTCTGGTTTTATTTCTTTGAGCAGCTGGTACATACTTCATTTACTCAATTTTAATTACCCTCCTAGTTTGACGTACATGTTCTATGCTGACTCTTTGTGTATATGTGTGTGTGCGTCTCTCTCTTTCTCATACACACACACACACACACACACACACACACATATGGGTTTTGCATCTATGGTTGACTGAAACTATAGATAAAAACCCTGTCAGCTGGGCTTTGAATATGCTGACTGTATCATTTGTAGGTTGGTGAGTCCCTCTCTAAAGGAGTGTCCTGGTTATGACACTTAACCACATCTGATGGTTCTAGAGCTCTGGTATGTGTGAAGTCAACTCTTCATTGCCATTACTTCCAGGTCCACTATGACACGGTCATAGTACCTGTTTGATTCCTATGTATGTGTCAAATTGATCTGTTTAAAAATTATTTGCATTTAAT
Source organism: Sepioteuthis lessoniana (assembly GCA_963585895.1). NCBI lineage: Eukaryota > Metazoa > Mollusca > Cephalopoda > Myopsida > Loliginidae > Sepioteuthis > Sepioteuthis lessoniana. Next base: position 8,636,093 of record OY757926.1, read on the forward strand.
AGGAATACTTGATCTTATATAATTGTAAATTATTCATATTAAGAAAAGTCACTCAAAGCTATAGTTGTTCACTTAAGATTATTATACTTACTTGACATCATATACCTGTGTGCAAACAAATGACTATTATTAAAAAGAAATAATTATTTGAATCCAGATAATTATTAGTATTAGATAGGAATACTTGAAACCATACAACTGTGTGCAATAAACAACCACAGAAATGTAAATATAAAAGCACAATGAACACAATTCCCTAACCTCTTGGTATAAAATAACCCTGAATGGTTTGATATGTTATTATAAAATCATACATTTAGAAGGCTAACAGTCACATGATCAAAATACATATAACAATGATAAAACTGAATGCTTTTAATTTGAATCAAGGCAATTAAACTCTGGATATACATAATAAATATACATATATATATATATATATATATATATACAGTTAACTGTTAATGTTTTATTTTTATTTGAAGAAATGGTTTGGTAAATTTTTCATTTAATTTCTTTCCTGCCACCTGTCAGAGTGGATAGTCAACTTTATAAATCCATTGAATTTTGAACATTTTATTAAAATCCAATAATCAATTCTTAATAGATTTTTAAAATTGAGGTGTTTCTTGTCCTAAACCTTTTTAATAAGAATTATCATTTTGTTTATCTTTTTGCTTATAGGTAAATAACTTTACACATTACCACTTTTGACAAATATCTCCAGTTATATCGAATAGATACAAATAATCTTTTGTACCAAAATTTTCTTCACTCTTTCTTCTTTCTAATGGCAAAAATATGTTGATAATAAAATTCATTTTTTATGCAAGTCTAATGTGGTAGCAGCTGTGTCACAGTGGAAATTGTAACATGCTCCTACTCTGGTTGATCAGGTCTTATTTTGCCAACACCTTTCCATACCCACACTGTGTTGAAAGATTTGCAGAAGGAGTTTGTTGAAGACTTGGTCTAGTTGAGCTAATCCAGTCTCAGATCAAAATCAATAATGATGTCGGTAATCTCAAAGACTGAAATGGACATCCATGTGAAAGTTTAACAAGTAACATTTTTTTTCATTAATCAGTTGAATTTGAGGCACAATTTGTACCATTTATTTATTTTTCAATTTTATTTTTGGTTTCTTGCAATCCTTCACCAGGTCTTTACCCAAGACCTAGCTTGAGGGAAGATAGTGATTATATGCATTTTATATATTTGTTTTTTTTTTTTTTATTGCCTCTTGACAAGATGAGCAGTTCTGCAAATTGCAATTTTTTAAATTCTCATATAAGTTTGGACTACTAGGTATCCTGTTAATGTGATTATCTGTCCCTTTCTTGATCATACCCAGTGCTCCAACTATTACTGGCATTACTGGTATTTTTAAGATGCCACATCTTCTCAATTTCTATTTCCAGGTCTTTTTATTTACTTATTTTATTATATTTTTTGACGGATATGATATTATCTGTTGGCACTGACATATTTTTTTATAGTCTTTATCTGGTCTGTTGCTCTTTATTTTTCTGTCAGTTTAGATAGTAAATTCCCAGAGAATATTAGCCCCCTTTGCTTCTGTTATTGGTTCTGGCTGGTGTTTATACTATTTTTCATAACTGAATATTCCATTGTGTTCACATAGTTTATTATTATTATTATTATTATTATTATTATTATTATTTCTTGAGAGTTTTTCACTGGACTCTGAGAGTGAGAGCAAGTTTTCTTGACTCTTCAAAACTCTTCTTAGTGATTTAGCTGATCTTAACAATATTTTGGTCTTGAAGTTCTCAATTCTTCCTCTGATTTCTAGTGTTTCCTGTTGTTTTTCTAAGCCTTAAGGAGACTGTTCCAAGTGCACCAATTATTATTGGTATCACTGTCATGCTAATGTTCAACAGTTTTTTTTTATTCTCTGGGAAGGTTCAAGTATTAGTCTTTCTTTTCACTTTTGATGGCCAAAATGGCCAAATACACTAAAAGGCAAGTTCTTTTTCTAGTTAATTAAGACAAGGTCTGGTCTTCTAGCTGGGATTAGTTGCTTTGTTTCTATTTCAAAGTCATAAAGAATTTTATGCATCCCATTCTTTAAAACAGATTCTGGTTTGTGCATGTACCATTTGGTAGTATGGTCATATTTTAATCTCTTGCACAATTCCCAGTGGATCATCTTCCCTAGCCAGTCATGCCTAGTCTTGTGCTTCTTTTGTGCTATTTTGCTTATTGTATGATTAATTGTTTCATCTCTCTACCCTCATAACCTACACTCATTCATTTGTATATCATCAATTTTTGCTTTAATGCAATTGATCTTTATAGCATTGTTTTGGAATGGTCTTAAGAGATTGTTTTTCTCTTAAGGCTTTACTTTTACTTTTACTTTTCTTAGTTATATTCAGGTTGTCTTGTGTAGAATCTTAGCATTTTGTTGCTTGAAGTACTCACACAGTTGATTTTCTTCCCATTTTTGTTTTCTAGCTTTTATTGTTTTATGTTTGTTCTTATGTTGCCATTACTGTTACTGTGATTTGTATTTCCTCAAGATCTTTGATTGATGCATCTATGCAGTTATTATTATCATCATTATTATTATTATTATTATTATTTCACTCCTTGTGAGTTTTTCACACTAGCTAATGCTGTTAGGTTTTCACTGGAGCCTATGTAACAGCAAGTCTCCTAAAGTCTCCAGGTCTCTTCTCAGTACTCTAGTTGATCTCAGTAATGCTATAGTCTGGATGATCTTGACCCTTCCACTGATTTCCATTCCATCATCATTATGATAATACTCCTAGTGAGTTTTTCACACTAGTGTCAGTGAGTAGTCTTTCATTGGAGTCTGAATGGCTACAAGTCTCCTCAGGTCTCCAGGACTCTTCTCAGTATTCTGGTCAGTCTCAATAATACTGTAATTTGGATGATCTTGATTCATCCTCCAATTTCCAATTCTTCCAGTCCCTTTTCCAATCCTTTGGTAACCATTCTTAGCATGTCAATTACAATTGGTATTACTGTCACTCTCATGTCCCACAGCTTTCTTTGTTCTCAAGTAAGGTCCAAGTACTTGTCTGTCTTTTTTACCTTCTTTGATTTTCTGTTCATGGTCTGTTGAGATGGCAGTTATCACTAGGTCTGGTCTTTTGGCTGGTATTAGGTGATTTGTTTATATTTGAAAATCCCTGAGAATTTTATGTTTCATTCCCCAGGACAGATTTTGGTTTTTGAATGTACCATTTGGTTGTATAGTGAAGTTTCAATTTCTTGCACAATTCCCAGTGGATCACCTTTCCCACCCAGTTGTGTCTCGTATTATACTGCTTTTGCACTAATTTGCTAATTTTGCTTAGTATATGATTAATGGTTTTGTCTCTATCACCACATAATCTACACTTGCTATTTTGATACATATTATTGACTTTTTACTTTAATATAATCGGTCCTGATGGTATTTTGTGCAGCTATTAGAAGAGATTCAGTTTCCCTTATGTAACCAGGTCCAAGTCTTCTCATGTGAGATTTTTCCAGTTTGTTGCTTAAAATATCCATACAGTTGTATTTATTTATTTTTTTTTACTTCTGTTTTCAAATTATTGTTATTCTATTTGTTTTTTGTATTGTCAATGCTGTTACTAGCCACTGTAAAAAGTCTTTGTTTTTTTTTTTAATGTCATCTTCAAGTCCTTGTATTGATGTATCCATGCCATCTTCAAAGCTGGTGAGTCCTCTTCCTTCTTTTCTTGATGCATATATCTATCTATATCATCTCTTGGATGTAAGGCTTTGTGCATCATCATCAACTTTTTTATCCTCGGGTCCATTTGTCTGCATTCTTCCCTTGACTATCTTAAGTATGGTCCTGAGTATCTTACAAAGAGTACTGCCCAGGTGTTTATTCCTTTAATGAGCCACCCACTGATTTCCAGTTCCATCATCATTTTAATAATAATAATAATAATACTCCTTGTGAGTTTTTCCCACCAGTGTCAGTGAGTAGTCTTTCATTGGAGTCTGAATGGCTACAAGTCTCCTCAGGTCTCCAGGACTCTTCTCAGTATTGTGGTCAGTCTCAACAATGCTGTAATTTGGATGGTCTTGATTCATTCTCCAATTTCCAATTACCATATTTTACTCCAAAATTGTTTTGTTTCCTTTGTATCTGATTGTTGGTTTGTCATCATACTTTCTTCACCTACTTGCTGGTAGAATTTTCTTTTTTAATTTAAAAAACCTTGTTTTGTTTAAATTGCTTGACCTTGTTTTTGGTATCTTTTAAGTTTCCCTTTTGCCAATATCTTTACATTTATCTCTTCCTGTTGCATTATCAGTATATTGATTGTATCCCCTGCTGAGGCTTAAGACCATCTAAAAAAAAAAAAAAGAGTATGACACTAAACTGCATCTGACTGTAAGACTCCAGTTCTGGACCTCTAGGGATTGTGGCAGTAGCCCCCTAGTGCCATTCCTCTAAGTTCCACTCTGACCTGAAGTTGACGTACCTCTTAGTATCCCATCTATCAGTCAGATCTGTTTAAAAATTATTTGTATTTGATAGGAGTGTATGCAAAAAAACTCTTAAAAGACAACTACACAAAACTGTAAATATGTGATTCCTTAACCTCTAGACCTAAAATAACCTGACATGTTTTAACATGCAATTAAAATTAATCAATCAGTCAACTTAAGTATTAATTACTGCTGTTTTGTTATGTTTTATTTCTCCCACCATATCTGTATGGTTTTCCTTCCTTAGCACTTTGGTGGTGGTGGTTGTCACAATTTCTTTACTTGTCCTTCTAGCTTAATTTCCAATCCATATTTCTCTTTGAGTTTCTTAGGGTGACACCAATTTTATCCTTCACTAGTTTCACTCTTGCATAAATTAACTTGTTTAGTTCAGTGATGGGGTATTTATTCATTTGCTTACCTTTTTGGTTTCTACCTTGACTTTTTTGGTTATGTAGTTTTCTTTTCAATCATGATTTTCTTAAATCTAGATTTATCTTGTCTTGTGTCAATATTTGTTTTGTGATGCTAAGGTGTGTGGTGTTTCAGTTTTCAGTATTTTTGTGTTTCAGTTCAGATTAGGGGATCTTGTTCATATTCTTCATTATTTACTGGTTTATTTATTTCTAATATTTCAAGGAGCAGAAAACCAACTTTTCTTTAATATCATTCTAGCTTGGTCAGCAAATCTTTGGCTTGTATTAAATTTCGCAGATTCTTTTTCTATACCCTATTTGTGTAGGATTGATCCAGTGATAACAGTCCAGTAAGTTTTTGTTGTCTTTTCTCATCTAGTTCTTGCAGGGGTGTCTTCTGAGTTTAGTTACTTTGGTCATTGTTTGTTTACTTGAAATAAGAACAGTCAACATTTGCAGGATGCTTGTCAGGTCCCCTATCTTGGCTATCAATGGAGCATCTGCTGATAATGACACCCAGACCTGTTGTCTGAGTCCCATGTTGAATTAGATTTGGATTTGACATATTTCATGGGTATTATATCATGGCTATACCAGACCCATGGGTTGATTATTCTCTATATTCTTGTCACAGATGTGACCTTGTACTCTTGCAAGAATGAAGACATTTAAGTAATTCATAGAAAAAACCCTAAAAAATATCAACTCTGGTTTTAAACTTACTAAGTTTTAGTGTAGTAAATGTTCAATTGTTGCTTTTTTTTTTTTTTTTAAGAATTTTTTTCTTAACTTATGTTGTTTAAAATCTTCATTTCTTATTTAAGCTGCTACCTGGTGCATGGATTAGCTTATAATTTATATTATTGTTTAGTTGTTTAAACCTGAGCCATTTTGTGGTATTGGTCAATGCTTGATCTTTGCTCAGCATTTTAAGTAATCCAAATAAATTAAACCATTTCTATCTGCCACTTTTTCCTTAATGGCTTTTTGTGAAAAGAGTTTTAGTCACTTGTTTTTGGGATAGGAAGAAGCCCCTGCTTCTACCAGAATTCTCATCCTCCATGCCACTTTTTTTTCTTCCTTTATACATATATGTTAAAGTTAAAATGAAGACATTAGATATTACTTAAATAGTACAGCAGACAATTTTGCAAATATTTACAAACATGTAATAATATTCAATATATCAATGAAGGATGATTTAATGGGTTTAAGGCATGTTTTTTTACCTTTTGGTTCTACTTGGATCTATCTTTCACTCTAAGTTATTTGTAATATTCATCTTTCATCAAAAGAGTTTTAGTAAGGTGATTTGAGGATTGGAGGAGGCTCCTGCTACTACCAAATTTCCTATTCTCCATGCCACTTTTTGCCCCTCCTTTTATTATTATTATTTGCTTTAAAAGTTTAACAAGTTGGATTAACTCTTCCCTTAGTACTAGCTGGTTTCATGGACAAGATTGACAGTCAGATCTGTAGCTAATATGCTAAATTGCTTTTGTACCAGGGATAATTGATAATGAACAATGGTATCAGGCCTTCAGTCAGAAATAGCTGGCATTTCTTATAGCTAGGGAAAGTCCTTATGGTGTAATGACTACAAACTAGACTATGACATTGCGAGGATAAGCGAGTTACATTCACTTTCAGACTAATGCCCTTGGGAAAAGTATAAACCCACTTATCCCTCCAGCTATGAGTTAAATAGTACCACTAATTTTTTTTTTTTTTTTTTTTTTTTTTTAGAAGGGTAGGCTTGGCATTAATTAAATCGTGAAGGATGATATGTCATTAAAAAATAAACCAAACCTTACATCTCTTGACTATAACTTCACTGATGGAGGATGTGACAATGACTTATCAAACAGTAATACAGAGAATAAACTTGTGAACTTGCAAATGATTGGGGGAGAATCCATAGGGTGTTCTGGCTAATCTGCTTGACTGTGACAAAATAGTAAGGGAGTTCTAATTCAAGTCATGCTATTGTCTTTACTTTTAGACTAATACCTTTGGGAAAAGTATGTATCCTCTTTATCCTCTCCTATCTATGGGTTAGATAGTAGCACTACTGTTCTATAAGGATGGCTTTGGCATTAAATAACCCATGAAGGTTAATATGCTGTTAAATTAAGAAATCATCACAAATGATTTGTATCAAATCCCAAATCAAGAAAGATTACTCAATCCAGTTCGGGGGTGTCCTCGTGGTGTAATGGTTAAAGCGATGAACTGCGGAATCGTAGTACGCGAGTTCGTAGTCCAGTCACGCTATTACGTTCATTTTCGGGCAAATACCCTTGGGAAAGGTATGAACCCCCTTATCCTCCCAGCTATGGGTTAAATAGTACCACTACTGTTCTTCTAGGAGAATGGATTTGGCATTAAATAACCTAAAAAGAGTTGATATGCCATTAAACAAAGAAACCAAACCAATCAATCCAGTTCAGCATTAAATTTAGAAAGATGATCCTTCCTTGCAGAAAATGTACAATTTAATGACCCTCTTGAGTCAGGCTTTTCTTCTTCTTGTAATTAGATATATTTTACTTTGAATGCAATGTTGATGACTGTTTTTAGACAGGAAATTGTTTATGGCCTATACCAAGACAATAATCCAACATTCATCAATGGCAAAAATAATTTAACATACTAGAAGTATTCATTAGGAAAACAGAACTTTATTTTACTTTTACTTCAAGGGATATAGTTTTGGAGGAACAAGTTAAGGTCTGAACCCTTGGACTAGTTAGATTGTTAAATAGTTACTTGGCTGATACAATATGAGTATATTCCAACCCTATCAAGGGTGGTAAATTTATATTTCAATAATTTTGTTATTTTATATTATAAAGTAGGAAGTACATTAAGCATTATGATTATCATTGTAAGAAATGAAATCTGCTATCCGAGTTCAGATCCTGGATAAAAATTTGTATTTCATTTCATGCTAATTTCCTTGCGAAAGGCATGAATCCATCTGTTGTCCTCCTTAGCTATAACTAAATAGTAGAACAAATGGAATTCTTTTGTCTTGGTTAGACAACCAGTCTAAAAGAAGGAAAACAATTCAAACCAGCTGTACTCGACTTAAAAATTGATCTTGTGTCACATCTGGCTTATAGCATAGCGGTTGGGTAAATATGTACATAATGAAATATGAGGCATTACTTATGTTAACAATGCATTTAAATTCTACAATGTCCATTATGAACCACTAAGAAATAAAAGGTTACATAAGATACAGATGGTTTAAATACTGGTTTTAACAAAACCAGGTGCTATTGTTTTCTAGTAGTGTTTTATTCTCAAACATAGTATAAGCAATTCTATATTCTAATATAATTTCATATAGAAATCAATTAAGATAAAAAGCAATTCTATATATAATTTCATATAGAAATCAATTAAGATAAAAAGTAATTCTATATATAATTTCATATAGAAATCAATTAAGATAAAAAGCAATTCTACGAGGATCATTAAATAAGTTTCCAGACTTTTATCGTATGGGGACTTTTATTGATAGTACACACATGAAACTAGTCCCCTTCGAAGTATTCTCTTCCGGCTGCAATGCACTTCTTGTACCGTTCCAACTTCTGGAAGGCCCCATGGAAGTCCTCTTGTGTGAGCGTGTCAATGACATTCATCACAGCCTCTTTCATTTCCTCAATTGTCTCATAACGACAGCATCTGAGCTTAGGGAATAAGCAAAAGTCACAGGGAGCAAGGTCTGGACTATAGGAAGAGTGAGGAACTGTCTTGATGCCCATCTTGGTCAAATAGTCTGTGACAAAGATGGAGTTGTGGACTGTTACATTGTCCTGGTGGAAATGCCACTGACCCGATTTGAAGAGTGCTGGCCTCTTCCCAAGGAATCTCTTCCCAACCTCAACATAGTAACCCTAACCCTAACCGTTTGGCCAATCAACTCTGGTGTATTGACTTCCTTACTCCTCCCACACCTCTCATCATTCCTCACAGACTCTGTGACTTTCTTGAATGTCTTATGCCACTCAAAAACTGATGCTCGATTCATGCAAGATGGTCGAAAAGCAGTCTGAAGCATTCCATACGTTTCTGTGGCATCATTTTTTCCAAGTTTAAAACAGAATTTTATTGCATATCGTTCTTCTAAAGTGTCCTCAGGTCCAGATTGCATTTTTGAAATTCACCAGCTGTAGCAATCAGGCTTTAGTAGGGTGTATTCCAATTGCTGCTGTTGCTGTTCATTTGAAGCTGAAATGATAAAAATTGGTTAGTCATCTCATAAGATGTATAGCAATAGCATACTGAATTTTCAAGAGTCTACGACAATTTCAAATGCCTGTACAAAAAAAAAAGTCTGGAAACTTATTGAATGCACACGTATATGTAATTTTATATTGAAATCAATTAAGATAAAAAGCAATTCTATATATAATTTTGTATAGAAATCAATAAGAATAAAATAAAAGCAAGTATAATCTTTTTATATGCATTCTTATTCATTTTGATTAGTATTTATAATTTAATATAATATTTTGTTGCACTAAAACTTAAATATTTACACATAGTGGAGGGTGTGTATTTTTTCTAGTAATATTAACAAACATAAAGCACTTTTTGTTGTACAATAAATTGTGTACTGTTATCATAAGACATTAAGAAACGAGCCTTGTTCTTAGATGATCACATCATATTATATAAAAATTGGTTTAGTCCTGGAAATTCTCTCTGATGGCAACTTCCTTCCCATCTCACTTTTGATCTACTGAACCTCTCTATCAGGATGTAATAGCCCTTTCAGGCTTTGAATTTGAGACCTCTGGTCTAAAGAAGTCTCAAAAGTTTAAAGTGAACCATCACAAAAAGAAAAAAAAGATTTACTTTTATTTTTTATAAGTTTTACATGCATAATGAGATGTACTCTTATGGACCCCCACACATGGCCATGCAAAAGCAGGACGACCAGCACAAACATACATTCAGCAGCTATGTGAAGATACGGGATGTTGTCCTGAAGACCTACCTAGGGCGATGAACGATAGGGAGGAGTGGCGAGAGAGGGTCAGGGATATCTGTGCTACCAGCGCGACATGATGATGATGACATGCATAATCTATATCCCCAAAAAGAGATTTACTTATTATTTTTTATATTATAAAGTGTTACTTATTTAATACATACAACATTTCTTTTTTCTTTTCTTCTTGTTCTATTTGTAGTTTCAACCGATTGTCTGAAAGTATGGTGGTGTTTAATTACACAGAGGATGAAATTCCGTCAAAGAATAGCATGGCTTGCGATCATCGCTTATCTGGGTGCCACTTGTGGTTTGTTCTTTTATATCTTTGAGATCAATGAGACATACAACAAATATGCTCTTGACCATTACACCCAGTTCCATCCGAATCCACTCTTTCTTGCTGAACAACAGCGGAACCAAAATCAACAAAAACCTCTTCAAGAAAAATGGAAATTGGAACCAGAGATCAAGAAAAATGACCCCCACACAGTTAAAGCAATGGTGTGGCACCGGATTTTTTCCCACTTGACTGACATTCCACTTCCTATGTGGTTACTACTACTCCTGTTGCCCTATCTACAGGTGTTCTTCATGCTCCTTGCTTTCACTAAACCAGACCCTCGACAAAGCATTGCAATGCTCTGGCCCGGTATGTTTTATCTGAGATTTTGTCATCAAAATGTGTATTCTGCTGACACTGATATTGGCAACAGCAAGAAGAAAAGAAAAATAAAGAAAGATGGCATCCTGTCTAATGGAAACAATGTTATAAACACGTGACATATATGTATATTAAATAATTTCTTTTTTTTTTTCTTTTTTTTTTGATCATTTTATGAAAATAGATATTTGTTATTATTTCAGGAACCAAAATGATGTACACTTTACATTATATCAAACTTATCAAAAATAATTTTTTTTCTTGTGGATATCCACAAGTCATTTCATTTTTCATTGCCATATTAGGTGATTATTGTTTCATAGCATTCATTGATACTAGGTTTTTTGGAAAATAATTTGCAAATATGTATATTAACATATTCAATGTGAAAAGACTTACAAGTAGATCAGCTATATTTTTGCTCATTTGACCCCCCTCTGCCGCCATGGGTCATATATTAAAAAAATATAGCAAGATCTACTGGTAGGTCGTATTGCATTGAGCATGTTAAATAATTTAAAAAACATTTCTTATGAACATTTGATAAAAGTAGATGTATGGTTATGATTTTAGGAACGAACAATGATGTACTCTTTACATTACTTTATATACTTGTGTAATGAATAACAATTTTTCACCCCAAAAAACAAGGAATCCTGGATATGTTCTTGAAAAGTTGAAGCTTATCCTGTTTCTAGGCCTTTGATCCAAAATGTCTCTGCATAGCCTATACCTAAAGAAAGGCTTTCAGTTGAGATAATGAAGTATTTACTTAAAATTATTTACTATTTACAATGCCTGTACCTATATGTACAAATATCATAAATAGTAAAGTAAGTTACATCAAGGCTTAAACTACAATGTTTATTTACAGTATTGCATTGATCTTCATTGTATTGCAGTAATTTTGAAAATGTAAGTAAGAGCTTGAATGTTTTCTCTTCATGTCATTGAGTATTAAAGAAATATTTTTGTAGGCTAGCATAGCTAAAAGTTAGGGGTCATTCATTACACACAATATATGATAAAAACACCTTTTTGCAGCTAAAAATTGGGTGTTAATTACCCTAGTAAATAAGGTATATCAAACTTAATTATTATAATGATATTTTATAATTATTATAATAATTTTCTTCTAGTGATATTCCAATTACATTCAAAGAAGTCATTTCACTTTTCATTCCCATATTAGATTATGATAAAAATTGATATGAGTTTTATTTTTTTTTTTTTAATAAGGCTGATTTTATATTTAAATATGTAATAAAATTGACTTTTATTTTCTCAACAACTTCATACAAACATTTATGGTCTGTAGTTGGTGCAAATTTCATTGCTGGTATAATTACTTTATATATGTATGTTGATCTTTTCAGATTTTTTAAGGTTTTAATTCAAGTTTATTATTATATTTACTAAACAAGTTCACTCTCACTTTGCAATAAGTCAAAACTGCTACTATCAAGTTGTCAAATTCAGAGGGTCTAATCTGACAGCACTTTTTTTTTTTTTTTTAAATTCTCAAAAAGTCAA
>OY757926.1:8655719-8693219 GCA_963585895.1 Sepioteuthis lessoniana
TGCACTTTATCATATTTACCAACCCCTCCGCTCGGGCAGGATATGACACAAGGTCAATTTTTTAAGCGGAGTTTAACAGGTTTGAATTCAGAGTTTTCCTTCTCCTAGACTAGTTGCTGAAGAACCTAATCTGTCCTACTATTTACCCATAGCTGGAGGGAGAATAATCAGATTCATACCTTTCCCAAGGATATTAGTGCTATGTGAAATGCAACCAATCTCGTCCAGGATTTGAACTCGTGTTGCTGTGTACATTTCCCGCGACGATAACCATTACACCACGGGCACCTCCACTTTATCCATCACACCATGGGTACTTCTCCAATTTGAACAGTTTCATCTTATAATAATTGTATATTGTGTGCTTATAAGATCTACAGTTTTCAGAAATCATGAAAAATATTCCCTTCATTAGTATAGTCTTGTTGATTTCTTGTAGTAGATTTATAATAGCAACAATTTCAATAAAGTGAATTTGTAAAGTTATTGATACTAATCATTAACAAATTATTATGTAAGTGTTTATAAATTTAAATAAACAGGTACTACTTCTGTCCCATAATAGTTGTTACATTTAACTATAAATGTCATTGTAAGTTGTCCATGATAATATAGAGATATATAAATTTAAAATGTGTAGGTTTCATAATAGTTAATAGTGGAGACAGTGGAAATAGAAAGCAAAGTTCAAATTCAGCCCTTCTCAATTTAATGACCCCTTCTTTCCAGCTTTGGTTGAGCAACTAGTCTAGAACAACAACTTTTAATTCAATCTGAAAGGAAATTTAAAAAAAAAAAAAACATGCACAAAAGAAATGATTCAGCTGCGTGAGGCATTGCGCAAACTGTCAACATTTTCTTGACTTTCACAGTTGAACTCGAGTGGTGTGTTAATTTTGAGATGTTTAGTGTTGCTGCATCTTGCCAAACTTTAATCGCTAGTCAATCTGCCTTCATGTGGGTGCACTATAGTTTGTTTTTAGTCTTGTCTTGCCTGTCTTCTATGAAGAAACCACAGGATAGTGAGGCAGGTGTTACAGACTCCAGTTTTGTATTTTGATAACATCCTATTTCTTTATTGCCTGGCGCCTGAAGCACCTCTTTTTAGGGCAATGCTGATGGAGCCTGAAGCATTTTTTTGCTTGCCATGCATGTCTGGGCTATGGCTCTGTGCTTGGACCCACCTAAAACAAGGCTTTGTGCTACACTTGTTTTGTCAGTGGGACATACAACAAATACTGACATCCTATTTCTTCAGAAGGGATTTGAGAAACCTGCGAGAGTTTAAAGTGCTTGAGGCATTGCACAGGTCACGAATCAAAAATCTTTTGGCTTTTATAATTAAAGTCCAGTTCTACAGTCTGAGATGATCAGCAGCTGCACTAAAAAAGATTAATGTCTTGATTACTGTCAGCATAATTTTTGTTTGCACAGTTATCATGGAAGATCCAAGATGATCAGCAGCTGTACAAGTTTCAGTATCTTGCAAGGCTCCAGTCACTACTATCAGTTTGCCTTTGTCTAGATGTGCTATGGTTTTGTTTTAAGGTTGTCTCTCCTCATCACTATGGAAGCTCTTGGGGCCTAACATAAGATGTGGACTTGGCGACCAGAGTTCAAAACCTGACTGAGGCTGTTTGAATTTCACATGATGTTAACGCCCTTTAGAAAAAGGTATGAATCCAACTATTCTCTGTCTAGCTATGGGTAAATAGGGCAGACTGGTTTAGGAGAAGGAAGTAGCACCTCCATAATCAAACCGAGTTACAGGATAAGTCTAAGTCTCTTACCCTCATCACTATTTCACACCCACTGTTACAGCTGACTGGGTGTTTAAGATCATTTTCAGTATGAACTGAATTTCTCTTTGCAATTATAATTTTGTTGTCATGTCTTCCAGTGATCTCGTTCATATACTTTCTTATTAGTCAAAAAAAAAAAAAAAGAATCTTTTATCTACAGTGCTAAATTAGGGAATCTTTGGCGTAAGTGAGTTGGAATATTACCATTGGTAAACTTAAAACACCAGTCTGCCACTGTCATCAGTTGTGAGTTTCCTATGGATGTAGCTACCTTGGTGTCTTGATGAGGATATATATACTTGTTTGAATTCATTTTAGAAAAGTTTTCTGAGGAAATTCATCCTAGTTTTCTGTTTTCCATGGCTAATCCACAAAACACTGGGACAGAGTTTAAAGACTCTCGCTCTTAGATTTTATTCAGAATTGTTCTAGACATCCATTTATGGAATTCATTGTTGGAGAGAAGAGGTCATTAATTTAAGGTGAACTAAATTTGAACCCTGCTTTCCATTTCCACAGTCTCCACCATTACTTATTTTGCCACTTACAAGTTTTGGTCAAGTGACAGTGAAAGCATCAATTCCCACCAAATTTTACAATCAATGAACTTGTTCAGTTCTTTGACAACTTTGCAAAGTTTTGTAAATAAGAAATATCATGCCAGATGTACCACCTTTTGAGATCCTTGAGGAATAATGGTTATCACCATACAAAATGGACTCGGTGACCTGATTTCAAATCCAGAATAAGATTTTGCATAGTGCTAATACTCTTGGGAAAAGTATGCCGACTATTCTCCTTCCAGCTCTGGATAAATAGTTGGGCAAACTGAGCCTTTTAAGCTTGGTATGGCAACCAGTATAGGAGAAGGAAAACTGAAGTCAAACCTGTTAAACTCTGCTTAAAAATTGACCTCATGTCACACTTTGCTTGTGCAAAGGGGTTGGGTTAATATATAAACTCTCTCTCTCTTTTTATATATATATATTTACCAACCCCTCCGCTCGGGCAGGATATGACACAAGGTCAATTTTTAAGCGTAGTTTAACAGGTTTGAATTCAGAGTTTTCCTTCTCCTAGACTAGTTGCCTCACCAAGGCTGAAGAACCCAGTCTGCCCTACTATTTACTCATAGCTGGAGGGAGAATAATTGGATTCATACCTTTCCCAAGGGTATTAGTGCTATGTGAAATGCAATCAGTTTCATCCAGGATTTGAACTAACTCTTTTAGTTTTCTCTAAATTTCTTAGAATTATTATCATTCATTGATAAAGGATTCCATTTGAAGTTTTGGGATGGTTACCAAATATGACAGACACCTGAAGAATGCTGAAGCATACAATGGCTGAAACATTGTGACTATAATAATAACCAAGTAGAGGACACTAATCTATGTACATGAGTGAATAGTAATAGTGTTATGGGACTGAAATAGTATGGTTTACTAAAAATCACATCTTATTTTCATGTAACTCTGCTAAACATAGAAATTTTTTAAGGCAAATTTAAGTTCAGATTTTCCATCTTGAAATTTATCATCATCTCTTTAAAACTTGTTCATTTAATAAAAAGATTTATTTTATTTAATCTACAATTCTTTTTAACAGTAAATTCCATCCATTAAATTCATAATTAGTTCATCTCAAAATGAATGATTTTCATATACGCTATGGTGACATCATATTTGATTTCGTACTATTTTAAAAATTGTATATGTATATTTTAATTTCTTTCTTTTTTAAATTGAAAACTTTTCAATGAAAAAAGGTGAATAAATTTTCCTTTTTGACCCTCCCAAATTACTTTGAACTATTTGTGGAATAAAATAGACTATAAATTAAAAAAATATATTTTTTAAAATGACAAGTCACTTTTGTGCCATCGTTTATGAAATATAATATGGCTTATATATATATATATATATATATATATATATATATATATAATACAACCTGGTCTACAGATTAATAAGAGTTTGTTGTTATAGCAAAATTAGGTATCAGGTTATGGACTCCACTGGTAATGTGGAGGAAGTCCTTGTAGCATAATATGCTGGACTGTGACAATGAGTTTGAACTCCAATCACGCATTCACTTTCAGACTTATACCCTCAGAGAAAGGTGTGAACTTATTCCCCTGCCCCTCAACTATGTTCTACAAGGATGGCTTTGGCATTAAGTAACCTATAAAGGTTGATATGGCATTAAACAAAGAAACCAAACTGAAAGCCTGATGATGCAGAAAAAGGAACTTTATATGTCCCAGTTAATAAATAACATTTCATAGATATTCAATGAAGAATAGAACATTATTTGTCAATTTTAGGAGGAAGATTGTTTTAATTTGAGAAATTGATAAATATTTGCACATATGTTTACAAGAACTATTATATTAAAGGAATACTTAAATTGTGGTTGTTTAGTTGTTTGGGTTTTATGGCATATCAACCCTTGTAGGTTATTTAACGCCAAATCCATTTTTATGTAAATAATCAGTTCTATTTCAAACAATTCAGTTTAGCACAAGCACGCAGTTTAAATGTAAGTACAGGCTAATTATGAAAAACATTTCTATTTCAAGCTATTCAGTTAAGTCAAGCAGTTCTAATTCAGCTAAGTATAAGTACAGATTTTGTTCACACACAATTAAATGTCAAAACAGTTCTATGTTAAACAATTCAGTTTAGTGTAAATACAGTTTCAATGTCAAAAACAGTTCTATTTCAAATAATTCAGTTTAGCATAAGCATGTAGTTTAAATGTAAGTACAGTTTATTGTCAAAAAAATTTCTATTTCATGCTATTCAGTTTAGTCAAACAATTCAGTTTAGCATAAGTACGCTGTTCTATTTAACCCATAGATAGGGCCCTATCAGGTGCAACCACACCGGGGCAGAGTGAACCTGGGAGCAACGGCAATGAAGGGGTGCTCCATATTCCCCAAAGCCCCAGCATTACTTGAACCTTACCATCAGACTGTTTAGTGTCATATTCAGGACACTCATTTGTCTTACACCCTCTGTAGAGGTGTAGTCAGTGTATTCTACAGCCCCAGCTGACTGGGCAACTTAAATTGTGATGAGGTTCATAGATAAATGAACTTTTAAAGTAAGATGTGTTTAAATGAATTTATATATTTAAAAATTAACTTAATTTATAATGATTTCATTTATATCAAGGGGACAAATCAAAGGATTATGTGTTGTCTTTATTTTCTGAATATCAAACTAAAAGTAAAATTATTAAACATAGATAAGAAACTATGAATCATAATTTTGATATTTTATTGAGACAATGTAATTGCAAAATTATTCAAATGATGCTGTAATTTTTAAACAGTAAATCAAAACAGATTTGTTAACACAAAAGATGAAGATTTATAAAGCAAAACAATTTTAATTTAATAAAAATAATAATAATTGTTATGTTTAGTTTTGTAATTATGTAATTTAGTCTATTTTAAATCAATGTAATTTGCTTAGATTATTTTCATTTTAATCCATGGAGAAAAAACATTTGAATCATTTGTTTGTATATTTAAATGTTAAGTTCCTGTGATATCAATGTATTGTAAATATCTGATTTTTTTTTTTTTTTTTTTTTTTTGAGATGAAGCAATTTTGGGTCCAACGGATTAGATTTGACCCTCTTTTTAATTTACATTAAAATGGTAGTTTATCATCATCAAGTGAATATACAGTTAGGAAAATCATATCTATTACTGATAATACTTATATTTGCAATTACTCATTTGTACTCAAACATTGTATCATGTATAGCAAACCAATTTTTATTTGAAAACTTCTTCCTTAATTACTGTCTGATATCATCATTGGATGTCGCTATTATTTTGTGGATGATGTTAAAACTGCATTGAAAACCAAAAAAAAAAAACAAACAAAATTCTATAATGTAAAATTGCATTTGCAGGGATTGCTTCTTTTTTCTATTCTGTTGCATTTTATTTTGAGATTTTATGTTTCTATTAAACAGGGAGTCTGATCCTTGCAAACAAGTGCTTTTTTTCCCCCAAAACAGTATTATTTTATTAAGAGTAAATAACATAAACCTTGTAAATCTTATCAGCAAACTTTACTTTAGTATTAACGATATAAAAAGAGAGAAAAGGTTTTGTCATCATGTTGGTCACTTATCTCAAACGTCCCTGATTTAAAAATAAAATGATCTACAAAATCGGTGTATTGTTTTATTTGCCTATAAATTTCACTACTAAATGTAGTGACTATTATGGAATGGATAATAATTGATATTTGTTAGATTAATATAACTTTGGTAGATTTCATTCATGGTTCATCCAATAAGAAGTAAACTTGTTGGAAATAACATAAAAGACAGTTATGGTATCTGTCGGTCTCATGGTGAGACTCTATGGATCTGTGCCTGAATCTTGGCATTATCTTGGGCAAGGTTGTATGAACGTCTAACAGTTACCCATGCTTCAAATTGCTGCTTTTCAAGACATCAATGTTGTGCAAGAGAAGTGCAAAATGTTATACAACTTGGCATTAATGTCATCACAGGAGTTCGCAGAACAAGGCTGAAGAGAATGTTAAACGGCTTTACTGACTGGAATTATTTATTTTGTCAATCCACTGTATCAAGTTACTCTGCTATGCAGGATGGAGTTTTGAATTCAGTTTTCCTTCTAGACTTATTGCATTTACCAGAAAACTGATTCTACTATTTAATGATAGCTGGGAGGAGAATGGATGGGTTCATGCCTTTTTTTTTTAAATGGCATTAATGGAAAGTCCAACATAAACAGCCTTCTTCAGGGTTTGACAATAACTGTTATGTCATCTGTGTCTCCTTGAAAGACAATCATTAGATATCACTGTAAGATGGATGATGTACAACTGAGATGTTCCCATTGATAATTTTTTTTTCTATCATAATTAACTGTTTGTCAGATATCTGTTAACTCTTTGATCGTTATAAGATATAAAAATCAATCATTTATGATATTAGCTGATGACTCATTAATGATAATACTGTTTTGAATTCTATACATTTTAGCTTATTCATTTTTTTAAAAATTTCTTTATCAAAAGTACCTTAAGGTTCATAAATTTCTTTATTAAAGGTACTCAAAAGAGGAAGCAGTTCCTCAATTTAGATTACCTAACTTTTATATCAATCTTTTACTATTATTATTCATGTATAACACAGACCCCACCCTTTTAAACCTTAAAGTTTAGGGTGCATATACACAAGAACTAAATAGTTTTTTTTTTGTTTTTTTTTTTACCTGTCAACGTGCATCATTATATTCAGGATGATATGATCAAATGTAAGTTATATCTATGATCCGAACTGACTAATGTCTAACAAACATTTGTGTTTTATGCCACTTCAAAGAAATATCCATTGGAATGTGTTTATAATTTTGCTTTAGTGTGAGATTATTTTTGTTACAAGCTTGATGCATTTTTCTGTGAACCTGTCTGTATGTTTAATCTAAATACTGCATAAATGTTTTGTTTTAAAACAAACAAACTTTATAACTTTTTATTTTTAGTCTATACAAACTGAATAAAAAGTTGAACAAATTTTAAATTTAGCTGCTACAAATTCTTAAGATTTGGTGTGTATTATATACAAGATTTTTTTTCTTGATTTACCAGAATTTTGTTGTCTAAATTAAGGGTGCTTGTTATACATGAATAATTACTGTAAACCCATAAATCCGGTATTTTAAACTGACTGTCATTTTACCATGAATCAGAAGCTCAATGTTTTGAGCTAAGTACTATTTTTCTATACATTATAAGCCTGATATTTTAGGCTTGGAGGAGATTGGGACACACTTATGAAAATGGCTTAAAGTAGTGACTATTCACAGCTTTTCTTTCAATAATGTGATAAATTTGAACAAAGATGTCTGCCCCTTAGAGCAATATTTGAATTTGAATGTGTTTTGTGATAAGATTTTTTTATTTTTATTTTTTTTTTAAACTTTGGTACAGGGTACCTGAGAGCTAATGATTCAAAATGTTAATATTTGCAAAGCTGAGACCTCTGTAAATAGGAATGGTTAAACACTGTGGTGCTGTATTTAATTCAATTGCAGTTGTAATTAACGACTTGGAGAATCTTCTTATTCGTAAAGAAGTTTAAAACCTGGATTCAAAATTTACATTTATTTATTTTTTTTTTTTAAATTCTTTTATTATTTTATGGCTAATAAAACAAAGAAAAGAATAAAATTTCAAAAAGTTTATAAACAAGACTTTTTTTTTTTTATATATATATATATGTGCTATTAAAAGTTTGTTTTAAATTTTGAGAAAAGAAATATTTTTTCTGCAATTGATTTTCTTTTTATAAAAGAAAAAATAAAGGAAACTGATTCTATACCTAAATGCATTGGAGTGTTTTTTTTTTTTTTTTTTTTTTTTTCACTTCTATTTAGCAGTTTGTCAAATATGAGGGTAGGCTGTTGATGTCATTTTTGACCAATAGGATGCAAGCATTGGAATACTGAAGGAAGAAAGTCTGTAGACTGCAATGGGGACTGTTGAAAAATAAACCCCATTTGGTCAAATTCCATGAGAATATCTTGGTCAGCTGATGAACTTTGCAGCTAACCCTCATAGCTACACTTTTTTTTTTTCACTGAACAACTATTATCAAAAATTCATAGCCAGTCTTGTTTAATAATATTAATACTAGCTACAAATTAATCAGATTGACCAATTAATTTTAACAGCATGTCAACTCATCTAGTATGTAGCAAACCAGATAAAGAGGGAAGGAAGTTAACTGATTTCAACAATGCATTCAATTAGTTTCCAGACATTTTTTGTACAGGCATTTAAAATTGCCATAGACTCTTGAAAATTCAGTATGTTATTGCTATACATTTTATGATTTCAGCTTCAAATGAACAGCTACAGCAGCAATTGGAATACACTCTACTAAAGCCTGACTGTCACAGCTGGTGAATTTCAAAAATGCAATCTGGATGTGCGGATACTTTAGAAGAACAATATGCAATAAAATTCTGTTTTAAACTTAGAAAAATGATGCCACAGAAACGTATGGAATGCTTCAGACTGCTTTTGGAGCATCTTGCATGAATCGAGCATCAGTTTTTGAGTGGCATAAGAGATTCAAGGAAGGCAGGGAGTCTGTGAGGGATGATGAGAGGTGTGGGAGGAGTAAGGAAGTCAATACACCAGAGTTGATTGGCCAAAGGATTAGGCTTAAGGTTAGGGTTACTATGTTGAGGTTTTAAGGAAGTTCAGGAAGAGATTCCTTGGGAAGAGGCCAGCACTCTTCAAATCGGGTCAGTGGCATTTCCACCAGGACAATGCACCAGTCCACAACTCCATCCTTGTCACAGACTATTTGACCAAGATGAGCATCAAGACAGTTCCTCAACCTCCCTATAATTGAGACCTTGCTCCCTGTGACTTTTGCTTATTTTCTAAGCTCAGAGGCTGTCGTTATGAGACAATTGAGAAGATGAAAGAGGCTGTGATGAAGGTCATTGACATGGTCATACAAGAGGACTTCCATGGGGCCTTCCAGAAGTTGTTGGAATGGTACAGCAAGTACATTGTAGCTGGAGGAGATTACTTTAAAGGGGACTAGAGTTTCATGTGTGTACTCTCAATAAAAGTGCCCAAACGAAAAAAGTCTGGAAACTTATTTAATGATCCTCATACATTTTTATGATGCATATCAGTATTGTCCACTTTATTTTTTGCTGGTTGAAATAGACTCCTGCCTCTCATTTTTTTTCTTGGATGCACTAAATTGCATCTGATTGTGAAGCGCCAATTCTAGAGATCAGGGTAGTGTAAAGTACCTCCCTTCATTGCCATTACTCCCAGATCTACTCAGAGTGGTAGTACCTGTTTAGGACCCATCTATAGCTCAAATAGTTCTGTTTACAAATTATTCATATTAAGAAACAACTACACAAATATAGATCTATAATAAATTCAATTTCTTAACCTCTAGACATGCATAAAATTACCCCCAAACAGGTTGACATGCCATTAATCAGTTGGTGCCTCTCCCTTGTTACTTAATAATTTTATTCTTCTCACTCCTTCCTTTACCAATGGACAGGGATTACTATCTTTCTTATGGCAGCATGAACTGTTGATGATGAATTGTCTATGTCTCTGGGTGGATGTCCTCGTGGTGTAATGGTTAAAGCGATGGACTGCGGAATCGTATTCAGCGAGTTCGTACTCCAGTCGCGCTATTACATTCACTTTCGGGCAAATACCCTAAAGAAAGGTATGTACCCTCTTATCCTCACAGCTATGGGTTAAATAGTACCACTACTGCTCTTCTAGGAGAATGGCTTTGGCATTAAATAACCTACAAAGGTTGATATGCCATTAAACAAAGAAACCAAACCAAACCAAACCTATGGCTCTGAATTGTTGATGAATATTGCCAACTACATCTCAACAGAGAGTCAAGATCCCCCATCTCTGAAGTGTCTTGGATATAACATTGCCAACTACATTTCAACAGAGATATGCATTAAGGAAATTCATTTCTATACTTACAGTAATAAAGGTTAAGTGTGTGTTTCAGAGTGTTTACTATACATTTTTATGTTTTCTTATAATTTCCTAATAAATCAGAAAATTAAAAATTTGGTTGGTTTGTTGGTTATTTTATTTTAAATTGTGTCAACCCTTTTCTGGTCATTTAACATCGAATTATGTCATCTGGATGAAAGTTTCAAACAACTCAGTTTAGTATAAGTACAGTTTTTTTTGTTTACACATAGTTAAATGTCAAAACAGTTCTATTTCAAACAATTCAGTTTAGCATAATTACACAGTTAAGTTATATTTGACCCATAGATTGGACCCTATCAGGTGCTACCACTCTGGGTCAGAGTGGACTTGGGAGTGATGACAATGAAGGGGTACTCTGCATTCTTCAAAGCTCCGGCATTACTGTAGCTTTGCCATCAGATTGTTTAGTGTCATATTCAGGACACTCGTTGGCGGGGGGGGGGTTCTTACTGCTATGCAATAAGTTAAAAGTCTTTATCAGTACTATGTAAGACTCTGGTTGGTATCATCTACAGTTTCAACTCTGTGTAGAATAGAGGATGATAAATCTAACACTCTCTGTGTAGGTTTAAATATGATAAGGTCAGGACCTAGTGTAGACAAATCTTATAACAGTTCTATGTCTCTGTTAATGAGAAACTTCTTTGTCACATGTGACATATATGATAAGGTATTTTGTTATTTTGAAATATTTCTCTGGTATTTGGGAATATATGGGACCTTAGGGAAGTAATGTATGTTTTACTGTTCTGTATTCCATTGATTTTTATCAAATTTCATATGCCAGCATTTTTTTATGCCAAGTAATTTTCCTTGATGGCATCTCTCAAGACAATGGAGGTTACTTGGTAGAGTCCATCTCTCTAATTTAACTGTTATTGAATTACATAGTACCTGGTACTGAGTTACCATGTTACAGGTTCTGATAGACTGATTGATTGTAATGGCATGTCAACCTGTCCAGAGTTATTTTATGCTTAGAGATTCGGAAATGGCATTTATTTTAGGTTCATATTTATATTTTTTTGTATTGTTTTTTAAGATTTTTTTTGTACTATTGAATAGGAATAATTGGAGTTGAGTTACTGAACTTATCAGGTATTTCATTATATTTAACAAGGCTTGAAAGTGAATGGCTGGCCTGCCCATCCAGGGATTCTCTCTTATTTATTTTTCTGCTGTCTGTTACACTCGGGCACAAATTTTTCAAGTGTAGGGAAAACTAGAACTATGATTTTTGAAAATGTTGAAGTTTGAGTGTGCCAAAAACCTGTTGCTCTGTTCATTTAATTTACTAAGCTTTTTGCTTAGATGTAGCACAAGGCCGCATGAATGGGGCACCCAATGAGAATCAAACTCACTCGTGTAGGTTTGCTAGTCTAACATGCTAACCATTACACCACCCGAGGTGCCCTGTTGCTCTGCTCATTGTTGATGGCCAACATCCTTATCTACTTTATCTGATTGTCCCCGTGGAGTAGACAGTTATGTGGTCAATTTTTGAGCATGACTTTTCCGAGAGGAGAAACCACCACCATGACCCTGAAAGCACTATGAAACCATTCCAGCCACTCTTAGGGAGTTCCCCCCCCACCTGCTGTACTTTGTATTGGATTTTGTCTTTGTAGTCCTGGGTGGAAGGCAGTGTTATGTTCCTTACTGTTGAATTTGTCACTCATAGTTTTTGCTCTGTCGTGTCTTGCTATACGTGTTGTAAACAGAAAACATTTGAAATAGAGTCTGCTGTTCTTAATGAATGTTTCACACTTTTTCCGAGGTTTCTCTCAGAAGATGTGACGTTTCAACAGGGAATGAGGTATTTTGGGACAATAGTGGGTTAGGTCTGTGTTTTTCTTGTTTAGCCAATGTGTATAGTTGGGAGCTGTTGTAGGCACTTTACTGATACAAACCTCCGCATGTTCTCATGTAAGGTGAGCTGGTGTGCTAGTGGAAAGGTTCTGAAGCTTGATTCATTTCTGATCCTTACTTGCAGTATGACAAAGAACATTGAAAAAGTACGCAGTGGAATTTGATGTTGGTCTTTGTATTTTGAGCTGAAAGATAACCACTTTCCTTGAAGTGAGAATGGTAGCTATGCAAAGAAAGATGGCCAACACAGACAACATTTTCTTGAACACAATGCTATCATCACTACTGCGTAAAAGTATGTCACTTCCACTGGTGCAGATTTTTACTGAAATGGAAAGCAGGCTCTCGTTCAGTGATATGGAACCTTTTAATGTTTAAAGGTTATACTGAAATTTATTGTCAACTACTAAAGCTGCACTCAGCAATTTTCTTGTATGTTTAAAACAAAATCTAATGTTTGAATGACCTGTTAATAACTGAATGATTGGGTTATTTTATGCTTAGAAGTTAAGGAACCACATTCATTGCATGTTCATATTTACATTTTTTGTGTAATTATTTACAAAGAGATTTTTTTTTGTCTATGGTTCTATCAAATACAAATAATTTGTAAACAAGTCTTTTTTATTTATTCATTTTCTTTTTTTCTTTTCTAACCCCCACAATAGGGTCCTAACAGATACTACTTACTCAGGTCAGAGTGGATCTGAGGATTCTAAAATAGAGATTTGATTTCTTGACAAGGCTGTGGAAACCAACACTTGAGTGATCTGTTTGTGGGGCGTAAAATACACTGACTATATGATCTGCTGAAGGATAAAACTGCCCTCCAAAAGTGGTGTCTCAAATATTACATTAAACTGCATCTGATGGTGAGACTCCATTTAGGATCTGGGGAGAGTGAAGTATCTCTTTATTGCCATTACTCCCGGGTCCACTCTGACCTGAGGTAGTTGTACCTGAGTCAAATAGTACCTTTTATAGTCAAATAGTTCCGTTTAAAAATTATCTATATTCGATTGGATCATGTACAAAAAAATCTCATGAGAAACAATGACATAAAAAAGTAAATATGAATGTAAAATGAATGCAATTCTCCTACCTCTAGGTATAAAATAACCCTAGACAGTTTGACATACCGTTAAAAAAATCAAAGCCACACCTTGTGGTTTTGAAAGCCACAGATTCCCTATCCCTGCTCTATGTAAAGACATAGCAAGTGGTAGTGACTGCGTGAAAAATAGCTTTATTATTGAAAACTTGTCTTACTTAATGGTATTATTGTGCTTTATTTATCAACAGTAATTTCCGTGGAAATAAATCGACTTTATTTTCGAAACAGTCCTTATATGAGATATTGTTCTCACCACCTGGGTCATATCCGCAATTACATATTGAGAAACAACGTATTTATCTCCCTTGGAGTTTTTTTGTTACAGGCGGTACCGACCAACCAACCAGTAAAAAGCCTGATATAAAACACACCTATCATCACAGCAAAAAATAGTCTATTAACTTAAAAAAAACAAAACGCTAACAGACCAGGAAACAAAAATCAAAGCTTGTGAGTGACAGAGGAAGAAGAAAGCGTGTATGTGTGAGTGAGTGGATGCATATCTACAAGCAGAAGATCCCGTTTTATTTCTCAAGAAGTTAAAGAAAGTCTGTTTTCAACAGAAAGTTATTCTTTAGTTTAAAAAAAAAAATTGGTTAGTCTTTTTACTCCTTAACGATTAAGAAATTCTACACTTATGGAATCTCCACAACGAAAGACCTTCAGCCACCAGGTCCCGGCTCTACCACCTGTATTACTCTATGCTCATCCGTCTATGGAAAGTTTGGCGATGGAAATCGCTGAAAGATGTGCCAGTCTTTCTCATTCGACATTATCAACAAAGTCCATTGGGGACGATGAAGCCTTTGATACGGACCCTACCCGTTCACAAGTACGTCTTCTTTTATGAAGAAATTGTTCGTCCTTCAACTTTCACTTTTCCCAAAATTTTTATCCTTTCAAGTTCATATACTTTTCAGGGCACTAAAGAGCTGGTTTAAATTCGATTATATATATAAATATATATACCGTAAGATCCATTAAAAACATATATTATCACCAAGTTACAAGTAATTTTTTTTTTATTATTTGTTTCATATTGAAAATATTCCTACTTTCGTTTAAGATTTTTTTCCTAGAATTTAAAAATGATTTCTGGAATTGGAAGAAAAAGAAGAAGAAAAAAAAAGAGACTTTCTAATAATTTTACGAAATAAATTAAAATCGTTTAGAAACTTTTTTAAGCTAAAAAAAAAAAGTTTGCGGCATAAATGATTAATTCTTACGTACTATTTATTTATTTTTAAAAATTTACATTTAATATCTGTAAGTAGATATTTGTGAAAGTTTTCAAAATTTTTAATGACTCTTCTGTACACCTTTTTTCAACTTTATCAATGTTTTTACTGTTAAATCATCTTTAAAAAGTTTGTTATCGAAAATTAAACTTTTTTTTTCAGTAAAAAAGAAAAAGAAAAACTTAAAAGAACTTTTAAAGTTTTTCGTAATGTTTTAAGTAGATAAGATAGAAAAAGAAAATTACTTTTCAGCACGGTGTTTATTGTTTAAATGTTTGTTTGTTTGTTGTTGTTTTTTTTGTGATTACTTTTACTTTCAACTTTGTTATATTATTTATTTATTAATGCCGGGACTGGGAACTTCGAAAAAAAAAAAAAAAAAAAAAAGCAAGGTTCATAAAAATCTTTATCTTAACAAATAAAACAAACTACTAACTACGTCAACTTCAATGTGCTCCGAAGAAAATGAAAATGTAAAAAAAGTTCATAGGTCAAGGTGTTGGGGGGAAACCCTGTATATTTCTAGATTCACTTTTTTGTCAAAAGTAAATTTTCTATGAAGTATTAAACTTTATTGAATATTGTTTCTCGGTCGGGTCGGTGCTCTAAAGGTCCTTGAATCGTACAGCCCAAACTTTATCTACTGAGATAAAAATCACACACACACACACACACACACACACACAAAACGTGATCTAAGAGGATTTTTCTTCTTCTTACCGTACTTTAAGTCTAGACCTCTCTGTAATTGGCACAAAATTGAATTTTCTTGTTAAAACCAGTTAGTTTTTTTCACGAATTTGACATGTCTATAGACAATTCTGTGTAAACCTGTCTTTCAAACTATGAATGAAAGATTAAACTACACACAATACCACACGTTTCCTCTATTTTCGCTTCTTGGTATTTTCATGAAATCTATGCTGAGTATAAAACTTCGAATGTTTTACACTCACAGTCACTTAAAAAATTTGCTACAGATTTATCTGGCACTATAAACAGACGTTTAAGGGTTGGGGGAAGTCGCTTGACACGGATTATTGGCCAGTGTCTACAAAAGGACGTACAAGTTCAGCTTTTTTTTTTGTCACTTTATCCTTTTGTTTAATGTATGAACACGTTTAAGAGAACACTGATAGCCTCTGAAGAAAGTATTATTTACTGACGAAAAATAAAAATTGAAATACCTTTAAAAGGCGATGCCGATTTATTTGCATTGTATTTTGGGAATCTGCGCAGTATATTTTCTTTTATTGTAACCTAACTTACATTATTACCTATATGTTTCATCTCGAGTTAATTGAAAGGCATTGAAATGTTTTATATGCTATATTTTCCGTCAGTGTATTTTTACAAAATCGTTTGTAAGTTTAATGAATGAAAGTATTTATCAGACTTCCCACCAAGCTAGAATGCTGCACAAGGCCATTTAAATTTAATGAATGAATAAAGATTGGTATGTTTATCCCTTTTAATTTCGTCCAATGAATGCCAAATCCATTTTTCATGAATCATAGTCATATAATTACGTCCCGTTCTTTATCTAGATTTTAAAAATACTTTCATATTTAAATATAAGTCTTTATTAAAAAATAACTTATAGCCTTAATACCCCCCAGGAAAGGCATGAATCCAACTATTCTCAAATAGTCGGGCAGACTTGATTCTTTAAACTTGGTATGGCAACCAGTCTAGGAGAAGGAAAACTGAATTCAAACCAGTTGTAGACCTCGAGAGGGATGGGTTAGATCTGCTCGTCTAGCTCTCGAGACATTACACCTGGCGAAGCATCTTTTTAAAACAAAGTTTAGTTTTGGCACAAGTATGGGGGCACCTCGTTAGGATCGAACTCGCTACTGCAAGACTTGTTTGATAACTATTATACCATGATGAAATGCCCTTGTTGATTAGTGCCACCTTACAGATAATATTTTTTTGTTATCACTTAGAATATTCGGACTATTGACCTCATCTTTATTGTTATACTAGCAACGTTTCGGCCAATATGCCCTTCGGCCTTCTTCATGTGTTTCATGTCGAACTCAGAATATGAACTGAACCCTTTATTTGAACCGAAGGGGTTGATTGTTCCAATTCTATTAATCATGACCAAGTACAAATGTTAAGTTATAGTAAGTATTCCTTGTTATTCTTACTTATTGTTGGGATTGAACCTGCAACCCCCAGATGATACTGTGGGGTTTGTGGCTGAAGGTCACGGGCAAAGGGCAAGGCTGTGTTGCCGTTTGAATATCTGACTCCATATTTTGGTTATTTTATTTTACCCCTACGTTGACTGGTCGGTGTAATGCCTTCCTTGCCCAAGAAAGTCCCCAAAAGAAATTTACACAAGAAGACAATAACAGATAGGAGACGAAGACGTTTCTTTTATACTTTCCTTTATTTACTGGGTTCAACAACCATTCCATGGATGAGGGAGTTTTTTCTGAATATACAGAAATGGTTGAATCCCCCATTGAAGGTGTCAAAATACGTTAATCGTTTCATGTATGTATTTGTCTGCATTTGGTATTTCGGGCTTCCATAAGGGTTAGTTTTCTTTTGGAAGTTTGTCAAAGTCCGGTAAGGGTTAGTTTATAGTTCAGTTGTGGGTCTTGTATATTTCAGCTTAATGCTGACCCAGAGAGAGAGAGAGAGAGAGAGAGAGAGAGAGAGAGAGAGAGAGAGAGAGAGAGAGAGAGCTGCTACTGGGAGAAAGGGGCTAACCAACGCTACGTCCAAAGACGTATGCGTGGTGCCCTGACACGTCACTGCCTGAAAGAGAAAGATAATCTGGTCCCCTTTGTCAAGAGGATGCCTTTTTTTTTCTTTTACGCATGCATCATCCCCTTTTCCTGTCAGGGACCTCTGGGAGTTTCTGCAAATTTAAAAGTTTTTTTTTTCTTTTTTTAAAATTTAATTTTAATTTTTTTAATTTATTTATTCGTTCCCTACAATATATTATTGATAGGCCCCGGGGGCTATTTTCCCGTTTTTCAGACTTGTACGATTTATGTATGTCCTATACAAAACCAAGTTAAATGCAGTCCATTCTAGAGAAGAGCTTTTTATTGGAGTGGTGGCTGTTTTTTTTTTCATCTTGCACTCCCATGAAAATAACTGACATATCTCGGCATTATGCCAACTTTACCTCTGCAAAAATGGTTGTCATGGTATCTGCTTAGGTAGTTGATTAATTGCTACCTGACCCCAGAAACCTATTCCCGGCCAAATCTATATATTGGGATAATACATGTAGAATTTGAGTGAAATGTCCCAATAGACATTATTAGCAGCAGATAGCCTTGACTGAGAGCAAGTTTAGCAACTGTTTCGTTACCTTCCCAATCAAGTAATGATCAATTAAAGTTGTATCGTTGACATAATTAAAAACAATCCTACTTTTTAGATATTTACAAAAACACGCACTTGTTAAAGCCCCATTAAAAAATCACCGGAATGGGCTGATTATCGGACTTTAGTAAAATTTTCGCTATTTAAAGCAATAAAAATAAGGTTTCTTTAAAAAAAAAAAAAAAGTTTTCCTCAAAATTCTGAAGACTTTTTTTCTCATTGCCAACACCCCTCAGTCAGTTTGTTAATTTGACTTCCTTAAAGAAGGTGCAGGTAAATGATTTTTACGTTTTTATAAAGATAATTCTATGGAGAATTAGATTTTGTTTAATTTTTTTTTTCGTAACGGTTTATTTATTTGTTTGGGCGGATACCTTTTTTTTTTTTTTAGAGTTACACACACACTCACCAACGACGATAAAATAAGGTACAATGTTCCTCTTTTAAGGTTAAAAAAATTCTATTCGTTTTTTGTAGCTTAATCTTCTAAAGATTTGGTAAATAAAGGAAAAAAGTCAGTTTAGATATTTAAAATTGACATCCTAGATGCAAGTGACAAAAGTTTTAATTCATGTAAAAATATTAAATAAATAAATAAATTTGAATATATGAAAGAGTATTTTATCTGAATAATACTTTTTTTATTAGTTTTTGATTTTTTGAGTGACGTTTTTTATTGGGCGATATTATTCTTATTCTACGGAGGCCCGCAAGAGAACCATAATCTAAAAAAGACAAACGTTTTCTGAGAATTTAACATAAAAAAGCAAAACATTATTATGCTTTAGACCACCATTTTTTTAAAAAGAAAAATAACGTAGCTTGTCATTAATAAATCATGATATTGTTGATAAAACAAAATAATATCTGGAATTGTAACACGTTTACTGTTCTTAAAATTTATTCTGCGTCTAAAACTGTTTAAATATGTTACAATGAACGCAATTCTCAAACCTCTCGGCATAAAATAACCATAGATAGGTTGACATGTCATTTTCAATATAGGAAACAGGATAAATTAGGTTTCATAATTCTTTTTTAAAATTCAGACCTTTTAAATTATGATTATGTCTCAAGGAGATTTAAACGTCATAATTTTTATTCTACGAGTTTCCCAGCTGTGCACACGCTTCTTTTAAAACTTTAATCACTCTTCATATGGTGACTAGAGTGTTTAACTGAATGTTATTATTGTTATATTTTGTGTGGATGAAATTATTTTTATGTTGAATGACATAAAAGAACAGAATGTGGGGTATGTTTGCTGGATATTTTGCTCCCCACAATTTATGTTGGCTCATTATTAAAAAGCAAACGATGTAAACGACGCTGACAAAAGAACATTCAAAAGAAAGCAATACAAACAAAAATAAATTTATATATCAACAAGTACATAAAAAGGAAACATTACAAAACATTACGAATATTCTAATATAGCTTGTTAAATATTCCTCTGTGTGTGTGCCTGTGTGTATGTAACTAACACAAATATTATGGTGAAAGACTAGATATTAAAAGTGTACTGTAGACTATAAATGTATTTTAGAAAGACGTATTTTCTCCCATGCTGGTCGTTTGTCTCTTTCGGGATTTGACAAAATGTCTGAGGCTGTGAGCAAGACTTGAACAAGTCTAGTCGAAAAGGCAGAACAGGAAAGAAAAAAGTCACAGAGAATATATGCACCTATGTTGCGTGTATTGAGCTGTATGTCACTAGCTGGCAAAGCCAGGCTATCTCTGGTAGTCAAAATGGAAGAGAAAGAGTGCTGTCTCTGGAAATCAAAATGGAAGAGAAAGAGTGCTGTCTCTAGAAGTCAAAATGGAAGAGAAAGAGTGCTGTCTCTGGTAGTCAAAATGGAAGAGAAAGAGTGCTGTCTCTGGTAGTCAAAATGGAAGAGAGAAAGAGTGCTGTCTCTGGAAGTCAAAATGGAAGAGAAAGAGTGCTGTCTCTGGAAGTCAAAATGGAAGAGAGAGTGAGTTATTGTACGTCATGAATATATATGGCTAATCCTTGTCATGTGATCTGTTCCAAATGTGCAGGATAAAATCAAAGGTGCGGACGTAGTTGAGAGCATAAATCACGTGACTTTCCTGACTAATAGGTTCTCGAAACTAATTAGTTTACTAACGTCCACCATCTTTATTTCAGGGACAAGTGAATCAGTATCCTATTTTCTAGAATTTTCTTGTATCATGGCTATTTTAAAAATATAGGAGTGTATGTCCTATAAGAACATACACTACTGTGAATGAAATAGGTGTAATTATCGAACTGATTAGTTTTGACAGTAATTTTAAAGGCAAAATCAATCATCCAGTAAAGATGCTTTGGATATTTCCATTTGCTTTTGTCTTTGGCTTATTGTTAAAATCTGTTGTATAAAAATGGCTCTTGACCAATTTGTAGTGGAAATATTACTTGGTCTTATTGATTGATCAAAAATCTGTCTCCTTATATTTTAACTGGCCATTGGCATAATGGTGTGAGTGTTTGCCAATGGTCCAGGAGACCAGGGTTTAATCCCAGGTTGAGTCATAACAGAGACTCAAAAAATGGTACTTGATACTTCCTTGCTTAACACTCAGCATCATAAGGTATGGATCAAGGGTATGTGGAGCAATCTAGGGAAAGGAGTAGTGCTCTTCCCTGCATCTGAAAAGGGAGACTTTGGATCACTCTTGACTATAGTCAGCCTACTTATGTTTTAGCTACAGTATTTATTACCCATAAATCTTCTCAAATATATGGCACATCTGAGCTGGATCTGGTTCTTATGTGCCAACTATAAGATAAAAACTGATATTAGGTATTGTTTATTGCCAAACTCTTCAGCATTGAAACTCAGTAGCCAAATATATGATTTCCTTTTGATGAGGCCTAGAATATTCTGATTGTATCAAAGTCGTTTTTTTGTGTGTGATCAAAGATAAAACTAAAGGGTGTCCTGGGTAAAACATTAAACTGCATCCGGTGGTGAGGCTCTAGAGAGTGTGGAGTACCCTTCCATTGTTATTACTCCCAGTTTCACTCTGATCCAGGATGGTAGTACCTGTTAGGGTCCCATCTATGGGTCAAATAGATCTGTTCACAAATTATTTGTATTTAATAGGAATACTTGATATCATGTAACCATAGGGAAAAAACTGTTAAGAAATTACACAAAAAATATAGATGTAAACATACATAATTCCATAATCCCAGACAGGTTGACATGCCATTAAAATCAATCAATAATTGATTTCACTCTTTAAGCTGAAGATAGAAAACTTTCTTTAGTGATATTCAAGATTGTCAAATTATTGATGTTATTTTTTTTTTATTTAATTAGAGGCAGTAGTCTCATTACTTTCTAATTAAAGGATTTTACATCTGCTATAATGCCTTAACTTACATTGCTAATTGACATACCGGACATTGGCCCAGCGGTTAGAGTGTTCGCCAATGGCCCGGGAGACCTGGGTTCAATCCCAGGTCGAGTCATACCAAAGACTCAAAAAATGGTACTTGATGCCTCCTTGCTTAACACTCAGCATTATAAGGTACGGATCAAGGGTAAAGTGGAGCAATCCAGGGAAAGGAGTAGCGCCCTCCCCTACACCTTGGTGTAGTAAGCTATCGAAAAGGGAGCCTTCGGGTCACCCTCAACTATGGTCGCCTACTTTACTTAACTTACATTGCTAATTAGTCAGGCAAACTAATGCAAAATCTAGACAATTCTTGCTATCTTTTATATATATATATATATATATATATATACTAATAATCGAGTTTATGTGTCTGTCTGTAATTGAAACGGTTTCCACCAGCATCACAATTCTCTTAATTATTTATATCATATTCTCAATAATTATCAAATCATTATTCAATCTTAATTAGTATTTTATTTATTCACAATATCTCCATGAAAATTGAGCTGAATTAGCTCATGTTATCAACATGTTTAACATCCTGAAACATGTTATATAACATTAAAAAATTCAAGGTTTACATAGTATATGTTGCAGATAATATGCAGACTGGTTTTTACGAAACTGGGTTTAATAAATAGTTGATTGGTGTTGTTGATTTCTAATATTATTTTTTGTTTGTTTTTGTTGGGTTTTATGATATATTAACCAGTTTAGGTTATTTAATGCCAAATCCTCTTTATACATATATATTAAATATATATGATTTGGGTTGGTTGGGTTTTATGGCATATCAACCATTGTAGGTTATCTAATGCCAAATCCTCTTTATACATATATATTAAATATATATGATTTGGGTTGGTTGGGTTTTATGGCATATCAACCATTGTAGGTTATTTAATGCCAAACCCTCTTTATACATATATATTAAATATATATGATTTGGTTTGGTTGGATTTTATGGCATATCAACCATTGTAGGTTATTTAATGCCAAACCCTCTTTATACATATATATTAAATATATATGATTTGGTTTGGTTGGGTTTTATGGCATATCAACCATTGTAGGTTATTTAATGCTGAATCCTCTTTATACATATATATTAAATATATATGATTTGGTTTGGTTGGGTTTTATGGCATATCAACCATTGTAGGTTATTTAATGCCAAACCCTTTTTATACATATATATTAAATATATATGATTTGGGTTGGTTGGGTTTTATGGCATATCAACCATTGTAGGTTATTTAATGCCAAACCCTCTTTATACATATATATTAAATA
The DNA here is from genome assembly GCA_963585895.1 of Sepioteuthis lessoniana. Lineage (NCBI taxonomy): Eukaryota > Metazoa > Mollusca > Cephalopoda > Myopsida > Loliginidae > Sepioteuthis > Sepioteuthis lessoniana. The sequence continues at coordinate 8,678,368 of OY757926.1, forward strand.
TATATGATTTGGTTTGATTTATGACATATCAACCATTGTAGGTTATTTAATGCCAAATTCTTTTTTACACATATATTGAATATATGATTTGCAAACACATTTTGTTGATAACATTTTAAAATAATCCTGAGTTCTTTTTTGCACACAGTTTCAAGTACTGCTATATGACAGTCACAATTTGTCAGTCATTTCTTTACACACGGTTTGTTCTATTTGACCCATATATAGAACTCTGTCAGGTGCTACCACTCCAGGTCAGAGTGGAACTGGGAGAAATGGCAATGAAAGGGTACTCCACATTCCCCAAATTTCCAAGATTGGAGCCTCACCATCAGATTGTTTAATGTCATATCCAGGATACTCATTGTGGGGTGGTGGTGGAGATCTTAGTCCTCTGCAGAGATGAAGTTAGTATTTTCTACAGCCCCAGCTAACTGAGCTCTCAAACAATTAAAAGCAATTCTATACATAATTTTATATAGAAAATAGATGTAATCTTTTTGTGTATTCTTATTTAGTTTTGTTAGTCTTTCTTATGTAATATAATTTTTTATTGCATTAAACTTAGGTACGAGGACTATTAAATAATTTTCCAGACTTTTTTCGTATGGGTACTTTTATTGGTAGTACACACATGAAACTCTAGTCCCCTTCAAAGTAATCTCCTCTGGCTGCAATGCACTTGTTGTGCTATTCCAACAACTTCTGGAAGGCCCCATAGAACTTCTCTTGTGTGAGCATGTCAATGACCTTCATCACAGCCTTTTTCATCTCCTCAATTGTCTCATAACGTCAGCCTCTAAGCTTAGGGAATAAGCAAAAGTCACAGGGAGCAAGGTCTGGACTATAGGGAGGGTGAGGAAGTGTCTTGATGCCCATCTTGGTCAAATAGTCTGTGTCAACGATGGAGTTATGGACTGGTGCATTGTCCTGGTGGAATTGCCCCTGAGTTAATTTGAAGAGTGGTGGCCTCTTCCGACGGAATCTCTTCCTGAACTCCCTTAAAAATTCAACATAGTAACCCTAACCCTAACCCTTTGGCCAATCAACTATGGTGTATTGACTTCCTTACTCCTCCCACACCTCTCATCATCTATCCCTCACAGACTCTGTGCCTTTCTTGAATGTCTTATGCCACTAAAAAACTGATGCTCGATTCATGCAAGATGATTAAAAAGCAGTGTGAAGCATTCCATACGTTTCTGTTGCATTTTTTCCAAGTTTAAAACAGAATTTTATTGTGTATTGTTCTTCTAAAGTGTCCTCACGTCCACATTGCATTTTTGAAATTCACCAGCTGTGACAATCAGGTTTTAGTAGGATGTATTCCAATTGCTGCTGTAGCTGTTCATTTGAAGCTGAAATGATAAAAATTGGTTAGTCATCTCATAAGATGTATAGTAATAACATACTGAATTTTCAAGAGTCTACTATAATTTTAAATGCCTGTATAAAAAAGTCTGGAAACTTATTGAAGGTACCATGTACTTGCAACCCAGATGGCATTTATTTTTGCTTATAATTTACAATAAGATATCTTTTCCAAACCTGCTTGCCCAGTCGGCTGGGGCTGTAGAATATAGTGACTGCTTCTCTGCAGAGGGGAAAGACTTCCCCAACAAATGTTCTGGATATAACTAACCATCTGATGGTGAGGTTCCAGTGATGCTGGAGCTTTGGGGAATGTGGAGTACTCCTTCATTGCCATTGCTCCTAATTCCATTCTGGCCCAGAGTGATAGCACCTGATAGGGTCCTATCTATAGGTCAAATAGATCTAAATTGTATACTTATATTAAACTGAATTACTGTTTTTGCATGCTAAACTGAATTGTTTGAAATAGAAATGTTTTTTATCATTGAAACTGTATTTATATGGGTCAAATAGAACTAAACTGCGTACTTATGCTAAACTGAATTGTTTTAATTAGAACTGTTTGACTAAACTGAATAGCTTGAAGTAGAAATGATTTTGACTATTAAACTGTGTACTTAGGCTAAACTGAATTGTTTGAAATACAACTGATTATTTGTATGAAAATGGATTTGGCATTAAATAACCAAAAAAGGTTGATATGCCATAAAACCCAAACAAACAAAGAAACCCGCATCATATCTTTAATACAATAAAATCAAGGTACCACTGTGCATAAATGCGATGTAAATATTTACCCAACCTCTTCGCCACAAACAGGATGTGACAGAAGGTCAATTTTTTAGTGGAGTACAGCTGGTTTGAATGGCGGCATTTGTGGTGTAAAGGTTATTGTAGGAAATGAATATGGTGACTTGAGTTCAAATCCTTGACAAGACTATTTGCATTTCATATAGTGTTAATAGTCTTTTGGAGGTGCCCGTGGTGTGATGGTTAATGTAGTAGGAAATGGACACGGCGACATGAGTTCAAATCCTGGACGAGGCTGATTGCATTTTACATAGCACTAATACCCTTGGGAAAGGTATGAATCCAATTATTCTCCCTCCAGCTATGGGTAAATAGTAGGACAGACTAGGTTCTTCAGCCTTGGTGAGGCAACTAGTCTAGGAGGAGGAAAACTCTGTTAAACTCTGCTTAAAAACTGACCTTGTATCATATCCTGCCCGAGCAGAGGGGTTGGTAAATATGGTTAATAGCCTTAAGAAAGATATTCATCCATCTATTCTTTCTTCAAATCTGGGTAAATAGTTGGCCAGATTGGGTGCTTTAATCTTGGCGTTGCAACTAACCTTAGAGAAGGAAAACTCTAAATTCAAACCAGTTCTACTCTGTAATCCAAAATCCCCTCTATTAATATTGCCCCCATGATCAAACCTAATTATAAGATAAGTTTTTTTTTTTTTTTCATGTCCCTATATTCCTCTTAGGAACTTCATTTTTTTTATTTGTTTGTAGAAAAATTTATTCAGATTTGCTTAGTTTTTCTGGAATGAAATAAAAATTGAAAATTTAAAAAAAATTTCTTTTCTTTTTGAAAAAAAATTTTTTTTTTTATTATTATTATCTATTGATCAAAGATTTGACTCCTTATATTTTTTAGGTACAGTATTATCCATAAATGAATACAAAAAAAAATTTATAGAAAAAATTAATTTTTTTCCAAACGAAAAATACCAAGATTTCATTATTTTTACAGGAAAATTACATAACACATACAAACTTATTTGCAATCCAATGTTGAAGAAATCTTAGATTTATTGATATGTATGTGTATGAGTTATCTTTTCCTTGGTTTTGTTTTCAAATGTCAACCTTGAAATAATGCTCATGACATTGAAATTGAGGTCCTAGTATTTTTCTCTATGTCCTACTGTTAGAAATTTTCCTCCTTTTTTAAAACTAATTTAGGTGGGGGTGTCCTTGTGGTGTTATGGCTAAAGCGATGGACTGCAGAATCGTAGTAAGCAAGTTCGTACTCCAATTGTGCTATTACGTTCACTTTTAGGCAAATACCCTTGGGAAAGGTACGAACCCCCTTATCCTCCCAGCTATGGGTTAAATAGAACCACTACTGTTCTTCTAGGAGAAAAGCTTTGGCATTAAATAATCTTATAAGGTTGATATGCCATTAAACCAAAGAAAGAAACTAAAACAAATTTATATATTAGAAATTTAAACCTCATTTTGTTATTGTATTTATATTGTTAAACTATAACAGATGCACACTATGCAAATGATATAGTGTACCATAGCCAGATATGGATATGCGAAACATACATAGAATGTTCATAAAATGTTCATATACATATATACATAGAACATAGGAATCCCGAAACACGAAAAACACTTATGACCTTTTAGTTCAGGTACGAAACCTTTTATTACCTTTGAGTTAAAGGTTTCGACATAAGGAAGAGAGATGCACAACCTTTCTATGATGACTTTTTCATCTGCCCCCCCCATCACGTGCGGCGCCTGTAGCGCACAAATTCTTCTGGCCACACCTCGCCCCGAAAGTCGACCCTTCCTGTTCGGAGTCTAGTTCTCAACTCACTGACTTTTTCCAAATCCCCCCAAATCCTCCGCGCACACTTCCGGTGCATGATGTCATTCACATCCCCTGGTCCTGGGATTTTTATTTTGACATCTGTGAATGACACATCCTCCCCGTGTGCGTGTTAACACCTGCACTCAAGTTTGCACCTAACTAACCCATGTGCTGAGCCGAAAGGTTCTCAGCCTAACTAAACCCAAAGGCAAGATATATAAAACGAAATCCCTCGGCCATTATATTACAATAGCACTTCTTGCAAATACACCAACCAAAGCCAAATCACTGCCTGGAGCAGGCAGCAGGAAGCATTGGGATTCATGTGAATGCAAACAAAATAGAATGCATGTTTTAAATGAGTAGGAGCCATCTCCACTCTAAATGGCCGTCCTCTGAAATTAGTAGGCAACTTCATGTACCTCGGCAGCAGTGTCTTATCTACCAAAAGCAATGTTAATATGTGCCTAGCAAAGGTGTGGACTGCTATCAATAGGCTATTGATTATATGGAAGTCTGATCTATCAAATAAAATAACACAGAATTTCTTCCAAGTAGTAGTTGTGTCAATATTAGACTATGGATGCACCACATGGATGCTGACAAAACAAAGAAAAAGCTAGACAGGAATTGCATACGAGAATGCTACGAGCTGTACTGAACAAGTTCTGGAAGCAGCACCCTATGAAACAGCAGCTGTATGGCTACTTACCTGGGGTTTCACTGAGTGGAGAGTAAAGAGAGGAGGATGATCTTTAACAATAAGTATTAATCATCTGTAAGCTATGTTTCTGCCAAGCAATAATTAAGTACCAAACTGGACTGGAAATTGCTTTATTCTTTGATTCTAGAGAATCTTTAGTATATTGCTTTAATAAAAATCTTTCTATGACAAGCTGTTTTTTTGTGTTATGATCATCTATCTCTCTTTCTCTCTTGTATGTATATATATATATATATATATGGTATTTAAAAAAATTCTATATCATTTGAGATGTACAGGGTGTTTCAGAAATATTTCATAATCTAATAACTTGACAAATTTTTGTAGAAATGATCTTAAATTTTAACACTATGTGCAGAAACAACTCAAAATTCTGTGTTTAATGTTTAAATGCCTTTTCTTTTCCAGTAAATGACACTTCTATAGCTGAAAATAAAAAAGCAAAAAAAGTGGGCAATTTCTGTGAGGCTGTGTGAAAGCCTACAAAAAATGACACATTATAGCAAGATTTTTATTAGAGAAATATTCTGACTTGGAGAATAAACCAATTTACAGTGTAATTTGTGAATGAATGATAATTTTGTGGGATTTGTGTTCATGTTGAATAACATTTCAGAAATAGACATTGTTTAGAAAAATTACATAAATTCCGTTCTTTTCCTCAAAATAGTTTCCTTAGCATTTAACAAAATTGTTCCAGAAAGTTTTTTTTTGATCAGAAGGGGAGATCTTACCACTCTGCAGAGATGCAATTGGCATATTCTACAGCCCCAACCAGATGTGCTTATCAATAATTTACAATAGAGCACTAAACTCTCTGAAACTTTTGATATAATGTGAAGCTGTGAAATAGAAAGAGACAAAAGTTTTGTAATATTTTAGTAGCATGTCAGGCACAATTTGGCAACTCAAGATGCTTTTTGGTAAGGTCATGAAGGTGACAAACCACAATGGACTATGAAATGACTAACATGCCTGAACTTTCAGAGTGCTACTTGCCAGTTTTGCGTTTATGGCCTGGAACATGGCCTAGGAATCCACAGCTTTAGGCCTACTTGATTGATTGATGAGGTTCCTGCAACTGGAACAAAATTTCTTGAACCATCTGTGGGGGGTATCCTCATGGTGTAATGGTTAAAGCAATGGACTGCGGAATCGTAGTAAGTGAGTTTGTACTCCAGTCGCGCTATTACGTTCACTTTCGGGCTAATACCCTTGGGAAAGGTATGAACCCACTTATCCTCCCAGCTATGGGTTAAATAGTACCACTACTGTTCTTCTAGAATAGCATTGGCATTAAATAACCTACAAAAGTTGATATGCCATTAAACAAAGAAACCAAACCAAACCTGACCCATCTGTCAACTGTGCTGTGACAACTGCACCTTCACCTTTCATGCGACAAATCTTTTGGTTATTGGCCCATTGGCTTAGTGGTAGAGTGTTTGCCCATGGTCCGGGAGAAAGGGGTTTAATCCCAGGGTGAGTCATAACAGACTCAAAAAGTGGTACTTGATACCTTCTTGCTTAACTCTCAGAATTATAAAATATGTTTCATGGGTAAGGTGGAGCAATCCAGGGAAAGCAGTAGTACTATTTACCAACCCCTCCGCTCGGGTAGGATATGACACAAGGTCAATTTTTAAGCGGAGTTTAACAGGTTTTGAATTCAGAGTTTTCCTTCTCCTAGACTAGTTGCCTCACCAAGGCCGAAGAACCTAGTCCGTCCTACTATTTACCCATAGCTGGAGGGAGAATAAGGGGGTTCATACCTTTCCCAAGGGTATTTGCCCGAAAGTGAACGTAATAGCGCGACTGGAGTACGAACTCGCGTACTACGATTCCGCAGTTCATCGCTTTAACCATTACACCACGAGTAGTGCCCTCCCCTATACCTCGGTGTAGTAGCTATTGAAAAGGAAGCTTTCGGGTAGCCCTTAACTATGGTCGCCAACTTTACTTACTTATAGCTCAATTCAAACTTGTAAAGCATAAGTTTGCACATTAGACTATGTTGTAAGTTCATCTGTGTAGCTTTCAATTCACACACACAGAGTAAAGTAATGCACAACATGTCTGTGCACCAGCTATCACAAGACTACCAACTAAAGCTTGTACCTCTCATGGCTTGAACTGCTTTGGCAAGTGATATACACTTTGCAAACTAGCATATGCTACCAAAATATTGCAGAACTTTTGACTCATTCTACTATTTCTTTTTATGTTCTCCAAATCATCAAATCTTTTGAGATGAGTTTTCAGTTTAAGAAAGTCAAATGGAGCTGTGTCCAGTGAGTAAGGAGTATTTGGCGTTTGCACAAACTTGTGTTTCACCAAAAACTCTTGATCAAAATGTCTAGAAAAAATTAACACTGACTTATCTATACTTATGAGGCCCTGTTTATAATTGACCAGTTGGCTGGGGTTATAGAATACACTGACTGCATCTCTGCAGAGGGGTAAGTCTCCCCTCCATGAGTGTCCTGGATATGGCACAAGAAAATCTGGTGGTGAGGTTCCAGTAATGCTGGATCTTTAGGGAATGCGGAGTACTCCTTCACTGCCATTGCTCCCAGATCCACTCTGGCCCAGAGTGGTAGCACCTGGTAGGGTCCTATTTATAGGTCAAATAGAACTAAACTGTGTACTTATGCTGAACTGAATTGTTTAAAATAGAACTGTTTTGAAATTTAACTGTGTAAATAAAAAAACTTTACCTATACTAAACTAAATTGTTTGAAACAGAACTGTTTATATGTATAACAATTGATTTGGCATTAAATAACATACAATGGTTGATGTGCCATTAAACCAAACCAAACCTGTTAGTAAAGCATAGAATGCTCTGACTGTAGCCTCTGCAGAAAAGTTAGACCCACCCACCCCAAAAAAAGATACTCTAAGTCTGACAATTTATGATGAGGCTCCAGTCCCAAAGACCTGGGTAATGCAGAGTCACCCTTTCATTACCACTACTCCCAGGTCCACTCTGACCCAAACTGGATGGTTGCTTATTATTTGTATTTAATAGGAATACTTGATATCATATAACCATGTGCAAAAAACTTAAACTATACAAAAAATGTATATTTAAATGTTCAATACATGCAATTCCCCAATCTCTCGGCATAAAGAGCCCAGTTGGCTGGGACTGTAGAATACACTGACTGGATCTCTGGATAAGAGTAAGATCCCCTAACGAGTATCTAGGATATGATGTCAAACCATCTGATGGTGAGGCCCCAGCCTTGGAAATTTGAGGAATGTGGAGTACCCCTTCATTGCTCTTGCTCCCAGGTCCACTCTGACCCAGAGTGGTAGCACCTGATAGGGTCCTATCTATGGTTCAAATAGAACAAACGGTGTGTGCAAACAAATGATTGATGTTAAATTGTGACTGTTATATAGCAATACTTGAAACCAAGAATGTTATCTACAAAATGTGTTTACAAATATACATATGTATTTAATAGATATGTATAAATGGGATTTGGCATTAAATAATCAACAATAGTTGATATGCCATAAAACCAAACCAAACCAAACCAAACCAAACCAAACCATCTAAGCATAAAATAACCCCAGACTATGTGACATGCCATTAAAATCAATCATATTGTCTTGATGCCAACACTTTATTATGCAAATTGGTCACTTATATTTACATCTTCATTTTAGAAGTAAACAGAAAATTAATGATACAGTCTTGATACTACGATCATTAAATAAGTTTCCAGACTTTTTTCATATGGGCACTTTTATTGATAGTACACATATGAAACTCTCGTCCCCTTCAAAGTAATCTCCTCCAGCTGCAATGCACTTGTTGTACCATTCCAACAACTTCTGGAAGGCCCCATGGAAGTCCTCTTGTGTGAGTGTATCAATGACCTTCCTCACAGCCTCTTTCATCTCTTCAATTGTCTCATAACGACAGCCTCTGAGCTTAGGGAATAAGCAAACGTCACAGGGAGCAAGGTCTGGACTATAGGGAGGGTGAGGAACTGTCTTAATCCTATTTACCCAACCCCTCCACTTGGGCAGGATATGACACAAGGTCAATTTTTAAGCAGAGTTTAACAGGTTTGAATTCAGAGTTTTCCTTCTCCTAGACTAGTTGCCTCACCAAGGCTGAAGAAATCAGTCTGTCCTACTATTTACCCATAGCTGGAGGGAGAATAATTGGATTCATACCAATTGTCTTGATGCCCATCTTGGTCAAATAGTCTGTGACAAGGATAGAGTTGTCGACTGGTGCATTGTCCTGGTGAAAATGCCAGTGAGCTAATTTGAAGAGTGCTAGCTTCTTCCAACGGAATCTTTTCCTGAACTCCCTTAAAACCTCATCATAGTATTCCTTGTTGACTGTCTGTCCAGTGGGAACCCAGTGCATGTAGATCATGCCAGTGCTGTCAAAAAACAGGATCATCAAAAGTTTATGGGTAGATTTGCTCTGTCTGGCCTTCTTGGTTTCTGGGAGAGCCAGCATGCTTCCACTGGGAACTCTGTCTCTTGGTCTCTGGGTCATAGCAGTAGATCCAGCTTTCGTTGCATGGCATTTTTTTCCTAAGTTTAAAACAGAATTTTATTGCATATTGTTCTTCTAAAGTGTCAGATTGCATTTTTGAAATTCACCAGCTGTGACAATCAGGCTTTAGTAGGGTGTATTCCAATTGCTGCTGTAACTGTTCATTTGAAGCTGAAATGATAAAAATTGGTTAGTCATCTCATAAGATGTATATCAATAACATACTGAATTTTCAAGAGTCTATGGCAATTTTAAATGCCTGTAGGAAAAAAGTCTGGAAACTTATTGAAGGTACCACGTATATGAAGTATTTTATTTTTTCCTACAACTTTGTAAATTTCTAACCTATGCATTTTTATCATTATTATTATTATTATTATTAGTTGTAGTAATTTAGTCTCCCCACCAGTTGAAAATCTCTATTGATATTATTTTATAAAGTCTGTCTGAAAAGTAACAAGAGTAGGAGCACTATTTGAGTTATGAGTGAAAGAGGAATAAACGGATTGTGCTATCATCTAACATGATATCTTGGAAATATATAACCGTAATCTTAGCTTTCTACAACTATTGCTTTTTGTCACATTTTTTTGTTTACACCTCTTTTTTTAGGTCATTCAGCTAGGAACATTGAAGAGCAAATAATGAACACAGAGCAACAAATAAACCTGAAATTTTTTATCGGTCAGGGAAAACTCCATTGCAAGCACTTGAAATGCTTTAGCAAGTAGACGGAGATAACATCATGTTGTGAACGCATATTTTTTAGTGGCACAAAAGGTTCAAAGAGGGTCATGAAGTGGTGAAAAAATACTCCCGGAGTGGAAGGCCTTCAACAAGCAGAACTGAATCAATGTTAAGTAGTTAAGGAAGTTGGTGCGTGGTGATAATAGGTTGACCATTCAAATGATTGCAAGTCAGCTGGACCTGAAAGAGCAGTACTTGGAAAATTATCACCAAAGATTTGAGCATGTCTGAAAAGGAATGGAACTGGGTGTGCTGAGCATTCAGCAATTTCTAGCTGAGAGGAACATGGCTGTACTGGAACAACCTCCCTATTCACCTGATTTTGCTCCAGGTGATTTTTATTTTTTCCAAGCTCAAAGGGATCATCTAGAGGACCTGTTTTGAAAGTGTCAAAGCCACCAGGAGAGCTATAATGATGGAGCTGAGGGGCATCCCAGAAAAATCCTTCTATTAGTTCATAAAAGTGGGATGGGAAAGTGAAATAGAGAGTGATTAATTTGAAGGGGAAACCATGTAGTTGTATGGAATTGAAATAAATTGTTTGTGACACCTGTCCTGTTACTTTTCAAACACATCTTTTATCATGCTTTTTAGAAGGTACTTTTTCCATTTGTCTGTCTGTGGTTCAAGTCTTGATTTAATTGGCATGGATCGGTATTTTAGTTCGTAGGTATTTACTCAACCCCTCCACCATGTAACCCAATCACAATTTTTGAGCAGAGTCCTGCTAGATTGAATTCAGAATATTCCTTCTCTTAGACTGGTTGCCTAACCAAGGCTAGAGAACCCAGTCTACCATTGTATTTGTTCATATCTGGAAGGCGAACAGATGGATTTATTTTTATTACTTAGAGTATTTGGACTATTATTTTCATCTTCATTGTTATATTCACAATGTTTCGACTGATGTGTCCTTTGGCCTTCTTTAGGTGTTTCATGTTGAACTTGGGAGCCCTCACAGAACTGTGAATCAAACCCTTTGTTTAATTCACGTTGGTAGATTGTTCTAATTCTGTTAACTATGACCAGGCACAAGTATTAAAAAGTAAAGTTGGCGACCGTAGTCGAGGGCGACCAGAAGACTCTCTTTTTAATAGCTACTACACTGAGATGTAAGGGAGAGTACTAATCCTTTCCCTGGATTGCTCCACTTTACCCTTGATACGTACCTTATATTTCTGAGTGTTAAGCAAGGAGGTATCAAGTACCATTTTTAAAATCTTTGGTATGATGCGACCTGGGACTGAACCCTGGTCTCCTGGACCATTGGCGAACCTTTTGTTGGGATTGAACCTGCAACCTCCTGGTGATTTCACTAAGAAGCTCTTTTCAGCCAAGCACCTATACCCGTTGTGCCATGTTTCCTTCTCTTTGACTAGTTGCCTAACCAAGGCTAGAGAACCCAGTCTGTCCTTGGGACCCCTGATGAGTTGGGGTCCAGAGCAGTTGCTGATAAGATGTGGTAGAGAAAGCCAGCAGAGTGGGCCTCTGGGCCTCCGGTTGAGCAGCCCTGGAGAACGAGAAAGACACAATGCTGACGGCCATAAGAGTGGGGGTCAAAATATTGCAGTTCTGTTCGGTCTCCAACTCCCTCTCACGCTCAAACCTTGAGTAACCCTTTTCGAACCCTTACAATAAAGTGAGAGGTACATATTTTTCTAAAGAAGTTTTCACTCGTCGTTATTCATTATGTCGGTATGTATCCAGCATATATATGTATTATGTGTTTGTATAGTTAATCATGGTCATGGTTATTGAGCGGTTATACAACATAAGCTACATAATCTTCAAGGGGTCAATTCATCCCAATGTTGGTTGTCTCATCAGTCCAACACTTTATTTATATTGACTTATGAATTAATTGCTTATTTCATCTGTGCTAAAATGAAATTGCTTATAGAGTCTATTGGTAACAGCAGATATCAAGAAATGTCTTGACCAACCTTTTTGTTGCAATAGATAAGTATAATCTAATTCAGTTGTCTAAATTTCTGAGACAAAGCTTGATGATTTTTATCATTAAGGGTTTTCAGACTATTGTCTTCAAAAGAAGGCCAGAGGAGATATTGGCCAAAACATTGTGGAAATAACAATAAAGATGAAGACAATAGTCTGAAAACCATTAATGATAATATAATCTAATTTCTTTGTAGGAAATGTTTTATTGGTACACCCTGATGATTATCATAACTGTGCAACATGTCAACTACTCTGCACTATTAAACATTTTCTCATGAAATGTGGAGCTTTCGCTCTTACTAGAAAATACTTTTTTCAATAAAAATGATATGGAATACCTGTTTGAAAATATCAACATTGATGATCATTGTCTTTCTTGTGAGAAATTGAATTATACCAAAAATTGAAAAATATAAACCTGATCAATACCATAGAAAATAATAACTGAACATAATCCCTGAACCATTTATTAGAAAGCATTCCAAGATGATGTTGACATATTGTTTAAAAAAAAACCCAAAATGCAGGACACTGCTGGAGAAGCAGGGACGAACTCATAAGAGATGTACTCTTATGGACCCCCACACATGGCCGTGCAAAAGCAGGACGACCAGCACGAACATACATTCAGCAGCTATGTGAGGATATGGGATGTCCTGAAGACCTGCCTAGGGCGATGAACGATAGGGAGGAGTGGCGACAGAGGGTCAGGGATGTCTGTGCTACCAGCACGACATGATGATGATGACAACAAATGTAAATATATATATATAATGAACACAATTCCCTAACCTCTAGGCATGAAATAACTCCAGACGGTTTGATGTGCTGTTAAAATCTATCAGTTATCTAATTGATTGATTTTAACAACATATCAGCCTGTCTAAGGTTATTTTTATGCCTAGAGGTTAGGGAATTGTGTTCATTGTAAATTCATATTTACATTTGTTGTGTAGTTGTTGTTTAAGAGTTTTTTTTTGTATTAGATTTAAATTTTTTTACACACAATCCTATTGAATATGAAGGATTTTTAAACAGCTCTATTTGACCCATAGGTGGAACCCTAGTATGTACTACCACTCTAGATCAGAGTGGACCTGGGAGTAATGGCCATACACCTTCATTTTAAAGTTAAAAAGACAATTAATGATATAGACTTGATACTTTTTTTATCATGTTTTGTCATTTTATCATCCTTCCATCCTCATTGAGAAACCCTTCTCAATTGGGATAAAAGGGTTAATTTTTTTAGTGTCCATTATAAATTCAAGTTTTCACTTTATGCTAATGCCCTTAGAAAATGTATGAATCCATGTTCTCCTTCCAGCTATGGGCAAATAGAATAACAGACTGGGTTCTTTAGCCTTGGTTAGGCAACTAGTCAAAGAGAAGGAAACATGGCACAACGGGTATCGGTGCTTGGCTGAAAAGAGCTTCTAAGTGAAATCCCCAAGAGGTTGCAGGTTCAATCCCAACAAAAAGTAAATAACTAGGAATATTTCATCATCATCATCATGTTATGCTGCTAGCACGGATATCCCTGACCCTTTCTCACCACTTCTCCCTATCATTCATCGCCTCTGGCAGGTCTTCAGGGCTACATTCCGTATCCTCACATAGCTGCTGAATGTATGTTTGAGCTGGTCATCCTGCTTTTGCTTGGCCATATGCGGGGTCCATAGGAGTACATCACTTATGAGCTCATCCTTGCTTCTCCAGCAGTGTCCTGCGTTCTGGTTTGTCTAACTTGTATAGTTTTCGTGATGGGAGGCAGGTGGCCGTATAGTTGGTGCTTTGTGGGGTGTTGCTGCCAGGACTTTGAAAGCATGGACAGCTATCGATAGGCTCTCGATCAAATGGAAATCAGACCTGACCGATAAAATGAAATGCCATTTCTTCCAGACAGCGGTCGTATCGATACTGCTATATGGATGCACTACTTGGACGCTAACTAAATGGCTGAAGAAGAAGCTAGACGGCAATTACACAAGGAATATTTACTATATCTTAATACTTGTGCCTGGTCATAGTTAACAGAATTAGAATAATCTACCAGTGTGGATTTTATCATCCTTCCATCCCCATTGAGAAACCCTTCTCAATTGGGATATAAGGGTCAATTTTTTTGTGTCCATTATAAATGCAAGTTTTCAGTGCTAATATGGATGATTAGATGTCAGTAGACAAGGGTATTAATTTTTAAAAAGAACTTTAGTTAGGTGGTTTATGCAGGAAAAATGTTTTTCTTTACCTGGAAACCCAAATTGCATATATTCAAGGCAATAACCAAGAGATAAGTGAGTTGCTGCCCAAGGCAGCAGTACAGTACACTTCTTGGTTGAGCTGAGCTCCTTACTTACTGTCATACATAATGAGAGATCAGCACATAGGTCCTTGTTTGCAAGGTGTCAAACACACCACCACTCTCCGGGATGAACTAGAAAAATTGTCATCAATAAAGGGGGCGATACATGGGTATTCTTGGAACTCATTTTTTTTTCTATTTTATTTTTTTTATTTCTTGTGAAGCTGATTTATGGCTTGTATGGTATTGACCCAAACCTGTGACTGACTAATTTTCTCTTGAAAGAATCTACACAATATGAGATTGAGCCATTTAGTTGGGCAAAACTATGTGAGCAGTGACAAAAGATTGCTAAATTGTTCTCAGTTTCTTTTAGTAAAAAATCCAAAGAAATCCTTTGTATTAATCCAAAAAGAAAAATGACTATTGGTCACACAAAAAAACTGGATTCGTGATTCCTATTTTTTTATTTAGCTGGATTGCCAGTTAGATATATTTCAAATATATACTTTTACTTATTTCCTTGGAAAAGTAGTAACTGATCCCCATGATTTTCATTCTTATTAAAGCAGTTGATTCTTTTTTAAGAGTGAAACTAGTTATT